>JAZGTH010000020.1:1490000-1800000 GCA_036877525.1 Chromobotia macracanthus | reverse complement strand
CTCTCTCTCTCTCTCTCTCTCTCTCTCTCTCTCTCTCTCTCTCTCTCTTCTGTCTCTCTCTCTCTGTCTGTCTCTCTCTCTGTCTGTCTCTCTCTCTTTTTTTTTTCTCTCTTTTTCTTTTTTTTCTCTCTCTCTCTCTCTCTCTCTCTCTCTCTCTCTCTCTCTCTCTCTCTCTCTCTCTCCAGATCAAGGTCAGCTCTATTTCTCGTGGAGCAATCACCCCCAGCACAGAAACGTAACCACTTTCAGCTTTGTTTGTCCTTGATTTATCAAAAAAGAGGCTTCCAGCGGGGCAAAAAATATCAAAAATTATATCTATATTTTTGTAGCTTTTTGATGAGATTTGATAGAAACCTCATTTTTTGTGTATTGGTATGAAATGGCATAAGTTTTTTTTAGTTTGCAGAACTGTTATTTCAACCAAACAGCCAGAGCAGGTTTAAAGAGTTACATGCAAAAAGTCAAATAAAGTAAAAACAAAAAAATGTAGATTTTGTAAAAAGATGTAAAAGCTTCTCACTAAAAGAACGTGACGAACAAAGATATTTAATTTGTTTTATATGCGCCAGTATAGTAAAACATAAAATAAACAGCAGTATTTGTCCACATATATTAATGCTAAAATGATACATGAGGATTTGAGTGAATATATTAAGTTAAATCAAATCATATATAAAGTTAAATCAGAGTTTAATGAATTCATTAAAACAAACATTTTGACTGGTTTACAGAAATGAATTGAACTTGCTGATTTTAGTAACACTGTATTTTGCTTTTTAATTTTACATTTGTTTATATCTAAAACATTTCTTATGTCTTATAAGTTTTCATACAATGAGGGATTGCATAACTAATACTGTTTCCTGAACAGTATTTAGGAAACTTCTAAATATTAAGTGCTTTCAAATCCTTGCAATATTCAATATTGTCATATTAAGGTTTTAATATTTGATCAGCGTACTCTAATGCCACCAGGTAATATTCCAAAATATTGTGTCCAGTTTGCACAGATGATAACATTAGGTCAACAGAGTTGCTCTTGTTACTAAAAATACAAATGCTGTGTGAAATACTCGAGCGAGCACACGCTCTGGTGCTCACATCAGCTCAAAACGTGCCCTGCGACCACAGAGACTGTATAATGCAGCCTGTGATGAGGATGCAAAACTCGCCGCATGTTGTAAATCACTGTCCGCAGAGGTACGAGGTGTCATTAAAATGCATCAGCAGTAGTTCCCAGGTCAGTTTGAAGCACAAGCAGGTGTTTGATGACTCAGGTAAACTGGCTTCTGTTTATTTGAGGTCTGACTGCAGGGTCAGTCGACTCCCCTGCGTTGTGCTCGTGATTGATGATTTTAATTACCATGTCAGCACTCATTTCAAAACCCTGATCTCTGCAGCACATTCCTTTAGCTTTGGCTGTATACAAATCCACCTTTAGCCAGGGTCCCTGTCACCTGACTGTCCTCTCTGATGTCGTGTGCTGTTTTACAGGCCCGTCTCATACCGTCACTGTCTGTGAATGCTCACCAGTAATTGGAGATTATTAGGCTGGATTTGCATGATCTTACATGATGTGTCTTTATCAAATCCACCTGGTTCAGGGAAATTTGTGTTGTGTGAGCTTTAGAGATGGGCAGCGGGTCTTTGAGGGTTTCTGATGTCGTTGCGTATTTCATTGCTGTTGGGTATCAGTCACATATCAGCATGTTTTGGTTGGTTCAACTCAGATAGTTTCAGCTTTGTGCCACATGCTTATGAACATTTCATGGATCATCTAATGCATAAAATGTATAACTTGAACATACTGTCAATGCCAAATGCATACATGTAAATATTGCAGTTAGTAGCAAAGAAAACAGAATGCTATTGTTCACAGTTGTATCCTTGTTATTAGTTGTACAGTCTGTAGAATAATTCATACTTATTTTTAGTGAATGAAAATTCGGACTAATTTTCAACAACAAGCTGCCACCTTCCTGCATGCCAGCCTATTATTGTACCGTTATTGATTTCAGATTTAAACTCAGTGTTGTTCCAGCAGTCTGGTGTTTCATTAGTGGTGCTTCAGCTGTGTGAAATAACACGTGGTGTGTATGCGCAGTGAAGCGTTGTCGGGTTGTAGTGTGGAACAGGTTCTGTGTGCTGAACTGTTGACCTCATAGCTGTAGCCGGTGGCCTGAGGTCAGCGCTTCTTCTGCAGCGGCCTCATTTCACGCTGGGATTTTGACATGCAGGGTGTTCACAGCCCGTCTAACACACATCTGTCAGATCCTGTGGCTGAACTCTGTCTGCTGTACAGTAATCCACCTACAGCACTGTGAATTAGACACGTATCTAAGAGCGTTACCTAAATTTACCATGCAGAATTACAAAAAAATACAGATAAACTCAAGACAAAAGTCTTTCTTCTTTTTAACTAATTAATTAAAGAAGTAATTAAACATCATGAGCTGTGTGATTGGTGGAATTTAATTACCACAGCAGCTACTCGTCCTTTAAAAAGTTATTAACAGATTATCAAAATAATTGCTAGTTTCTGCCCTAATGTAATCCCACCATTACATGACATGATTAATGATAAATAAATATTATACAATCATGCACTCTTAAAATAAGGTGCTTCACGATTCCATAGAAGAACCATTTTTGATTTAAAGGTTCTTTATGGAACCTTTAATACCCATAGAAACTTTCTATTTCACAAAAGGTTCTTTGTAGTGGAAAAGGTTCTTTAGACTCTAAAAAGGTAATCATATTTTCTATAATGAAGTTTGTCACACTCCTGTGACCGCTGGACATTTATTGTGGGCCTTTCCAAGCACTTTAAGCCATTGATAACCATACACAAAAAAATTGCATGTGTGTACATGGAAGTGAAATCTTTCTCTCACACAACATGAACTCACAGAAAAAGTCTTTATTACACATTCTGAGTCTCCCGGAGCTCAGCATCTCTGTTTCTCACTCAGTTAGGTGATTCATAATCTGATATCGTCGCCATAATTGTTTGGTTGGTGAAATCTGCTGTCAGGGGGTGTGTTGAGAGCATTTAACATTGTGTCATGTAAAACCTATATTCAGTTCAATATACACACCAGACTAAACTTATAAAATAACCAGAATCCTTTAAACAGACAGTAACCCTATCCAGTGAAAGTCTTCAAAGAAAGCGAGATTCATTTATAGTTATATCTTGCATTTTAAAGTTTCTGTAAAGTACTGCATATTTAATAGCATATCTGTCTAGTATTTGTAGTTATTTTATTATAAAGCTGACAATTTGTTAATAGAACCCATGCAGCGTTAGATATTCTTTGAGCTGTTATTTCTAACTGTGTGAAGCCAGCACCACTGAGTTCAGTTCTCATGGAAGTCTTCGCATTGTAAATGTCTGATATACTGCCAATGTTATACTATACCCACAAATGTCTCTCTGTCACATGACAATAATTAACACAATCAGCAGAGCTCGGATCCAAGAGCATATATGTGTTTGAGTTACGACGTGTTGTTTGCTCTCTCGCCAGTGTGTTTTGTAGCCTGTTTTTATGGAGCTTGGAGGTAATGTGTGGATATATTTGGCTCTTTAATGACGACTGGAATATAAAATGACACAGCAATCCATTAGCTGTGGAGTGTAGCGACGACTTTTCTCGCTGCATGCTGATTAGCCTCACACAGCGCGGTCTGCAGATAACACCCGAATTAAGATCCACATGTAAATTGCATTAGCTAATCAATGAATGCTTAATGAACGCACAAGAAATTGTTTCAAGGTTATGTGGTTTTATTTTTGAGAAGTCACTCAATGTCTCCTTGTTCACTCAGCAATCCATTGTCTGCCCCAGAAGTCATTGTACTGTCTTGTGCTGTCTGGTCATGTTTGCACTTGTGCACTTTATGTATAAATTATGTATAAATTATGTAGCCTTGTAGTTCTGTGTTGTTCTGTGTTATGTAGCACCTTGATCCTGGAGAAACGTTGTTTCGTTTCACTATGTATTTATATATGTTTGAAATGACAATAAACTCCACTTGTACTTGAACCTGAACTTGTTTAGTAGTTACCTGAGCTAATTAATGATGTAGGATTAAGATGCGGGTTTGTGTGCGCACACGCCGGTGTGTTGTTGTGCACGCGAGGACAGACGCTCATGTCCCACTGTAAGCCAGACATCAACTTTGGGGGAGTTGGTTCTGCTAAGGTCAGGTCATGTGACACATCCCTCAAGGACGAAGATATGGCAGCCACGTGCACAGAAATATCATAAGACCCATTTCATCAGTAAATAAATCATGACAGAGCCGCACAATGAACCAATGAACTTCACTGAAGCGTGTGAGAAAACGGATCAAGTCATAATGAACAAGAATCTTTAGTTTTTGTTGGATGCACTTATGCACAAAATACTCAGTAATAAATAAATCTGTAAATAAATAAATCAAATAAGAGAATGCTAGATACTTTTGAAATATCTGTTTCAAAGCTTTGCCTAAAAATTGTGTAAACAAATGTGTTGTAGTTATCATCAGTTCAGTCAACTGATAAGCACAGGTAAGCTGTAGTCTTACCTGTAATACTAAGTAATACCAAGGTTGATAATACCAATCTTAGTATCACTGATTAGTTTGAATAATATGCATATTATAAACCACAACTAACCTGGTACTTCTGTTATTGTTTTATTTCATTTGTTTGTGAAGAACGTTTTTTTAAACATTGCATTGTCATGCATGTGCATTGTCCACTGTGACATAACCTAACTGCAACCTTTCTGTACTTGTTAAAACCAGCAGAGTTTGGAAAGATAAAAATCTAAACTTAGCAACTCCATAATTCTTTATTGGCTGCCCTGTTTTATGTACAATAGGAAGCATTTGAACCGTGAGCAGTGGGGTCAGACTGCACCTTTAAATGGAGGTGAGACCATGCTGTAATACTGATGGTGGGAGGGAAACAAGAGACAGTGTACAGCGAGAAGGTGATCTCACAGGCCAGTGCCTGCAAACGGCTCACTGAACCCTGCCGAGTTTATCCAATCAGATCAATCAGGTCAGGGTCAGACACCCTTATTCTGTTTGTTACATCCACCGCCATGGTTAAGCTCCACTGTGCTGCCACTCTGATAGATACAGATGATGTCTTACAGGCAAAAAGAACAGAGGTTCTCCAGGTCCTCAGAAAACAAGAGAGAGAAGCTCAGAGACGCTCTCGTACCGTGGCAGCACAGAGGGGAGACAATAATTATTATTGTAGTTTCTCCTGTTGTTCTGATCTTGAAGATCTTGTATCTGTTGAACATTTCCTGGCTGTTATCTATTGACATTCAGCAGGTTACTGATGTGAACTATCAGACACACTCATTTGGGGGCGTTAAGTGGGTTTTGATTTCCACAGAATGAACAGAAGGCGAGTAAGTAAAATTAGCTGTTAATTCAGAGACACAGATTCAAATCAGGAAGTTGCATTAGGAGCTGATAAAACAAAGAAAGCTAAAAAATATGTTGGGAGGACAGTAACAATTACTGTATGATTCCACATGACGACGATTGAAATGGCCCACAGTTTAGTTCAATTTATATAATTGTATACATTTTATGAGCTTTTTTTGTGGCAGCAAAGTAGCATGCTACAGCCATGCAAATGCACACGGTCATTTTTGGCCATCGATTCTCGACTCTGTTCTGAGTCTCTCAATTGTGAGCATTTCTCAGTTTTTAAGACAGCAAGTTAAAAATTGTTCTGCTTTTAAAAGCACAAGACCTCCGCATTCTGTTCCATTCCATTGTGTTCCCTCTAGCTGTTTTTAAATAAGAGAACACCACCTACAAAACACATTTAGTGTGAGGTTCTTTTGATCGAAGCCATACAAGTGACCAGAGATATTTCTCCAAACCCATTTGACTCACTTTCTTCTGTGGAACCTAAAAAGAGATTATGGAAAAAGCAGTGTCAAAATCTTCAAAGTTTCTGTGCATGCGTTCCACGGAAAACAGAAACTTGTAGAGGTTTTAAACATCATACACACTTTTCACAGTGTGGTGTGTGTCCAGTGTGTGTTAGCTGATATAACTGATGGAGAAGTGATCGTCTCTGAGTCTCAGAGCATACAGCCTAGAGTCTCAAAAGGTCAGTGTGTGTCCATCAGAGCAGAGAATGAATCTCACACAAACACACACCTTTACTTATCTATCTAAATGGGGGCAGTCCGTAGACTTCTGTTTTCTTCTGTTGTCTTACCCCTAACCCACACTGCAACTTTCTGCATTATTATAATTTAAAAGATCTTTATGTACTATACTTTTATAGCGTTTTTACAACTGAGGACGTCCCAAAGTCCTCCCACTGAGAACTTTTGGGTAAAACACACACACGCACACACATGCAGAGCTTGTGTAAAACAGATGGTTCATGGAGTTAAACATGACACATACATTCACATCACTGCAGGCTCACAGGTACGTATATGTCCATTAGAATGCCATGTTACATTGTGCAAGTGATTATTGAGGATCTCACTTAAATAAACTGAATACCACATGAGCAAATGTCAAGAGTGAAGACAAAAAGAGGAATGATTTCAGTGTGACCTTGAGACCACAGGCAGTTTTGCAGCAGGCAGATATTTAATATAATTATGTTTTGATTCAGTGCTGAAAAATGCTCTTATTGTTGGCCAATGTTATGTACTGACAAAATAAATAAAGACAAACAAAAGAGATAATCTAGTCAGCCTGCCAAATATGTCTCCAGCGGACAGCACTGAATTCATCAAAAGCGTGTTATTGGTCTGGCTGTAATGTTGGTGGCTGTGTTATGTGCCTGAGTAGACAAAGAAGTGAAGAAAAAAAGAGATGAAAAAGGCTTCCTAATGGATTCTGCACAGAGAGCCGAGGGTCGGGGGGGTTGTCTGTTTCCCACCAGCCTTTGCCCATCAGTGCAGCCGGGTCGCTCTGGAAATGTCATGACGGGCATATGCTGCTGGACAGTTTGTGTGTCCAGTCACAGCACTGTCACCCATGGCGATGGCGATGAGGGATGGGCTCCACACTGAAAAATCACTTCTGCCATCTTCAGTATTTACACATTTCTCATGCTTGTTCTGGCTTCAGGGTGTGAGAACAAAAAGTACATATAAAAGTAAGTGTGTGTGTGTGTGTGTGTGTGTGTGTGTGTGTGTGTGTGTGTGTGTGTGTGTGTGTGTGTGGGACAAATTTACATCTCACAAAACCTGACAAAAATATGGTAAACTAATTTTTTAAAAGAAGAAAGTTTTCTGTTATTCAGTTTTCTGGGTTAGGTTATAGTGTTTATAAGATAACTAAGTGTGTGTGTGTGGTGTGTGTATACACTTTCACCTTTTTTATAAGACTTTATTAGGGCTATAATAACTTTCTTCTGCTGTAAAATAACTTTTCATGACTCCCTTTGACTTAATGAAGAAACATGCTTCTTACTAACTGAGCAATGCCATAACCAATAATATAGCTCTGTATTTATAATGAATATGTAATCAAATGTCATGTTGTCTTTAAGAATTGCATAAACCTTCCCTTGCATCATTTAATAAAGCTGGGGAAAAAACGTGTTTACTTTTGTATCCAGAGCTGTTTGAATTGTCAGAGATATATGTCAGTAGACATGTATACTGTATGTTGACCCAGTTTTAAATTCTCAGATCTCTCCTGATCATCAGACAGTCCTGCGTTATCATTCAGGTGAACCATTGCAAAAATGTGCCATTACCCAAAACTGACAGTATTAAACCTTTCCCTTTGTGATGTGAGTGAGAACGTTACCTTGGGCTTTAACCAAACACACTGAAGTCACGCATTTGAGAGAAGGCTAATGTTTCAGCTAGCCGTATTCTATTGCAATTATACGGTTCAGTGGCAATGATTATAGTTCTTTAGTCTTACTGTGGGAAGTTTTGGTTAGCTGGTTCCCTCATAATTTGCCGCGTGGGCATTATGGGCCAGTCTTGTGGAAGAGGGATGATTATTGAGCTGGCAGGAGCTCATAGATTTATTAAATTTCTATCAAACTGTGTAACAAAAATGAGAGGGAAATAAATTGCGACGGCTATGAACAGGGCTAAGATTTTTTAATCAAAACTCATCCTGGATCTGCGGTTGAGCAGGCCAGAGGAAGACTTTACAAAAAAAAAAGACTAACAAAAATTTGCTTAGCCATTTTTGAAGCAATTTTTCAATGACGCCTTTTAATTGGACATTAAATCAAATTGTTATCTGCCGCTCCACAGTTAGAAAGCTAAGCGGTGAAGTGCTAGTGTCACTTTTACTGCAACAGAGACTACGGTAGAGCGGTTGACATCACACATTTTACATTTGCACATTTAGTTCTTCTGCACCAGAAACAAATCTTCACTAAATCCTTTTTGATTTAATACATGACAGTGTGTTGCAGTTAGGGTCTCTGGTGATGCTAAAAGAGCGAGAGAAGTCTGAGGGAATACCCAACTAACAATTTTAGGTTGTAAGAATGTTTCCCTAACATTTCCATGAAGTAACAAAAAAATTTTATTTTGAATGTTATAGGAATGCTTAAAATATCCAGTTTTTTTAGACATTAAATTAATTATATTACTTGGTTTTGAGAGATTTTTTCAAACATTTTTTATTCTGTAATATTTCTAAAATGTTCCACTAACAACTTTAATGTTTTTGATATATATTGTATATATTATATATAACATATATTATATAACATCAAAAACGTTCTACTAATGTTACTGCAAGAGCAAATTTTGATAACTTTGAGAGAATGTTAGCCAACGTTCTGAGAACATTTCCTGTTGTCTGTGTGTTTTTGTGAAAATGGAGCTAATCATCCACACATACCCCGTGTTATTACACCCCAGTGACCCCACACTCCACACCCCCTCAAATCTCTTTCAGCTGCTCCAGGCTTTCCTCCCACACTGCACTGACTCCATCTCGAGCACTGAGCTGTGTAAGAGGCTGATATAAGAAACACGGCCCCTCACAAGGGCAGGAAAGGGCTCCACACCAGCGTCGGGTACACCTGCACCTCATGTAGGGCATTACAGCCACAACAGCAGCACTGAACCAAACTAGATCTGCTGCAGTAATAATGTTATAACAGTAATAACACAGCTCTCATAGCAGTGACTTTAGGCACCACTAAATTATGATTTCACTGAAAACAAAACTCTTGTTTGAAGATACTGAGGTTGTGCACCTCTCTCTCTCTCTCTCTCTCTCTCTCTCTCTCTCTCTCTCTCTCTCTCTCTCTCTGAATCTCTCTTTTCACCTTTTTTTTGCTCACCTGCAGGGCGGGTGAGAAGCAGGAAGGTGAGTTATATTTGTGCACTTGTGTTCAAGAAAGACCATGTTCAAACTGAAATGAGAAATGAGAGTGGATTCACCGGTCAGTACGTGTGTGCAGTTTGTATTCAGTTACCGTTCATGACACATTCATGTTCATGATATATTTTAGAGCTTCTGAGTTGATCAGTTCAGTGCAGTGTTATTTCAACAACATTTGTGTATATTTATGTTAGGGTTGGGCCTAACATATGGGATCATAAAATTTAAATAGATAGTTACATATATAAGTTACATATATAACTGAATATATAATTCAATCATATAATTGTTGCATTCAAAACAGCATGCAAGTGAAGTGAAAAAAGGAATTTTTATGTAATTTCTTGCAGCTGCTGAGTGGCTCAATAAAACCTGAAAAAATGACAGATTGCAAAATGCATTGATAAACAGCAACCAAGCCATTGAGATAAATGAGAATGGTAATAGACAGCTTCTCCAGGTCCAGGACCTTCTTGTTTCAGAAATAAAGCTGTAGAAGAACCTACAGTTCCTGTAGATGTATGTAACAGAAGGCCTTCGATATCAGACTGTACTCCACAGCACGAATAAATGAGGACTCGGGATGTGGAACACAGTGTGTGTCTCATACGCTTTCACTCTCAGATGAATATTAATGGGTCTGAGGAACCAAGAAGAGACGAGGCAACCAACAAACACACACACATACGGCCTGCCACACAGTCACTGGAGAGAGAACCTGCGTGCAAATGAGTATTCTGTGTGTGTGCGTGTGTGTGTGTGTGTGTGTGTGTGTGTGTGTGTGTGTGTGTGTGTGAGTGTGTGTGTGTGTGTGTTTACACAGGAGATAGTTTAGAGTTTGGAACGGAGAATACAGAAAGCCAGTTAAAATGTTTTTGCACTATACTGTTAGCTTTTTTAATAACTAGAATTGGTAATGTTATAGATTTATGCATGTATTTTTATCCACAGCCACTTACATCAAGATATACATTTGATCAGTATGTGTGTTGCGCACGTGGTGATTGCAACACAAAGGTAATGGGTTTGACTCCCAGGCAATGCATGGGCTTATAACATTTAAACTGTGAATGCACCTGCATTTTCTAAATGTAAATGTGCATTTTTTTTTACCTCTGCATATCTGTTTCCTATAAGAAATATCACACTTCTTGAGTTAGGAAAAGCGTGTGCGGTATTTGCATCTAATTTAAGGTTACGCGGCTCTTCTCCTCTTAAAGTCCTCAAAATCATTTAATTTCTCGCTTTCTTTCTCTTACGCGCTCCCTTGAGCTCTCAGAGTGATGAAACGCAGATGGGGCTCCGGCCGAAAGTTGCGTACGGCGCATAAACAGCATATTTAATTAGACCGTCGACACACACTAAATCAAATTACTTTCCGACTGACAGGAACACTTAAATTAACATCGTTCCTGAGCAGAGCCGCAGCCAAAATTTAAATTAGTAACAGATAATTAGGATAAGAGCGGGAACTTAGGCTGATGTGCTGTAGCGTAATTGGAATGCAAACGAAACATACTGCTTTAGCTAATTAGCTGTAGCGTGTGGAACAGTGCAGAGGTCAAGTGAAGAGAGACGCTTTAAATGAAAGCGGAAAGAAAAGCTATTGTGAGTCTTGGAAAGAAAAGCAGCATTGTTTAAATGAACTTCCAGCCTGTGATTTGGGAATGTTTCATTTAGTTGGACAAACGACACACAGGTTTGAGGTACAAGAGCTAGGCTTGATGTGTGTGTGTTTACTTAACCATATACTGGGGACAGATTTGTAACCTCTTTTTATTACAAACATCTTTTATCAGTTTTGTTGGATCAACCAATACCTGTGTGTGTATTTTAACTAGAAGTGTTTTTTAATTATTTTGCTCACTGAGTGAGGTGGATTAAGTAGAGAGGATGAGTTTTAATGCTGCGTTCTCTCAGCGCTGCCCTCCTGCCCTCCTCTCCTCTGTCATTTGTTAGATTCTGGCCTAGAGCTTATTCATTTTTACTAACTAGAGTAACTCTGAATAATTTGTGATCTTAGATTAATAATCTCATTCCCAGTGGGTTTCCCTCTCTGTTGGCATTCCCAACCAGACCTGCAGTACTTGTTACTTGTGTATGAGTGATCATAATCCATAAGACAATAGTCTCTTGCACCACGTCATCACGTCTCTGCAGGCATCTGAGGGGTGTTGTGATCTGCATGGCAATCAGGCGCCTTTGTTCCATTGAGAGACGTCAGTAGAGGAAAAGATGTTTGTTTGTGCCGGAGCCAGCAGTCCACCAGACTCAAGCGTCTGGAGCAGGGCTGTGTCATTTAAAATCCAATTCAAATGCTAAACTTGAATTGATGTCAGAAAAACAACATGCCCCATTAAAAAGGCTGCTACAAAGGTTCTTCAGAGCTATGCCATAGAAGAACCATCCAGTCAAAGGTTCTTAAAAGAACCATTTCTTTCTTGCCTTTTAATAGTCTAAAGAACCTTTTATCCACTACAAAGAACCTGTTGAACCTGTTGTGAAATTATGGTTCTTTATGGAACCAGACAGCCAAAATGGTTCTTCTATGGCATCATGAAGCATTTTTGAAGAGTGCATTTCCAGAAACGTTGTATGATATTAATAATGGGTGTTTGAAATAGCAGTTTTGTTTAATTTTAATTGGTTTATTCATTTTAAAATGTCTCCGTTTCGCCTCACCCAGTCTGTACCATCTACTACAGGTGCTCTCTGAACAGCTATCTCAGAAAAAACATGCTCTTGTCCCAGTATCTGTGCGTTATTCTCGCTGATCCTCCGGTAATTCAAAGAAATATGTCTATGTTTTTCTCAAAAGAATGTGTGGTAATGTGCCACGACATGACTGACACCTCCGGTTTCCACAGCAGAGCTGAAAAGAAATTCACAGAAATTAGTGACACTTTCAGAGATTCTGTATCTGCCAATAAAAAGACACCATGATAAATTTGTCCTGGAGAAAAACAGAACTGATTCACGGTGATTAAAGCTGAATAGATCATGTTTATTCACACTTTCCTTTCTTCCACATGTGTGAGAAAAATGTAAAAACATCGATTATGAAGAAATGTAGCGACATCCAATTATCACATTTGAAATTATACAAACCATGTTGTGTACTATTATACTTAAAATTAACTTCCAAATGTAACAGTCTTTGCATTGTGTACAAACTCATTGTAATAGAAAAACAGCACAAACAGTTTTTATGTACAAAAAAAATGTCACTTTGTAAATTTCTTAGCTTTCAAATAAAGCAATTGGTAAATTAATAAAAAATAAGACAAATATTTGCACACCGTCTTGTCAGTCGTGTGGAACACATTTATAGTTAATGTGATGATCTACACTCATTTCTCTGTTAATTCACCTGTGACGCTGACAGAAACTGAGTTCATACATTTAAAAATCATTCAAAATGAACGTGGGACCAGCTGATTAAATGTCTTTAGAAAAGTGAACATTCTTATCTGAGAAAATGTCTAGCACCATTTGTTGCACTTGAGTCACTTGCTTTGATATTTTGTTTTATGGTGCAATAAAAGCCAATGAACTTATAATTGATGTAGGAATAAAACTATTAAATTCGTTCAGATGATCTAGGCGTTTCTTTTGGCGCTGCTGTGTTTTAACATTGTAATATTTTACTTCACAATAAACTGACATGCGAAGCCATTTACTGGCAGTGGGATGTTGCCTGTCACACAGAAATCATTTGAAAACTCATTCAGTCAGATCGTATCCTGAGAGGGTTCCTGCTGAACGCTGGAAATAAGATCACAGCTGGACAAACCCTTTTCCCGCCATCTCCCTGAATAACATCGGGGAGTATGAGGTACGAGGGTGATGGGTTTTTATGTGGGCTTCTAAATATACAAGTTACATCATTATAGAGGCAATTTGGCCTTCCGAAAGGCTTTTAAAACACTTAAAATGTACAACCTCTCATGCATATCCATTAAATAATGTCACTTTTCAAGCTTTCGAAATTGCTCCATTTTGGTGGAATTTTGATGAATTATGATAAGTACTGTTCAGCTGTACTAAACCAAAACTGAGACTTTCTCTGGCACTAACAGTTAAGCAGAATGAATCGCTCTTCCTATCACTGATGTTTCGTGTCAGCCCGGAGGCTATAAGAGCAGAGTTTGCATTCAGAGTGCATCACAAAGCACCAGCGCATCAAGCATCTAAATGGGGTTCAGCACAGGTACGAGAGAAATGAACTCCTGTGTCACAGAAATGAGCTCACTTCAGCACAATCTCAAAATCAGAGCAATGGAGGACAATACCAGAGCAACATCTGATGAGAGAGCCAACATTCAGTTTCCATGGGAACAGAGTATTATTTACCAGCCCTAGGCAGACAGGAAGTTCATGTCTGTACTGTTTACAAAAGCCCGGAGTGACATCTTTAGGGATGTTGGGATCTTTCTCGTTTTACTTTGAAATAGTATATACTGTAGTATATATACACTAGCATTTTCCATCTTACATTTTAATATGGTGACATTTAATGGCACAGACATCAAAACTCTTTCTGTGGTGATTCTGTCTGCTACTATAATACACTCATTAGGTTAGCACGGTGGATCTGTATATTTGAAATACTGATGATATCTCAATCTGATCCATGTCTGTGTTTGCACACTTGTGTAGATGTACTTTAGACAGTAGACGTCCAGTTTTTATAAACTGAATATGTAAACCTTTGGAGTCAGGGGAGATTCGAACAGATTGCTTACAGCTTCCTGTGTCCAATCATCACGTTTCGGTCTGTGTTCATATTGCACTGAATCGGGTTTATCTGATTACTGATAATAATCAACATTGTAATAATCAGACATTATTTGAGTGTCTCTGTCTCTGTGGTCTGTGTTATTTAATCATCTCTTATGTTGTGCTGATTGTGGACTGTTAGTCAACAGGGGACTTAATTAGTGTTCTGATCTTCTGTGTTGAGTGTGTATGAATCATTGTGTTACATGCTCACTCACTGACATTTCCATGTCTTATGATGCTCTGACACAAGCCTGCGATTATCCAATTCCCGGCTTGTGTTAAAGCAGCGCTGCTGTGAAACCTCACGCCTCCGCTCTTCAAGAGCTTCCACTTGTGAGACCCTCAATTATGATGTCATGTCACAGTTAATCAATCTGAACAGATGTATTGTGTGACTTTCAGCTGAAAATAGATGCGTCAGCTCAGGAAAGCAACATTTTGCTTTGTTACAAAACCAAGTGAGCGGCCTAGAGACCCTGCTAACAGGGTGCATTCTCAGAACATTGGTAAACGTTCTCAAGAAGTTCTCCCAAAGTTATCAAAAACGTTCTTGCAGTAACTTTAGTAAAACCTTTCAGTAAAACGTTATATCATGTATATCAAAAAAGTTATTCTTAAGTTGATAGTGGAACATTTTCAAAACATTACAGAATTAAAAAATGTTAGCCAAGCTATATAAAGTTTTTAGAAATTTCAAAATAACATTTTTAACGTTTTTGTTGCTTACAAGAATCATTAAGGAAAGCTTTTTGGTGACATGTATTTCAGACTTGTTTGTCCTTCTGTGTCATGGTTATTGTAGTTTTTTTAATGAGCGATCTCTTCTCCATTTCTCCACAGGTCAGCCTGCCCAGTGACTCCAGTTGTGTGGAGGAAATTCTGCGGGTGAGTTAGACACTCTCACTCTCTCTCTCTCTCTCTCTACTCTGACTCTCACTCTCTCTCTCTCTCTCTCTCTCTCACTCTGACTCTCACTCTCTCTCTCTCTCTCTCTCTCTCACGCTGTCTCTCTCTCTCTCTCTCTGTCACTCTGTCTCTCTTCTCTCTCTCTCTGTCTCTCTCTCTCTCTCTCTCTCTCTCTTGTCTCTCTCTCTCTCTCTCTCTCTCTCTGTCTCTCTCTCTCTCTCTGTCTCTCTCTCTCTCTCTCTGTCTCTCTCTCTCTCTCTCTCTCTCTCTCTCTCTCTCTCTCTCTGTCTCTCTCTCTCTCTCTGTCTCTCTCTGTCTCTCTCTCTCTCTCTGTCTCTCTCTCTCTCTCTCTCTCTCTCTCTCTCTCTCTCTCTCTCTCTCTGTCTCTCTCTCTCTCTCTCTCTGTCTCTCTCTCTCTCTCTCTCTGTCTCTCTCTCTCTCTCTCTCTCTCTGTCTCTCTGTCTCTGTCTCTCTCTCTCTCTCTCTCTGTCTCTCTCTCTCTGTCTCTCTGTCTCTCTCTCTCTCTCTCTCTGTCTCTCTGTCTCTCTCTCTGTCTCTCAGTCTCTCTCTGTCTCTCTGTCTCTCTGTCTCTCTCTCTGTCTCTCTCTCTGTCTCTCTCTGTCTCTCTCTCTTGTCTCTAGTCTCTCTAGTCTCTCTCTGTCTCTCTGTCTCTTCTTGTCTCTCTCTTGTCTCTCTCTCTGTCTCTCTCTTGTCTCTCTCTCTCTCTCTCTCTCTCTCTCTCTCTCTCTCTCTCTCTCTCTCTGTCTCTGTCTCTGTCTCTCTCTCTCTCTCTCTCTCTCTCTCTCTCTAGCAGCCCCGTGACATTATGACTGATGGTTGTATTGTAGTAGAATGTGCTGTACCTTTAAGACTTTGCTCTTAAAAGGGAGACGCGAGAGATGTGTCACTTTTCAAAGCATTGCATAAATGTGATAAGTGATAAGTGGAACCCATTTAATTGGCTTTATTGATAGATCTGTTAGACTCATTATGAGTCTTAATAGCACCCAAATAAGAATGCTTAATTTCTTTCCAGAAGTATTGAATTGATTTTATAAATATATTCTGTCTTGTTTGTGAGATAGAATTGAATTAGTTTGATAAATGAATTGTCTGTGTGGTAAATACATTTTATAACAGCTACTCTTTCATAATAGCGGTTTACACAAATGCATCATACCTGTATATAATGATTTCATACCTTATCAGACATATTTGTTTAATGCTTGGTACTTTAATACAGTATGGTTCTAATTAAATATGCATGAATATAAATAAATATATATAAATATAAATATATATAAATATAAATGTGTTTACAGTTACAAATGAGGACATACAGCTGAAACCTGTATCAAAAGATATCATGGTTCACTATAGCACAGGCTTCTTTAGGTGTCACTCTGATCATGTAGTAAGAACTGTCCAGCCTGTTCTGTATTCTGTGAATGGAGGTAGAGGCAGAACACGTTGCCCGGGCAACCCGAAGAACGTCTGTCTGTTGAAGTGCATTGTGGGATTGTTCAGAAGAAGCGCTGTTGTCACTAACACTTGACTCAGATATGGCTCATGAATAAGGACACGTCTCGATTCAGACTCCACGTGACTCAACATTTTTATGTGTCCATGATGGAAAATCCACTTATAAATCCTGGTGGACATACTGAACACATGCAAGCTAATATAAAGGGAAAACGTCCCTTATTAAAATGATATTTTATTTAGAATGCAAATCAATTTATGAAAGTATAAGTGAAATACAGAAATACAAACTACAGTTATTAGTTAGATCTAATAGTTTTTGACAGAGTTGGACAAGTTTTGCAAAAGCTGGAAACTTGTCATTTTCAGGCCTGGAAAAGTAATGAAAATTACAATAAAATCTTTAAAGGTCATGGAAGATTCCACAATAAATATTCATTTTTCTGGTTATGCTCTAATATATTTAATTAGGCAGAAATGATTGAATAAGTGCATTCTGTCTAAAATGATTTTTTTAAAATCTTTATTCAGTGATCACACATGACTGGAAAAGACAAGTCGTGAAAATTAATCGGTCCAAAAGGGAGTCTTGCTTTAAAACCTTTCTTGAAATCTCTTTTCAACTGAGAAAGCAAAGACAAGAGATTGAACTATTACTGTCACAGGGAAATATTACTTGTCAAAGAAGCTCTTACACAAGGGCTAGTTGACAACACAGTCTTCTGCTTGTCTACCCACAAGCGGTGATAAGCTTGTGCTTCTCACAAGCTTATCACCGTTTATCTTCTTCTTCACTGTTTAGGCAGTCCAAGAAACGTTTGTTCCTCTATAGGGGAGAACATGCTAAGCCAACGTTCATAAAGCAAACAAAGACAACAAACATTGTATTTCAAACAAATACTACAAACCCAATCTCTTATTCCTTACCCAAAGGTAAGTGAGAGTCCAGATCTGCCGTTTCAGAGTTCAGAAACAGAACAGTTAGATGTCAGTGTGTGTTAATATTAAGAGGGACAGCAAAGTGTTTTGTGTGTGTGGGATGTGAAGCCTCTGATCTGACCTGCTCATGTTTGGAGAACTTTGTTTGGCTGTGGGTGCAACTCAAAGCTTCCACCACTATGCATTACCCCCACTGACACCTGGAGAAATGAATGGATTCTGTGTGCATATTTCTGGAATATCACAGGTTTTCTGGGTAGAGAACGCACATGGCGTTAATGTTAATTCCACATGTTAATTCTGCTTTAATTTAACATGACAGAATTGCTGTTGCTAGAAGAGTGTGTGTGTGTGTGTGTGTGTGTGTGTGTGTGTGTGTGTGTGTGTGTGTGGGGGTGTGTGTGTGTGTGTGTGTGTGTGTGTGTGTGTGTGTGTGTGTGTGTGTGTGTGTGTGTGTGTGTGTGTGTGTGTGTGTGTGTGTGTGTGTGTGTGTGCGTGCGTGCGTGCGTGTTCTTATTATAACCAATGTGAATGGTTTTTCTCCTGTAGGAGATGACCCACTCCTGGCCTCCACCTCTCACTGCCATACACACACCAGTTAAAGCTGAACAGACCAAGTTTCCCATCCCTTCAAAGGTGATCTCTCTCTGTCTCTCTCTCAAATGTTAAATACACTGCTTGCACGGCAGCTCTATTAATATTATTTAAGCAGTTTGCCTTTTTTAACAAACCTTGTGTGCTGTCATGCAGTCTACTGCCTACATGTGCAGCCGCCTTCTAAGACAGCATCCAAACTTATTTGTTATATTATAACAGTTTTAATCTATTTTTTTCAGTAAGGCGTGGCATCTGAACAAAAATGCTGAACAAAAATGCGGTGTTTAAGTTTTAAAACAGCATTCATGCCGAGAGCGTGCATATGATCCCTTAAAATACTGACTAGCTAGGCAGCTCAAGGATTTGAGAAAAAAAAATTGACTTTGTTTTCCCTCTAATTGGCTGTAGCATTCTTCCATTCACTTTTTAACCTTAACTGTAGGAAAATATGGATAAAACTAAAATCAAGTGTAACGTAACTTTTGACAGTTGTGTCAAAATACCTTCTTTTCCCCTGTTGTTCTGATGTCCATGTCAGTTCCAAACATATTTTGTTATCGCATTTATTTATGCAGTGAGAATAAACTTTGGGGGGTTTAGAATAATTTACCCTTGTGGAATAACTGGCCTGTTATTAAAAATGTTTTGAAATTTAGCTTGTTGCGATTTCCTATTTGTGCGTATCAGTGGCGAGCTTTCCACTCAAGCTTTTTTCAAGTCCCGTGATGCTTTGCTTCTCAGCGTGGCAACATCCGTTATTTGCCTCTTTATAGGACACAGACTGAATCTCATAAGTTGGCCTGGATGATGATGATAGCAATATGCTGACTCTATAAATCCTCTCCTCCGCTCCGCTCACCCGCAGAAGTGTGATTTGTGTCTCTGCACTAATTTTATTAGTGTAAAATCAATTAAAGCCATCAGCAGAGCTCTTTCCCATCTGTAGCTGCTCTTTTTGAGTTAACTCACAGAAAGTAGCGATGTTTTCTGTCAGATCTTTTGTAACGTTTGATTTAGGGGTTGGCGGTCTGTCGCTACATTTGTCTCTGTCTCTTGCAGGAGTTGCAGCACGTGACCTCCGAATTCAATGGAAGTAAGAACATATTGCTTCTGTGTTTTACATTATCGCTCATGCAGAATTCAGTGTCAAGCAGAATCATCAAAAAGAAATAAACTTCTGGTTTGCAGTGATGAAAGAAAATGATTAAAAAGAGTGTTTTGTTGTTGACACATCACTTTCTGTGCCAAATTAATTCAGTGTTCTCAGCCAAAAGCTGTTCTCTGATTTTTTCCAATTCTTTTTACAGAACGTTGCAGTGTTCCTGGTAACAAACCAGCAACTAAATCTGTACCACAGAAGTCGTGAGTATTCATTTGATTATTATTTGAGGGAGTCCCCCTGGGTGGAGATGAGGGAGAGAGAGTCATAGTTTTCTCTTTGTTCCCCAGTGAAATGGCCTGAGCGATTCCCAGCTGAGAGAAAAAGGCAGTTTTCAAAAACAAGCCTTACACCTGGCAGGCTGGTTTAGACCTCCTCAGGCATTTAATTGTTGAATTATTCATTCATTTTTATTTGATGTTTGCATTGTTAATTTGACTAAAGAGGAGGCAAATTAAAAAATACTTCACAGTCATTAGCATTTTTGTTAAATGGCATGCATTCATTTTCAGTGTAAACATGTCTGGTGTCTTTGCTGCCCGTCTTGAGGAATTTCTCACATACATTGCAGTATTTGTGTTTATAGATGCAAAGGAAAAACTATGGTGCACATGCTGAGAAATGTTACTTCTAGTTTGATAATGCAGAATGAAACACAGGTGTAAACCAGATTTTGTGTCCATGCACAGCTAGCATTATACTAGGATGTTGTTGCAGTGGCATTGTGGTTGCTAAGGTGTTGCTAAGGTGTTCTAAATGGGGCTTTCTATTCAGTGCCTGTCAGATGAAGATGTCACATTGCTTTGAAACATAACCATGTTATGTTTCAAACAAAGCAGGAGTTTAATATTTAGGGCTGTGTTGTGATTTTTCTTTAGAGGACAAGACTGTAATAGCAACAGTGAGAATAAACCAGAATTGTGCCACTTTAGAAGAACTTTAAAGAAACGTTTCTCTTTAGAAAGTTTTGTTTGTGCACATGTCATTCCTAGTTAAAAGCCCAAAACATGTTGGTTATCTTTAGTGATGCCACAATCTTAGCTGTTAGAATCACATTCCAACAAATGAAACTGTAGCTGAGAGTGTGTGTTTCTCTGGTGATGGGCTGACACTGTAAACAAACACTGGAAGCAATATTGCATTGTTTTCTCATGGCAGCTGCAGTTATCTGCCGGTCTGGTCTTAAACTCTGATATTTTCTCTTCATTCCATGACCCAGACCTCTCTGTTTATTGTCACTTGAAGTTTTAGTTGTCTGGGGTCTGACCTTAAACTCTGATATGTTCTCTTTATTCCCTGACCCAGACCTCTCTGTGTTTACTGTCCATCTGTTCAGCAGTTTTGTACTGCTCCTTTTTCTCTTCTGCTCTGTGCTTTCTTCTCAATTCCTGCAGATATCTGAAGGTTTTAAATGATTTAACCAGTAGTATATTTTAGCAGTTTAAAAATCATAATAGTTTTTTCATTTTTAACAATTTATATATTTATTTATTCAGTATTTAGCAGCTAAAGTTCGCTGAAGCTATATAGAGGTGTCAATATATGGCACTGTGATTTTGTTTCTGCCCACCTTATAATAGTGGGCAGACCCAGAGTTAATAATAATAACCCAGAGTTATTCATGTTTAATGAGAGCAGATATGAATCAATATATGAATCAACATGAGTGACAGAGACTATTGGCAATGTTTATGTAAATGCGCAGTGATGCAGTGCGGCGACTTGTGACCTCTGGCCCAGTGTGAACGGCTCTGAAGGAATTTATAGTTTCCCTGTGTGTGTTGTGTTGGCTCAAGAACTGGATTAGTTCTTAAAAAGGTTGTAGGTGCGATCTATCACCAGTGACCCTTTGAGCAAGACGTTAAACCAGCACTATAGCAACTGCCCCTGTGTGGACACGTGTCTGTAACGTTCTGATCCACTTTGACTATATTTTTGCATTCAGTGAAGCCAAAACAAAGCATCGTAATTTATTTACATTGACGAGGCTTGGAATGAATTCCTTTACAGTTACCCTGTGTGCTTTTAAACCCTTAAAATCACTTACACGTAATTCTTAAAAGATTCTCCACAGTGATGCCACAGAAGAACCATTACTGGTTCCCCAAGGAACCCATCAGTCAAAGGTTCTTTAAAGAACCATGTCTTTCTTTGCTTTTTATAGTCTAAACAATTACATTCTGTAACCTCTTCTCAGGCGGCGTGGAGCAGTGGTGTCATTTACTCTGAATCTGATTGTAATCACACTCAAGTATTGTGTCTCTCACCAGGTCTGGTCACACATTCTGCTTGGTGATCTTTTAATTACGTGACACGCACTATGTTGATCAGAACGTTGTGTTTACAGCTGCTTGTGATTTATATGACCAGCATCTTACTGTTTATCTGAAAGCCCTTACAGCTGCAGCCTGTAACTTTAATGGAGTTGAACAAAAATCAGTTATTGATCAAGTACATAACAGATCAGTGTTCAACACAACAACAAGATATCTCCTTATCTTACCTTGATTCACAACGATAGGTTTATAATAATGATTTATAATTACAGCTGTCAGGTCCAGTTTCCTGGGAAATGTTAGTATGGCTTCATTTGACTTGACAGTGAAAGATAACCTGTAGTGTTATCTTTCAAACAGAGATGGTGATAGAGAGGCTAAAGAAACAAATTGCAGTGAAAATTCATTTATAATGAGTGATTTGCATAATGATTAAACAAATTATTGCTGATTAACATTTAATCACCCTAAGTATATTAAGCTATAGCTTTGATTTATTGTAATTGTAAAGAGATCCTTTATTGTTTATGCATACGTTTGAGTTTAAACAGCACTTTTGAAAGACTGTCACATACTCTCAGTGGTGACGATAAACAGAGAACAGAATCCTGCTCTTGAGAAGAATCCAGGTGAGAAGCGGGGGCTTCATCATCACACACATTAACATACAGTTTTGATGTGACGCTCCAGTCATCTCTGAGTCTGAGAGGAAAGTGCCTGCAGGCCAAAACAAACAAGCCGCTGGACAGAGCGAGACGGAACAGGAGAGCTGTGGTGAGGATGAATGGGGCTGACTGAAGATGGAAGAGGCCCTCCAGAGCCCTCGTTCATCAGGGGCCCCGTCATCAAATGTTTTCCTGGGGGGAATGATGGGAGGAAAGAGTTGGTGACACTGTATTTCCAACTTTCCTGTTTGATCTCTGAGCTGGCCAAGATGGAAACAATTGATCCAATGAAATTCCAATGATTAGTTTTAAATACCACACAGAAAATGTCAATGTTACCCCAAAGCTAACCTATAAGGTTTGTCAGGAGAATGTGGTGGAAGTTAACAAAACTTTAAACAGTTTAAATCTGCTGAAACAGCTAAAGCAGATTTAAACTGTTTGAAGTTTAATAGTCACAACTAATATTTACTTACAGCTTAACAGCCCTTACATTTACATGTGCTCATTTGGAAGACACTTTCATCCAAAGCGACTTAAAGTACACTCAAGCTATACGTTTGATCAGTATGTGTATTCCCTAGGAATCGAACCCACAACCTTTGTGCTGCTAACACAGTGTTCTACCAACTGAGCTACAGGAGCACAAGAAATAAAATACTTGTATTTTGTGAGGGCTGATGTGGAGGTATGTGACAGCAGCATTAGCAGTGCTGGGAGTCTTCTCTCTTGAGGTGTTTCTGAGACGTGTGTTGTGTTGACAGAACTGGATCAGTTCTGAGTCTCAGGGCAGGGCCAGCCTGCTCTCATCTTCTACAAGAAAACACACAATATGTTTATTTATTACCACACAAGTCCAAGTGCAGAGTTCTACCTGATGGAGGTTCCTCAGAGACCCTGAGGAAGAGATGGAAACGTTCAGTCAGGCCTGAAAAGAGAGAGTGAATATCTAGATGAAATGCTCTCCTTTTAGTGCCTCATGTTTAGTGTATTACCAGTTTCACACTTTAAACAACTTGCCATACCATACAGGTAATTTATGGTTCATTTAAGGTGAAAACATTTGTTTATTGTTTCATAAAGAACTAAATAGAGAACTAAATTGTTTCATAAAGAACTCCTCCCCTCACATCTGCTCGCCTGGCAGCTCTGGAAAAACGATTTCTATTGTGAAGCTGTCAGAGCGCTAAGCTAAGTGGGTTAAAGGAAGGCTCTCCTTAACAAAGAAACCTGTCACCATCAAATAACAACAAGAGGAGAGAACTCAGAGAGACGCTCTCAAATGCCAGTTTGGTACCTACGGTGGTCATGGCAAAAAAAAGACCAGAGACACATTTGAGAATAGGAGTTATGGGGAAGAAGGAGGTGTGGAGAAGAGGGGTGTTTGGGGTTGTTATAGAGGTGCGTGACTCAATGAAATGGCAAAGGCTGGACCTGAAAGTGACAGTTCACCCAAACTAAAAATTCTTCCATCATTACTCACTCTCATGTCATTTCAACTCATATGACTTTTTTTGCTTCTAAGGAACACAAAAGAAGATATTTTTGAAGTACGTTTGTAACCAAACAACAGGCATCCATTGACTTCCATTGTGTGGACACAAAACACTGAAAGATTTCTCAAAATATCTTATTTAGTGTTCCACAGAAGCACAATGATCGTAAAGTTTGGAATGACTTGAGGGAGAGTAAATGATGGAAATGTTATTGGGTGAACTAAACTTTTAAGAGTGGTGTCACTGGATGAAGAAAAAGATTTGTTAACACATTCACTTCACAAGTCAAAGCTTTAGGTACGCTTCTGGCAAAAAAAGAGAATAAAGTTATTTGATCTTATTGGCTAGCTAGATTACAATAAATGTGAAGAACACTTTAATATAAAGAACTGACCTATATGACATTCTGAGACCTCTATAGAATAAGCTGGAGAAGAGAAAAGCGACTTTCTCTAGAGTTTGTTGCAGGAGAATCAAGGAAACGGTCTGGCTAAAATATTACCTATTAAACTATTAAACATGTTAGTGTGTCTCATGAGAGTCAAGTAAGTTTGATATTGTGCTGTTTGGATTTTCAATTACTTCATGATTCCTGGAACTCTATCAGCTCAAATGCTTCAGTGTCCAGAAAATTCATTCAATTGTAACTGAAGCTTGGTAGTAAGTTATGGAGTTCACAGCCGCGTCTCTTCTATATCTCACAGCACAGTTCAGGGCACTGTACAACAGCACTGCATCAAGAAACAAACGAAGGCAAATGTTTCCATGGTTTTTATGTAGCATCTCATTAATTTTGTAGTGAGACCCAAAGGTGTGTTTTTTTTTTTTACAAATGTATTTCTCTTGAAAGATTCTTTAAACACTTTTACAATTAAATCTTTATTTATATGACTTGCAAGCAGCAGTAACTGTGAATAAACAAATGAAAGAGATTTGTATCTTTTGTACTCCAGACAGCTTTGTAACACACTGGTTGTGATTAGATTTTCTTTATTCTTAGAAGTCTATGACCTACACACCCTTGTGGTTAGAAGTTTAATTTAGCAAAGGTTGAGCATTACAATCTTTTTTTTATTTTTGTGTTTGGGCAGAGTCAAATAGAAATTTGAGACCTTGTACAGCTTTCCAGAATCAATCATCAGATTCGTGGAAAATCTTTCTCTTTATTTGTCTCTCTTTCCTTTGTGAGGCTCAGATCTGAGATCTTTCTACAGCATGTCTGTGTGGAAGAAATGTACACAACCTCTTTCTGTAAATCATCTGTAAGCTGAAAGACATTTTCAAAAGCTGCGCACCTTCACCACCTGGTTTCGTATGCAGGTCTGTCTCAACATGTGTTAGATATTACCCGGGTAATGACTGGTAGTTTTGTTCAAAGTTCTGATCGATCTAAAGTCCTGCACGACAGCTTAGGTCATAGAAATCTAAACCATAAACACATTTTGTTCGTATAAATGGTTTTATTGTTATAGTTGCATCTGTTTGTCTTCATTTCATGGCTGTGGTGTTCTGGAGACAATCAGGTCCAGAGAAAGTGTCGATCCAGATAAATGGGTCAGCAGGTCCTTGATGATGTCATCGCTCTCTAGAACTGTTTGTCACATGACATCATGTTCTCTTTTATTTATTCACGAAGGCAAGTGTCAACACTTTTTCCTGACGTCAGATTGTAAAATGATAGATTTAATGATTTAATGAATCTGTGTGTCTCACCTCTGATTTGTAGGTTAGGGAGATGAATTACTAAGCAGAACAATTTTTATAAATGGATGCAGACCTTCTTGATTTTATTTAAAAGGGAATTGTAAACTTTGTTGTATTCACTGTTGCAGAACGCTTGAGGATGATTTGAAAATCAGCAGTGATGAAGAGGACACAGAACAGGTAACAGTGTTATAAACAACATGTTCTAACAACCCGGAAAACTTCTCGAAATATTATCCAGGATTCAATGAAAATGTTGTCTTTGCTTGATTGAAAATCTCTGTGCAAATGTGAGATTATTACAGTGTCATTTTTCAAGTGTACAGCATTAGACTGTGACTCACTGTGAGCTGATCTGTAGTGATGAACACACAGACAGCTGTGTGCATGTACATAAACATACATGTAACTATTACAAGTAATGTAACACAAGCCTTTAATACACGTTGTTGTGATAATGTATTTCACTAATCTTTGTGTATGTATTGTATGTATTAAGATTGTTTTCTCCTAGAATCTAATACAGGGTTTAATGCTGTATAAATTGAGTACTGCCATACCGTATATACTGTTCATACATATAGACTAACATACAGTATGCTTAGATGCATATTGTACACACATACTTCTTTCTCCAACCCTTTGTTTGTACATTATTGGAACAGTGTCCAATAGGGGAACCAGGGGAACTGCAGTAGTGCAGGGAAAATAAACGTTGCACACTCACAATGTGTGTGCATGTGTGTGAGGGGTGGACTGACAGAAAGCTGCATTTCTGATTGTGTGTCTGAAGCCGTGTCTTCATCTCTCCCCGTTTCTCACCCTGTTATGACCCCATCAGTAACAGCGCCTTGTTTTGCACTAAAACATTCTGTGCATCCTTGAGGTTTTTCTGCTGTTTCCAGCTGTAAAATGTTACCTCTGAAATGTTCTGCGTTCATTATTTGGTTTGGTACTAAGAAACCGGACACATCATAAGTACTATAGCGTTTTGCCACATACCACAGCAAAACCCTGGCAATAGAATTTAAAGGAAAGCTATTATACATGACATTTAAAGGACAGCGCACCCCAAAACTTAAACTGTGAATGAGATTTCAAATCTCCAGTGAAGTTCTCTGTGAAAGTTTCTCTGTGCTGAGAAAACCAAAGAATAACGTTCTCTGCCCTTTTTAAATGGCTTTCTCTGTTAGCTGTGACATTTCTGTGTGTAACACACAGCTGAATGGTTGGTGATTTTTCATTGTTTTGGATCATTCATACTTCGCTGTCGTTTTTTGTTTTGCCATAAAATTCTTTCCTACCTACTTCTGGCAATAGTGCATATTCATCCTGTTTCAAACGGCCGTGGCTCTCTGTTGATTTCAGCCGGCGCTGTGCTGAACCCCTTCATCACACTGACTCAAAAAATGAGGCCAAAACAAAACTCCTTTCTTTCTTTCCCACACGCATTCCCCTTAAAAACTGCCCAGTCGTACATATGAAAGAGAACAGACTCTCATAGCAGTTTACCAGCAGCTGTGCCGGTGTATGAATCCATACGTCTGTATTTCTAGTTGTGTACCGGTTTACCTATACACACCAACCACTGACAGTGACGCTCCCTAACCAAGTTGCCTAGCAACATCCGTCTGTAAGCAGGCTGGAATAAGCCCAAATTCCCCACTGAGCGGGAAACAGCAGTAAGAGAGCCTGTGACAGATGATCTGAGATGTTTCATCTAATACACTGTGAAGATCACTGACTCCCTCACTGAATGATAAATGGACAGCACACAGATCAATGGATGCAGCATTAAACCCAAAAACCTGCCCAGGTAGCAGGAGCCTGGCCCTGCAGTGTGAATATCTCAATAAATCCACATGTCCTCTGTAACTGGACTACATGTGCTTGTAAAGCACTCGCTGTCAACACAAATAAGATTCACATACATTAATAAGAGGAAATATATTTCGATATATATCTGGTCAAATATATTATATATTTGACCAGATATCTGCTGATGTGAATTTATTTAGAAGTGTAAATGACATAAATGCACTAGCATACATGTATAAAACAAACAACAGTATTATTGTAAGAGTAATTGCATAATCATATATTTTGTATAAGTAAATCTCACATTATAGCACATTGTGACATTATTTGCATGTTAAATTAGCATTCCTCCCTTCTTTCTCATTACTGTAGTCTGGAAAAATATGTTAAAATTTTCATATATCACGCAAGTGTGTTTGAACCTTTGTTGTGCTGCCTGTAATATGTAAAAATATTGTTTTTTTAGTTATGGGGGTAATGTATATTAAAAAGTACCTTTATTGTCTTCAGGCTAAATATATATTCTGTTTTCTTAGTTTTTTTGGGTGAATTATGATTCATAAATGCTGTTAGATTTATATTTATAAATAAAGCATCAGAGATAATAAAGCTCAGTTGATGATGTTTGTTTGATTACTACAGAAAGCTCTGGTAAAGACTACAGGTACATAAGATCTCCATGAATTAATGAAGGCAAAGGAGGGAACTCGCAGGAATTTACAAAGCTTTGCCTGAGTAAAATCCACATCTCAGAAAATCAATAGAATTGACCTCAAGCTGCATTGATCTGCTGTTTCTGATCATGCTTAACTGTCCTCTCTAAATGCCATACTCTTATATAAACAAAGACAAACCAGCACAATGCTCCGATATTGTGTTTCTCTTTCTGTGTGTTTGGATGTGTTTTGTGAGGTATCGACCTTTAATCTGACGGCCTGTTGTTTTATTCACAGACCACTGAGAAGCCCAAACCCAGGAGCGCTGCGCTCAAGTAAGTGACTAATCAAGTCCAATTAGTTCATTCGTTACTTCATTTCCTGTTCTGTGCTGCCGGTGTGACTGTTGAGCAAACAGCAGGTTGTGTGCAGAGACGGATCTCAGGAAATAATCGCTTACATTAAGCATTGTAGCATGAACAGCAGAAAAATGAGAGTTGAAAAAAAATGAGTTTTGGTATTTATGGTATTTATTTATTTAGCTGGTTTGCCTCAGGAAGAGGGAATTGTGGGAAGGAAGTTTGGCCGGGTGCTCGGGCATGATTACCGTAACAGTGGTTTGTTAGGAAGTTTTAAATGTGGTTAATTTGTAGTAGAAGTAAAAGTGGCTGGTAGTTATTGCTTTAATTGAATGTGACAACTGTTTGATAAAACACCATTGTTTAATATATAATTAAATACGATTCATTGTTATTATAAATATCATTATAACTTTTTACATTTTACTCTTGATTTTTACATTTTCTGTTATTTTCTTATGTAAAAACTGCCACAGTGTTACGGTGTTGTGGGTGGTTACTCGGTTGTTGCCATGCCGATGTTTTTTAGCATGTTGCCAGGTGGTTGCTAGACAATCACTATGGTTTGTGCATGTTCACAACCCTACATATAGTTAATTATAATAGTGATGATTGCCTTAAAGACCAACAAATTTTACCATAAAGTACAATATAGTGTATATTATATGAATATGGAGCATTATATGAATCTTCAGTCTTCATATACTGTATTAAATCTATTTTACAACATGACTGTAAGATTTTACAACAATTTAAGAAGTTACTAAATCTGTATAAAACTTTTGCAGGAATTCTAATTATCTGGTGTTGTGTTATTAATTATCATTGATCTGAGACGTTTGTGATGTTTACGAGGGTTTACCTCAATTCCAGCAGCTATAGGCCTGACAGTGGAGTGTGCCCATTAAAAACATACCCTACAGTTCAGCCCTGAGCTCCATCGGCTGCATCAGTGCCTCTCTTCCACACAGACGTGACACTGGTAGTCCCCGGGCTCAGAAAGCACTGTGTTTAAATCTGAGATAAAAGCCAGACAGACTCTGAACATTGCTGGTCAGTCCGTGTGTGTGAGTATTTTATGAGGCTCTAAGAATAACATTTTCTGGAGTAGCACCTTGCAACTGTTGTGTAATCGTACGTTTGTGACATACCAAATTAGTTTTAATTTTATTAGCCGATTCTTGCATTGGATAGAAACAATTGGGTAATAACAATGAACTATTCTGAATTTATTAAACATATCTTGCTTTAATGTTTGTTTTTTTGACAAAAAACAAGAAATAGGAACTGAAAAGAAATACTGTGTAAAGAAAATTATTTGTTGCAGTTTAGTGCTGGAGTGAAGAGCTTTCTGTGAAACTGAATCAGTGCTGGAGTTAAAGGTGATGTTACTCTCTAAAACTAATGCAGGGACAGTTTCTTAGCCTGCATGAAGATGAATGCCACATAAAGCAGATAATAACTACTTACATCACAGAGTGCAAAATCACGTGTGCTATACAGCCCTGTGTGGTGATTAAGTTATATTCCTCATATAACTTAATACTACCTTTCTTTTGATAAACTCGCTGGTCTGAAATGCCTTTTAAAAACAGCAGCTGGGCTCAAAACCTGTCAGCTTGATTTAAAGGCTTCCAGGAGGAATTTGCTGCTTTCTTTCCTTTATTTTGTTTTTACTTGAGATCGGCCTCTTCGTTTATTCACTGTTTATTCTAGCACTGCAGACGCACTTTGAAAAGAGTCACATATTTCAGAAATTATTTCTCTTAAAAGTAGGGAAGGCGATTTCAGAGAGGCTAGCAATAGCAAGGTAGCTTTGAAAGCGTAAGATCCCGCCCTCCCCTCAAAGCCACGCCTCCTTCAACACATGAACACATACATAGTCTGACAAGCATCCTGTCATTGCATTCAGGCTGAATGAAATGATTGGATGAACATTTTATGGTCCTGCACCTTCCACAGAAGATATATATTTCTATAAACATGTTCAGACAGCTTTACTTAGTGATTGCTGTCAGGATGTGAAGAGACTTTTAACCAGCATAACAAAAATGAAAAAACATTGCACACACACACACACAACATTGCTTCTTATTTTTTCCACCTTCCTGCCAGTTTTTTCTGTTTTCTTGCCTCTTATCGGATGTTTCAGGAGTCTTGTGGGCTACAATTATCTAAAGGTCTTGTTTTTCCCTGGAGCTGGGGCCTGTTGTTAGCCTCTGTGCTGGAGATCTGACCTCTCAAAGCCGTGCTGTTCATCTGACTGTCTGTCTGACACAGGTCAAACGCTTCCAGATCTGAGCTTAGCAGCAGCGTGAGAGTACGAGCAGATTCGATACTGCTTGCGCTTTTGATGCGTCAGGTTGGCTGGCAGCCGTCCTTGTAATCCAGCCTGTTTTTTTAATGGTTTTTGATTGATTGGTTTATACAGTATAATGATTTAAACAGTAAATGTAAAATATGTTATGTAAAATAGATTTACTCACATCATTGATCTGTGATCGCACATCATTTGGGGCAAGTTGTGATGTATGTATAGCAGAGCTGCCCAGTAATATATATAAAATATCTTCTGGTTTTCTACATTTCAACTGACACACTGTAAACAGTACAGTAGCCTTAGATCAGTAAAAGTCTTTGCTCAGTGTTTTGTTGACAAGACACAGGAAGTGAGAATTTAAATGTTATACTAAGTTGACAGCTAGTTGTTAAGACACGCTGATAACGTGTCAATCAAACAGATGATTGAGTTTGTTACATGGACCGACTTTAAATGTTTCTAGAAACACCATCTGGACGTTTCGAACGTGCCAGAAACATTACCATTCGATTTGCTCCTACAATCGCAGGCAAATGGTGATTGGCTTCACGCTTCGGTCTTATTAACGAAAACACAACCACAAACTAAGGTCCTGGCTTTCATTATACCTCTATCGATTGATTCATCACGCGTTACTTTCATAACTCACCTCTGTGAGGCTAAAGCAAGCGTGATGTCATGCTTTCAATTTGTACACTGTTACAGCTCTAAAAATTCACATGCATGCACACATGCCATATCGGGGGGTGTGAAAGTAAATGTTATGAAGGTCAGAGAGGGAAATATGCGTATTGAGTTTACCTCCACAGACAGTCTGGACTGATAGCAATCTCTGTGAGCAGCCAAGCAGCAAATACATCAGTCGCTTCTCCGACCGGCAGAAAAAGAGAGGCAGATGGAGATGGAGAAAAAAACGATGTGCTTCCTCCATCCCCACCCTCCCTCCTCTGTTGTCTTCTCTATTATTATTCATGTCCCTCGCCTCACTGTGTTATGTATCATATCGGGTGCTGTATCGCCATCATCTGCGCTCGTTCCAAACAATGTTTTAATAGCTTACCCACGTATTTCAAGAGGCCACAGTCTGATGCATACATTATAAAGAACGACAGGTACATTGAAATTTCCAGCATTTCTCTGTTTCCCTTAACATTTTCCAGCTAAAGTTTCCCTAACATTTCATTAATGGTATTTTGAATGATCAGGAGTTTTCAAAATGTCCATTTTTTTATATTGTATTAACATTGCTTGGTAATAAGGACATGTTTTTAAAATGTTTCACTAACAACCAAAGAATAACATTTTTGATTATAGATATGTAACGTTAAAAAAGCTCTGCTAAAAGTGTTCTTAACCTTTGTAAAGTGTTCTTAATAAAAATACATTATTTTGTTTTGTGGATCTCCTTCACATATTTTTCAGCATCAGATTGATTTGAGCATCAGAATTTAGAAACATTTAAAAGATGTATCGTCCCTCAAACTATGAAAGCTGGAGTAAACTATGGAAAAATGTCCAAAACCAATAGAAGTTACAGTTGATAAATCAACCATCGACTCAATTCAATTCTTAATCTCCGTCAGATCTATTACCGTCCTGGTCCAAAAGAAGCAGGTGGTGGACTCCGCTTCCAAAATCACAAAACAAACTGTTCTGTGTTTGCTCCAACTGCTTATTTCTGCCAGTGATGATCCATCAATTACAGCGCATGCTTGATTTTCTTATTTCTGTAAATCACTCCAATCAAATGAGGTTACTGAATTATCTGCAGTGAGTGGATATGAGCTATAAACGGAGCTTAATGCGGAGCTGGGCTTTTATTAGATGATTTAAAATTTGTTTTGACTGAATGTTTAGCTATGTTTAAAATAATATAATAATGTTTTCACTAGATATATTCAAATTTTACCTAGAAAAATGTAAGTGGAGCAAACCTAAAAAATGTGGTGCTAGGTGTTGTGGCTGGTTGCCAGGGTGTTGCTATGTGGTTTCTTAAGGTGTTTAGAGTGGTTGTTAGCTTGTTGCTGAACGGTTGCTAGGGTATTCAGGCTGATAGCTCACCTTTCCTCAACAATCAGTATGTCCATGGAACAAACACTGTGAATTGAGTAAAGTTTAATATTTCCACCAGGATAAAACAGAAACTGAACATATGTAATTTATTTAGAAACTAGGGTTGCCAATATTCCATTAATATTCCATAAATGGAATATTACAGCCATTTATGGGAATTAATTGGAAATTTTGAGTAATTTTATTGTATTAAACTGTTTTATAGACACACATAGAATTAAACACATTTGCTTGCTCGATATAATTCCCATGTATTCTCATAGATTCCTGTTAAGTTTCCAAAATTCTCAGATTTTGCAACCCTACTAACAGCACATGTTGATGAAATGGGGGACTGATTGTATCAGGCGAGGGACAGTGTGTTGGCCCTGATACTGTCCTCAGGTCAGTAGGAATGGATCTGCATTAATGAATGCAGTAGTCACTTTGAATTTTTTTCAGCTGACTGTGGATCTGTCAGTGGGCTGATGTGCTCTTGGCAGGTTTGGGCTAATTGCTGCTCGCCGCTTGGCAGCCGAGACGGCCTCACAGCTGGGCCAGAGCAGAGCCCTGTGTCCCGCAGCCTGTGAAACTGATATAAATGTAACTCAAGCACATCAAACAGTCAGACTTGGAGGAATTCAGTTCTCCTCTGCTGGAAAAATGTCATTCAGCACACCTGGCTCTCCGTTAGACCTTGACCTTTTTATCAGAAATCAAAGGCTAATGTTGCGTTACATTCAACTCCGTGTCAGATATTTTCATTTTCTACTTGGAAAAGTGCAATAGAATGATGGAAACCAAAGAACCCAGAACAGTTTTAAATCCGACTTACATACAGGATGTATAATCACACAAACATAATGCAATGAAAACACACACAATCTGTGAGTCCTAAAGTTACTTGATCAAGCATGTTTAGCTAATGTCTGCAGAGACACATGGAAATGAACCTAAACAAGTTGTCTCTGATTTTTAATCCACAACAGGAGAAAGTGTTTCTGTAGCACAGCTTGTTAAGCATTGCAATAGCAGCACAAAGGTTCAGGTTTTGGATTCCCAGAGAACGCACTTACCGATCAAATGTATAACTTGAATGCACTGTAAGTCACTTTGGGTAACAGTTTCTGCCAAATGTGTAAATGAGAAAGTGTTTACATCAGCTTTCACTCAATAAACCCGAGTACTTTTTGACAAAGAGCTCATTCTCGCTGCTTTGACGTTGTGCAATCCTAAGGCGACTGTTTCAAATTTCATTTTGTCAGATACTCTGGACCTGCAGTACAGGCTGATTGTTGGGTTGAATGTTTGTGTTTGTTAGGATGAATATAGATATGCTTTGTTCTCTGAAAACGTTTGAGATCAGATAAACCTCTGCCCTGACCTTTTATGACAGTATAAGTGTGTTGGACTTGCATTAGGAATGCACACTGGAATGAGCACGGAGTAATGGAGAAGAACAGATGAACATCAAAGCATCTCACCCGGCCCAGTTTGTATTATTTGTTTTTATTTTTCACTTTGCTTGCCTGTTTGCATTTCAGTTTCTCTGAATCATGAAATTCCTCATTGATTTTAACAGTGTGATTATGCATTACTTTGACAGCAGGTTCAAAAGTTTGGTATTTGCTTAACATTATGCTCCTCACAAACAGCTTGGCATTTGTCCCAACAGGTAAGTTTAGCAGATCTCAGAAAAAATCTTTGTTTGAATTATAATCTACATAATGCCTTGGAGGCTTCACCAAAAAGATGCGATATTTCAGATATCCTTACCGCAGTTCTTGACCTTTGCACTGCCCTGCAGACATGATATTGTAATATCAAACTAATGAGAGAAAATAAATAAATGAATGCACTGATATTTTGTCCAGATCATGATCTCTGTTAGGGTTCATAAGGGTTTTGTATAGTCTTGTAGGTACAGGCTTGTTTATAATAAATCATAATAATGTTCAACTCAATGCAACTCTATGGAGATATTCTATGCAGACACACATTGCCTTCTGTTTCCTTTTATTCTCCTCCAATCAAAACATCATGGCTGGCTGTGATGTCATCAAAGTAGGACAGTGTAAGGCCCAAAACATCAGTATGATTCCACACATTGTTTCAGCTCTGCCACAAGGGGCATTACAGCATAACATGTCTCCATCTACCCCCAGTTTACTCTTTCAGGTGAACTGTTGTTATGACAAGCAAGAGTTTCTTAGAAGAGATTCTTCGAGAATCTTAAGACAATCTGTTGAGGAAGTTAGTGAAACTATCACCATGTTAGTAGTTCCCTGAATAATAACAATCCAGTATAATGGCACAGATATTGATGGTAGCTCTATCGCCCCCTTGAGTCCTCTTGTTACCTTCACTGTATAAACACTGTTTTTGTCTTTATGGTGTGTGCGTGTGTGTGTGTGTCTATTGGTGGTCCTACAATCTGGTAAAATTTGGAGGAGACTCTGAGATCACCATGATCTCTCTGTATCTCACTTGATCCGGGTGATGTGTTCAGAACGAACAGCAGTTCACATTATTAGAACAACCAAATGTCTGCCCACAGGAAGTGTTGCCATGACGATCACCCAATTTCACAACTCAAGTCACAGCATGACTTCAGTGACTGATCACTATGTGGTTGGGAAATATATAACTCATTGTTGCAGTCATGGACGATGTTTGCTTCACAGATGTCAGATTATTCCTGAGACATTCAGACCTAATAACCATCAATTTCAGATTAACCCAAACAAATCCCTTTGCTATAAACAAGATTCAAAGATATTTCATTTTCTCGGGCTAAACTGCAATGAACGTGCTGTGATGTGAAGTCAAGAAGTTTCTCATGGAGTTCTTGAGGTTTGTTCATGGATACTTGAGTCTGCTGATGTTATTGTAATGGCCGGAGAAGCTTTGATTCGAGTTGCTTCAGGTTAAAGGCACACTGCGTTTAGCATGTTTGTTCCTCGTGTGGTCACACACGCACACGTTATTCTTTTCTCCTTGTTTTTGCTCTTATATCCAGTTTTATAACTTTAAGTTTTAAAATGTAAATGTCACAGCTCCATATCTCTCCCTCTGTCTCTCTCTCTCTCTTACACACACACCAGCCTGTGTGTGTTATGATGTATCTCTCAGTCGCTCTGTGTTTACCCAGGTGATGTCGGGGTTTAATAATTCACCTCAGTGTACGTGGGCCTGTCAGACTCTTTATGTTACTTCTGTAACATAAATCTCTCTGTTTTACTCGCTCCATGCGGCCCATAAACGTGCTGAGTGAGATCTCAGTTTGACAGCTTTTTTAAGAGTGAGGAGGTGGCGTTTACATGGTGAACTTGTGGAATGAGCAGACGTCAGCTGAGGATTTGTCTGTGGAAAGGATAGATGGGAAAACGACTGGGAATCTTGAAATGTCTATCTGTTCTTGAAATGTATTCTGCTTTGTTATTACAAATTATGTTATAGTTAAGAAAAGTATGAAATATGGATTTAGAGATATAGATACAGTGTTTTGAGTGTACTAAAATGTGTTATTTCTCTTTTATGTGCCAGAGTGCAAAAAAACGAATAGGAAATTGGTCCAAAAGCAATATATTAAAAAGTTCAAGAGAAATTCCCCAAGCTTTGTCTGGCCGCGGGAAAGTTATACGGTGTAAACTTCCCATAATGCATCACTAGTAAGCAAACATCCTGAAATATTCCACATATGGCTTCCCTGAAGTGTCGTTTTGGTTATAAGAGATGTCCCATCTCAGCTATACCAGGCTGGATCTACAGAGCCCTCACTCTGTCTCAGACCTTAACATTCCCTCCACTCCACTAAGTGTCATCCATTCCCATATCTGTGCGATTGATCCTTTGACGGTGTGTGTTAAGTACATAGCTGCTGGTTTAGCTGTCATCTCCAGAGCTACAGGTAAAACAGATATTAAAATGTATAAAACATGACTGTTCAATCTTAAATAACCAAACATATTGTAACTTTTGGAGCCGAATTATTATTATTATTATCAATTAGATGTCTGTAGTGGAAGTGTCTGTTGTCTGGATTCATGCACATTGTTTATCATGAAGGTGATTAAGGGTCATATCTGACAGGGCCATTCTGAGCAGTTTCCTCGACCTGTTAATTTGATTGACTTTTTATGTCAGATTGAATGTTAATATAATCTGAACCAACAGGTATTTTAACCAGAAAGTTGACAACAATCTCCTTATCTAAACCATGATGAAGTTGCATGAGGCAGACAGAAAATGTGTGCAACAGGAAAATTAGTTTTCACAGTTTCCAGTAATTACATTTCTCAGATGATGCCCAAGTTTGAACTGAATTGAAATCACATACTAGGCCTATTTCTAAAATACAAGTTCCAGGATAGTTCCAGTATTCAGTATTTTTGTTCACTGTTTGTGTGTTTTGCTTGCTTGTGTATATTTTGCACTCACTGCATCATTTACAGCAGACATACAGAAGACTATGGTCTGATTAAATCATTAGGCATTATTATATGCATGTACGTTTTGTTAATTGCTCTGGGTGTGCAGTTGTGAAATGAGACCGATGAACAGAGATTTACTGTGCACTTTTTTCTGGCAGTGGTCTATACTGTATGTCACTGTTTGCATTTTGTATGGGCGACAGCTCTCTGTACGTTAACGCCCGGCACTCGCCTGTGTTTACGTTACTCCATCTGTCTTTGACAAATAACTTCCTGTGCCAGCAGCTCAGCTCAAGCACACAGGGTTTGTAAATACTTAATAGTGAGGAGCTTGTCAATATCCAGCAGGTTTGAGTGGGATTGTCTAAGATGCCCCTCTGGGTGCTCATTTCTCCCATAATCCCCCTCTCTGCTCCTCAGCTGTCAGTCAAACAGTGCATTAGAAGCGTGCTGCACCAGCGGTGACCGCAGAAGATGCGCATGCAAACTTTAATAATACAGCAAAGGAACAGTAAAAATCCTGCAGCTGACGACAACAAAAAGCTTGAAGTGAGACTGTTTTCAAGCGCACACACACAATGCAAAAGTCCTCATGTATCTCATCAAGCTTATTTCCTAAATGCCTACAGTGGTTTTAAAACGCAACTTGTGCCTACGTATTATCCCTTTAAACAAACCATTTTCTGATTTATTTAGAAAGTGAAAAGGCCTCCTACAAATCTTTCAAATCAACATGTCTGCATGATGCATTTAAAAACACAATGCATCCTGGTCAAGTCTTTAGAATCATTAGAATCATCAAGTCATTCGTTTATTAGGGATATTAGCGCTGCGGGTTAGCTGACAGCTCAGTTTGGACAGTGTTCAGATGCTAGTGGGGAACAGCTAGTGTTAGTGTTGAACAGATGCTCTACACAAAGACTTCAGTGATGTAATTGAGCTTCAATAACCATTAGCGTCTGGCATGCCACGGCTCAGGTGCCCGGGTCAGGTTAGCGTTAATATGCAGCGGCACGCGAATAACTGCTGCATTACATACTCGTCACAGCCCAACGAAGACATCAGCAGCGTTTCTCCTCATGGGTTGTCTGACAGAGAGGGTTGTGGGTCTGTTTTTGTACCTGTGGGATGGCATGACTGCTATCCAGCTGGAATACATTAGCGCTTCCGCGCGCAGACCGTTATCCTGCCCTCGGCGTATGAGCTGCACGTTGCAGCAGATGCATTGACTCCAATGTGATGTCATCTGTAAAGTTTGTTGTCATTTAAGATAAATGCCACAGGGTCTGTACATCAGAAATCTGTGTAGTGTCTTCTGAATTGGACCTGTGCCTATACAATCACATATCCTTACTGTACATCATGTTTTTATTCATAAGACATTTCATCATTTAGATCCTTATATCAGTTTTTTTATTTAAGTGTTCATGCATATAATTTCTATATTGTCCTATATTGGCACTCTTGGAATGACTCTCGTCCAGTCAGATGTAATGACTAGAACTAACTGGTACTATTATTTAAAGTGTCAAACTTCAGGGTATAATATTTGCAAACAACTGAACTAAGTGTCATAGTAGGTGTAATACCAAACTTTATATTAATTCAACACCTCAACTGTCAGGATGTTATTGCTTCATATTCTTTCCGTTTAATAACAAAATGGTCATCTTGTTTTCTGGTAGTTTGCAGGCCTACAACAGAACAGCCACCTCATAGGGTATGTAATATATCCCTGTAAATCTACTAATAACTGTGAAATTTAACTTTCCTTTGACTTCATCTGCTAGCTTTGATTTATCTTATTTGGCGTCGTGGCATGGGGAAAACATTCGCGGCTGTGGAATTTGTTCTTTTGGCCCGCTCAGGAGGCGAGCCTGGGATTGTGTACCACCCTTCACAATGGCTGTGCTCCTGCAGGCTTTGGAAAAATATGACTCCAAACAAACAGAGTGTTTTATGTGGAAAATATCTATAGCTTTTCTATAAGATAATGATGTTTAAATAAACCACATTTACTGGACACACGTTTACTGGTCAGTACTTGGTGTTTTGAGGGTTACTAGGTGGTTATTTACTGTCTGAAGGACTGTAGGTTCATGAGATTTTCATCTCTTTGAATTTATTAAAATGTGCATCTTATAATTATACTAAACATTTATTTGGTCTGTCATGCATGCAGTAGTTTGATGCATCATTAATGCCTGTATCACAAATGGTAAGGGGCAGGTTGTGCACTAAGGTGTTTTACAGTATTTACAGTACTGTTAAGGGTTTGTTGTTATCTTTAACCCCTACTGTAAATACTGTATGAGCTTTAATAATAGCGTTACCTTACACAGCAGCAGCATGCTTCCATTTGAAGCCGTTTCCAGCATGAGAACAGTCACCAAGCTAAGAGGAAACCTTCTCAGAACATTGGCTAACATTCTCTAAAGCTTCTCTCAAAGTTCTCTCAAAGTTGTCAAAAAAAGTTCTACTAACATTACTGTGAGAGCGTTTTAAGGTTATATATCAGATATCCAAAATGTTATTAATTTAAGTTGTTGGTAGGATGTTTATGTTACAGAATTAAAAATGTTTGACTAACGTTCTTATAACCAAGCAGAAATGTTAATACAATGTGAACATTCCTAGAACATTCAGAATATTTTGTTACTTAATGGAAACAGGGAAATGATCTTGCATCCTAAAATTATGTTTGTTTAAAGTGCATGTCAATCGCTAAGAACAAACTGACGTTTTTTAGGGTTAACTCTTCCATAATTAAAATTCTGTCATTGTTTACTTGCTCTCTTATTCATCTTTTTTTCATTTTGAAAAGTAAGAAGAATGTTTCGGAGAACATGAATGCTACTGTGGCTGTCAGTCACCCAATTCTGCCCAGTGTCTCTGTTTGTGTTACACAGATAAAAGAAACTCATGTGGGGTTAGGAACAACATGAGGGCGAGTAAACGATGACAGAGGTTTCATTTTTGGGTGAAGTAACCCTTTAATGACTCTACCATATGGTTGCATTGCCACAACAAAGCCAGATATGTCCGCAGAGAGGGAGCAAGTGCTGGAGTTGGCCTGTCTCCATTCCTAAACCTCTTCCTTAAAATGCATTCACAGACTGAGCTGTGGTACATGAGGCAGGATGCAAGAGCAGCTGGACATCTTTAAATAATGTATAGATGTAATGTGTTTGACATCCGTCATTTTTTAAAGACGTGATTTCTTTTTAAAACCAGATCTGAATTAGCTAGTGTCCTGAGGCGAAATCTTTGTTTTGGACTAAACTTTACATGTAAAACCTTTAATCAAGAACTAAACCTAATCCGAGCTCAGGAAACCAACCATCAAACTGCTAAATACATTCAACATGTCCTTCAGAAGAAACTGCTGTGAAAGATGTAAGGAATACAGCTCTGTAGGTCTTGTAATGACACAGGAATTGTAGCTGCTGTGTATTGACATGGTGTAACAGGGTATTTATTGTGTTTCTCATGAGAACAGACCAATGATTAAAAACTTGTGATGTTGTCATGGATTCAGAGGCAAGGCATTGTCACAGTTATTGCTGTAGAGACGTGTAGCGAGTTATTCATCTGGGTGAGTTATAAAAATATATTCACTGGCTGCTAAAGATTCTTTATGAAACTGTGCTGATGATGTATATGTGAAACTCTTTCAGGTGTGTCGTTCCTCTTATGTTTGTTTGATGATTCAGCCTCTTTCACACGTTTACCCATAATCAGATCTGAAGCTGAGATCTTGCATCATTTTAAGAACTTTTTGATTGTAGCTTATTGATGGAAATCATAAATTCAGGGTTCGTTGAGTTCTTTTAGAAAGCTGTCTGGCGGTATTGACAGGTTGTGGTCTAGACTGGAAGAATAAAACGGCCCCATCTCTGTTTCCAGAGAAGTGAAAATCAAACCCCAGCTTCAGATTCATTGCGCAGGTCTCTGTCTGCTACTGCAGAATTTATTCATTTATAATTAACCAATAAACTTTACAGAAGCAGAGGTTGAACTAAAAACAAAGAAATGACAGCTGGATATGAGATGCGCAGGGAGACATCACAAATAATAATGAGAACTTGTGACTCGTCTTGGATAGACTGGCAAATAATTATGATCAGAATTTGAAGTGTTATTTAGACCTAAAAGTGTCAAACATAAACCTTCATTAAAGCAGATATGCTATCATTTCCTCCTGCAGTTATAGTTATAGAGGAATGCAGTGTTAGTTTAGCTCTTTCAGTCCCCAGGTCTCACTCTGGCTGAGTAAACAACAGTATCTGTGAGTAAAGTTTTAATAAACCTTTGAGTTTTAAAAAAGCCGAGTTTCTCTCACAGGTCCCATGAGATTCCATAGCTGTTAATCAAAGGTCAACACTATTAAAACCAAACAGATGGAGAGAAAATCACCCGGCCTTTATCTTTTGGTTTCTGTGTATCACACTTTTTGCCGAGACAAAGGTCACATAGGTTAGGATTTAAAGAAAAGTAGATTTTGAGAAACAGATTTTTGGTCTGTTGTGTTTGTCTGTGTGCAACTGTATGTCTTTTAGGAGTGTTTAATTGCTGGATATGTAATGAGGTATCTCTCTCCCTTCCTCTCTCACTCATAAATCAATTCAATAATTAAACAATGTTAATACATCAAATATTTGATGTATGGTATGAATATAATTGCATTAGATACAAAAATAAGCTTGTTTTAAGAGATTGTGAATTACTAAACAATACAAATGATGTAAAAATGAATACGCGAACACTTTCTGGTAGTCAGCATTAGTGTAACATGTTATAGTTACTTCACCAGCTTCACACACTTCTCTGTGTTTACAGATTCCACTTGGTCTGGTGTTCAGTTTGATGATTCAGTTTAATTCACCATTAAGTTTGGTTTTGGAGGCACTGTAACACACTTTTTAGATTTAAGGTTTTTCTTGTATTTCAACAATGCACGAGTAAAGGAGAGGTTAGTTTTGGATACAGCTTATATTATTGTCATTCATTTTCTTTCCTGGCACAATCTAGTCTTTCCTGGCTGATGTTGTCCATGTCTTGCTGCCAGTGCTGTAGAGCAGAGCGCCTCTTCCTGTCCATACATGATCTCTAATGAAGTGTCAACACAAAGCCGTCTGCTCTGACCTTTGCAGAGGAATTTAATTTGGCTCCATCTGGCATGTAAAACTGCCTTGGAAGCCCGTGTCTGAAGAAGAGATGAGAAGAGTTTATTGCATTAGATCACTGTGACGTTTCATGAGTTCATACATGATGTTGAGCATGACTGATAACTGTGAGACAGAGTAGTAGCCACATAGGTGAAAAAGAAAACAAACCCCTTATTTCTGTTCTATCTGTTAATATATCTTTCTGTCCTCCTCTCTCTTTGATGCTCTCTCTCTCTCGCTCTGTCTATCATTATCTATCATCAGTGGATCCTTTTGTCTGGTACTGACAAATTTATTATGTATTTTTAAAACACTGATAATCAAAATGCTTTTTAATTTGTGAGTTTTATTTGGTTCAAATTTAATGGGAATATCACCCCAAAAATATCAATTCTGTCAATAATAATCATTACAAATCATGTGTTATATAGACAGTTTTTTGAAGCCACACGACAGCTCCGTGTAATGAAACGCTTCATATTAAAGTTATTGTTCACTAATAACATTATTCTCTACCGTACCGCTCATATAATATATGGCACAGATTTAACATCGTGACATTGATTATTGGAGGGCCAATGAAGTTTGACGTTATTGGCGTCCAACCTGCAGCATTTTTCTGTTTTCTTTTTAGTTCTTCCTACATCATGTGATAAAGCTCTTCAGCCATAAACGTTTACTGTATTGATCTGCTCTGTATGGGAGTGTGTTAAAGCTTTGAGTGTTGAATGCATCAGGCCGGTTTCTTCTGCTGTTTTCAGTCAGAAGATTCATTGTGTATTAAACATGATGTACTGTAGTTTGAATGTTGGTTTTATAGCAGTTTATATTGTACTCCTCCCGTTCATTTGTCTACAGTCACCCTGAAGCCACTCCACGGACCAGCGAGCCGACGGGTCACTCCAGCGCCGCCTCCGGGAGCTCCAGCGAATCAGAGAGCAGCTCTGAGTCCGACTCGGACAGTGAGAGCAGCTCCAGTGAGAGTGAATGTAACCGAGTTTCCCGCGCTGCTACACCTGAGGTACTGAACAGATCCCTCTTCTCAAACTCTTCATTCATAATATCACAGCTGTCATGGTGATATTAATTTAAAAAAACTACTAGTTCTAGGCTTTATTTTGTTGCAGAACATATGAATTCTTATTTATTTTCTGTTTGATATGAAAATTTTCCTGTCAGGTTGTGTGGGATTCAGTGTTTAAAGCGGGGCCCTGAGTTCAGTGAATATTAGCATATGCAATTATTTATCGTGATGATTACTGTCAGACCCCTTGACCAGGAATTTCAGAAGAACTGAGACGAATGTCAGTAAGTCTGTTTTCTTCTTAGGTTATAAGGAAAGATGTTGAGCTTTTCTCAGCATGGGTTGGGGGCTGGATTTTTGAAAGGATCTTCTCAAAGAGTTTTCTGGCAGGCTACTTCCTGCAGTAGTCTGCCCAGAGCTTCCCAAGAGCATTACACAAGAGCCAACATCTCCTGGTTCTCATCCCCCTTCTGTGTGTGTGTAGCTTTGCTCTCTGCCAGTGATGGCCAATGGGAATCTGTATCTGAGTTCTGCAAGTGGTCTGGTCTGTGAAGAGACGTTTCATTCTGTTTAAAGAGGCGGCACCTGACGTTTCTTGGTGAAACATTGGAAAGACTATTTTCACACACTTCATTGTTAATTCATCATCTCTGCTGTTGCTTTCGATATAAAATGTGGTCATTTGTATTTGCATAAAGCCACAGTGCCTCTGACAGATGATTTGACAGACAGATTATGGTTTAAAATGTAAAACAGAGTGGAAGATTACCTTTTGACCTGAAACATACCATTAGGTCTGATTACATTTGTGCACTGAATTTTTCCTGTGATTTTAAAAGTTCATGTGGATGTCCACTTATTTCCATAGCTTCCTTCTCAAAATGGTTTGCTATCATTTAGGAGATTGTTCAAGACTGCATTTATGGTTTGGTGTGAAAGATTTGTTCCTCTCGGAACATAATGGCACAAAACAAACGGTGTGAGATAACGTGACTGATGATTAAACATCTGGAGCAGTACGAGTTGTGAGCAGCCATCAGGATGATACTCAGCACATCTCCTCCGTTATTCAGGAGTTTTACGACTTTCTTAATGGCCTTTTTAAAATCTGATAATGATGAAGCATGACTTCTACCTAAACATTTGCACAAATCTGATCATTAGTGAATGAGATCCATTGTTTTTCAACAAATGTCAAAACCAAGTTGTCCTACAAGTGTTCACAAATTCTACTGTAAACGTTCAAGACTGAATTTCATACTTTCATCAATTAAAGATTTTGTTCTGTTTCTTTTTTTTACCAGCCTGAACCTCCATCAACCAATAAGTGGCAACTAGACAAGTGGCTAAACAAAGTTAATCCCCAGAATAAAGCACTCATTAACACCCAGTCAGATAGTCATGGGTCTAACAACTCTCAACCTGATGAAAGCCAAGCCTCTGAGAACCAGAGCTCCAGCAAGAACAAGCCCAGCGCCACTTTGGCACCAGCAGAGCCCAAGGACCGAGCTCTTCTCAGTCCAATCCGAGAGAAGACCAAACCTAAGACTGGTCAAAAGGCTCCAGACAGCAAAAGCACCAAGATTAAATCACCAGCCTCAGTGGAGCTAGCAGCTCCCAGGAGAAGCACTGGCAAAAAGCAGCCAAAAAAGGCAGAGAGATCTTCCAGTAATGAGGAGCACAACTGGCCCAGACCAAGTTCTACCCCAAAGGAGAAAGAACCTCCACCTTTAGACCCACCCAAACCTAGAGGGAAGGGCCCCGGGGTCAAGACGGCCCCGAGAAAAGAACCACGGACCACCACGACAAACACTGCGCCAACCAATATCACACCAATTCCAGAAAAGAAGAAGCACAGAGGAACCAACAAGATTATTCCCAAGTCTAAAGAATTCATAGAAACCGAGTCTTCTTCATCAGAGTGCCACTCCGATCCTGAGGAGCTTTCCAAGGTCCAGCATCCCTGCCCGGGTCCAAACACCCTAAACCTGAAATCTAAGGATTGCAACAGCAATATCCTGAGCGTCAGTAGCTTTACCAGTACAAGCAGCACCTCCATTCCCGACCCAGGTGCCTCAGATCTCCTGGAGGAGCCTCTGTTTTCCCCCCTCCCTGTGCAAAATGATCTTTTGTCACCGCTGAGAGATTTTGAGGACATCAAGTCCCTTTGGGTGAAGATCGAGCTCAGCTTCCTGTCTCGCATCCCAGGTCAAGACCCCCCAGAGCCTCCCCCAACCAAAGCTGAGTGCCGGGACATCAAACACAGACGGCAACAGTCACCAGCCTCCATCCCTCCAGAAACAAACCCCCGTAAATCAAAGAGAAAACACAAGGCAAGTGTTCAGTTCTTGTTTCAAAACCTTGATCCAAGATCTTTAACAACTGCACTGTTTATTTTTAAGAGCGTACACCACCCCACATTATTATTTTTACAGTAATACTGGGTCTCATCCAATGGTGTGTTTAAATCACAGACAGCTCATAATTCTCATATTACCATTAAAGACTTTCTGTGGTGTAAATCAAAATTTTACAGAAACATTTACGACCATAAAGACCTTCTTGCAATGACAAAACAATATCATAGTTTGTTATCTGCGAATAACATTTTTGATAGATTATATATAACATTAAAAAAGTTCTACTAACCTCACTGCAAGAACGTTTTTGATAACTTTGAGAGAACTTTTAGAGAACCTTAGCTGACATTCTGAGAACGTTCCCTGTTAGCTGAGTGATTAAGTGTTCTTCTATGAGCTATCAAGTGTGTTTAATAGATTAATTGTTCAGAGTCTTTGTCTTGCCATGTTAAATTCTGGAAGATCTTAAAAAAAACTGTCTTCTCTGCTGGTTTTATCTGCAGTCTGAGCACTGTGATGTGATGAGTGAAGGCAAGAAACTTCGCATGGACAAAGAGACGCTGCTGCTTCCCCCCTGTATCTCTCCTGTACACAACCACAAGATCTCCAGCACAAAAGAGTGAGTATACTCTACTGACTCTGGCATGTCTGCTTCATTATCACACCCTGCTCAGAGCTCTCGTCTCAGAAGCCCAACCAGCTTTTTTTACTCCGTTAGTGTAATTTGGTACAAAGACATCTGGTGGATTTCATTCTGATGAACATGAAATGATAAAGTCTGGACAAAATGTCACAGCTTCCAGTTGTAACAATGTTTCCCTAACATTTTCATTAAGTAACAAAAACGTAAAAAATGTTATTTTAAATGTCCTTGGAACGTCCAAAACGTCAAGTTTTTTAGATATTGTATTAACATTATTGCTTGGTCAAAATGTAAATATTTTCAAGCGTTTTTTTTATTTTGTAGTGTTTTTAAAACATTCCACTAACAACTTAAGAATACATTTTTGATATGTGATATATATTGTTTAAAAATAATGTAAGAATGTTAGTTGGGTACCCAGCCTACCAAGGCAGAAAGAACATCTAACTGCTTTGAACTGATTTAAGCAGTTTTTTGCGACAGGGTTTGTACTGTAATTTACTGTAAATTTCTCCACTAATATCCAGCTAATTAAAAGCCAGCAGCGTTTAGCTTTTTTTTTAACATATGCTGCCAGTGTCCCCTGACGTGTCCCCACATGTGTGCACTCCACGCAGAGATCTGCCAGCTCGGTTTAGCAGCTCATTCTATGTTATGTCCTCAGAGAGAATGCTGGGATATGCAGGCAGGGGGCGGCAGGTCACGCTCTCAGCTCCAGCATGCTTTGTCCCACTGCATTAAAATCATTTAACACTGACACCAGCACAACGGCTCAAGCTAATTTTAGATCTTCAGTTAGTGTCAGGGCAGGCTAGAGTCCATCAAAGACACGTGTGATGGGGTTGAGTGTAGATAAGAAGCGTACCACAGTGAAACTGTGTCTGTCAAAAACATGAAGACATTTTGTTTGTATGTGACTTGATGTTAAATAAATATTATACATATTTGCCACTGTTTGGAGTTTTAGAGAAAAACTAAAATAATTTGTCCAGGATAAAGAAATACGTTTTTTAACATGTCTCAAGCTCACTGAAGAAGCAGCCTCGCAGACGGGAGGAGAAGCTGCTGCCCCCTCTGCTGTCTCCGCTGTCAGACGAGCCGGTGGGCCGTCAGCGCCGGAGCAGTGAGTGCAGCTCCATCAGTCAGGAGGGAAACACGTCCACCCTGCCCAGCACCCGCACAGTGACTGCCTCCACCTCCACCTTATCAGCCACCTCATCACACAAACACCACAAAGCACAGAACAAATCCCACTCCAAGACCAGCAGTGTAAGTCTTTCACTGAGGAGGATGAATGGATAGATGATGAATGGATGATGAATGAATGAATGGGTAGAGGGATGGATGCACAGACCTGCTTCTAGCAGGTTTGAGTTCTGCTTCCTCTCTGATCTAATAAAGACAAGACCTTGTATAAAAACATTAGACAGCAGAGCTGGAATAGTTTGTTCTTGCTGTGGATAGTTTTTGTTTCTTGACTGAGGCTCTCACCACATTTCCTGTGTTTTCACTGAACTAATTACCTTCTTGGAAAGATTTCAAAATAGCCTTGAAGACGAGAAAATGGTTCCCACTTAATCCAGCTTAATGAAATTAAAACGCAGTAAATACATCAATTATTCCAGCTGTTAAAAACATTTTCGTTCCATTGTACCCTTCCTGTTTCAGGAGGAAGACAGTCACATCAAGTCATCCGGTGGTTTTCATGGCAACGGTCAGTCGGACTCAGAGCTCTGGTTGAATCCTTCAGCTCTGTCCGTGGAGCATATGGAACCACAGAGGCCAAAACTCACATTTAATAACGTGTATGTAACAGCCACATTTTGATGTTTGTGATGCATACATCTGCAGTAATTATTGGCATATATACTTCAGTAGATCTTGACTTGTAGTGTTACATGAGAAAAAGAAAACTGTGCTTATATTGTACAGCAGCTCTACATATTTCAGGTTATATACAGTACACTTCTAAAAATAAGGGATCTTAAAAGGTTATTAAACGGTTTGATTCCATAGAAGAACCATTTTTGATTCCCCAAAGAACCCTTCAGTCCAAGGTTTTAAAAAAACCATTTATTTTTTACCTTTTTAGAGTATAAAGAACTTTTTCACTACAAGGAAATTTGGTAAATCAGAAAGGTTCTTCTTCTGGCATCGTGAGGCACATTTTTAAGCGTACAAATGTAAAATAAACAAGTCAGGATTATGTTTGTCTTAATTACATGTTACATCCTTTCAGAGTTCACAGTGCCGATTACTACATGCAAGAAGCCAAGAAACTGAAGCACAAGGCAGATGCTTTGGTAAGTCTTAGCATGTGCCCACTCAAAACATTGTTTTATTGACTGACACATAAACAGACAAAAATAAAATAAAAATGAGAAAAAAATAAGCAGTGAGATATTGCTGTAATTCAGCTGTTCGTTTTGGCAAGTCTGTTTCCACTGATTAGCTGTTAATTTATCATAATCCTGTGAATTAACTGCCAATACAACTAACCAGTTTCTTTTATATCCAGAAACAATGTGTCTGTGAAAATGTAGTTGCTGAACGTTTGATCGGTCATAGCTCAAGAGACTTTGGTGTTGCTTAGTAGTGATTCTGACTTTTAATTGCAGAATTTGCAGTAAACTGGAAATATTAGGGAATTTTACAATTCCTAAAGTATATTCTGGCTAAGGATTGAAAAAAACTGGAAGTTCCTTGGTCAGGTTTCATTACAAACCCTGAATGTGGTATCTGACAGATCTTGATATGTGACAGTTTTACTGTGTGACATTGTTGAGATCTCTGAAGTTCTAGAGGAGATCATTCTTTTGAGTAATGAATTTGGTTGGGTTTTTGCTCTGGAGAAACATCTGAGCAGGGGAAGACTGGAGCAGTCTGTGTGCTTTCTGTTTAATCTCAGTGCAATTTAGGCGAAACAACAGTGATATTGCGGCGCTCTCTCATGTGATTTCTCTTTCCTGTGGGAAGTATGCACTCGGCTAGAAGAGATAAAAAAAATTCTTGCTGTACTGCTCTTAACTACACACACACGTGTGCCCTATGTGCTACAAAGAGCCATTAGCAGGCTGAGAGAAAGCTCTCTCTGAAGACCTTTTATAATTGAAGACTTTCCAGTCTAGCGGAGATAGAGCCCTCGTGTCTGCCCTTAGCATCCAGAAAGCTGCAGCATTGTTTGAGATTTACAAAACAGACTCCAGGCCCCCTAATAATTGGATCCAGGCAATTATCTCAGGAGACGCTGTCCATTATCAGAAGTTATGTTCTTTCTGTCATAAATTGCTATGAGGATGTATAGACTCGGTCATGAATACAAAGTAAAGAGATTGATTGCCACGGTAACAAGAGCGTGGTGGCAGGCACGTAATGAATCCCGAGTGTCCAATCACCTCGTATTGAAGAGCTCACTTGAAAACAAATGGACTCAGCTTATGTGGTGCTGGGAGGGACGAGTGGTCAGTAAATCTGTTTTACACTCCTCTGGAGGTGAGATATGCTCTTATTGTTTGTGCCCGTCTGTGTAGTTTTGGGCAGTTGACGTCATGTTGTTTAGAAGCATCAATTAGTTTGCGTTTGAGAAATGAGATTGGAGAGTTAAAGGTCTTTATGAGACGTCCCAAAAAGTCAGGATGAAAAATATAACACTAAGATGTGCTGAGATATAGGCCCTGGTACTTCTTTACATCATGTAATAAACTGTCCCAATGATAACCGTGTCATGAGGTTGGAATTATGTGTCTGTAAATCTTTACATGTTCTTTGAAAAATCCTGCATTACATTGTTTTGCTTGCATAACTTCATAAAAGCTGAAAATTACCTCAGATTAATGGCTTTATTTCCTGATTATGTTTGTTTTTTTTATATGACTTTATGAGGTGTTCAGAAACGCTTTGAGGCTTTGTAAATAAACTCGGGTCTGTTCGATTAGCGTAACTTCGTTGCCTTCATTGCTACACAGATGGACAAGTTTGGCAAAGCTGTGAATTATGCCGATGGGGCGCTCTCGTTCATCGAATGCGGAAACGCCATGGAACGAGACCCGTTAGAAGCCAAGTCACCCTACACTATGTACTCAGAAACTGTAGAACTCATCAGGTCAGTAAAAAAACCCTCTGAAGGACTTCCTGAAGCACCCTATTCAGAGATTACAGGCTTGATTTAAATACGGTGTCAAAGGGAACTGTGGGTATTCACACTCACACTATTTGCTTGGGTCACGGCTTCACATTTTAGGATGGCTGGCCAGTGTAGCTAGTGGTTTTTCAACTAGTCACTAGCCATTTAGCATTTTCACTAGTCAAACTCCTTCACCCTAAGTAATAAATAAAGTTCATGGAGACTAACTTAATGCATCTGTTTAAAAATGTGAAGAAACAATTGTCAAATTTAATGCCATTGTGTTGACTGTTTTCAGTTTCAATGTGTGTTTCACTTGATTATAAAGCTGCTTAAGTTATTTAGTCAAAGAGAGTGAGTGGTTTTCTCATCTACTTTTGTTACGTTTAAGGTATGCCATGAGATTAAAGAACTTCACCAGTCATTCTGCCACAAAAGCTGAGAAGAAGCTGGCTGTACTGTGGTAAGTTCTGATCATATGTGAGCCTTCTGTTCTGATACATTTACAAATCATGTTGTGCATCATAAATTGTTCCAGAACAGTTCAGTGCTTTTCAGATTGTTTTTAGGTTTACTTTCTCTAAATGTCACGTTTAGCAGTGTAATTTTGATTGGTCACTGTACGTGCCAGATACATCAGATGGCCCTTGTCTGTGTAAGTGAGGTGTTCCTGGAACAGCCTGTGATGTGGGCCAGACTGTCTATAATGAGAAAGTTCTGCAAAACTAATGCAGTGGCCTGTGTGTTTGAGGGAATACGATGAAAATGTAGACTGCCTTCAAATTGCATTACCTCTAAAAGCACGAATCACATTTTCCAGAAATAACGCACGCGTCAAGGGTGGTATTATAAAACTGTACCTCCGTTCCCTGCAACCCGTCAGAAGCTAAATCCAGCATTCTGCCCTAGAAGCCGGTAAATCCCAGCCATCACTCTTCCACAATCATCCGTATCTGGAGGGAAGCTTTAAAACACAGCTAAAGCACTTAATCAGCTTAGAGTGGATCATTATTCCTGTATTTCATTAAGCTATTAGAGGATAATGAAAGATTTCCGCATGGCGACAGCAGAGCGTTTTCTCGCCCAGATAAAAGCCCGTGCGCTCTGCCTGCCTGTCACGCCGCGCGGCTTGTTTATTCTGAACGTCAAGGTTAGTTTTGCTCTTACAGAGACATGACAGTCATCAGCAGGGATTGGAATACAGCTGCCTGTCTCTCTGGATTGTTAAGCTGTCTCACATCTGTGAGGGATTTTTAAAGGCTAATTTCTTGAACCTAGGCAGATGACATAACACTGTTTTGGTGATATTAAACACATTTTAAGAGAGCTGTGGAAATATGTTTAGTCTTAGCCTTCAGGAATCTAACCTTTATTTTTTGACCTCTGATGTAGGAAAGTGTTTTATGACTCAGTAAAGATCTCATGAAAGACTCTGACCTGCATTGACAGACATGCCGTTTGTATAGTTATGTGACTTCAGTATTCTGCATGTCAGAAATGTGAGAAAGCTAGTTTTGGTTTTATGAGGCGGTGCATATGTCTCATGTATCTGGTGTCTCGCAAACACTGTTGAAAGGTCAAAAACGGCATGATACTGGCTGCATTTTCCCCAGAGCCCATATTGTTGCTACTGCTTATGTACCTGCTGTTAATTTCTTGTTCTTGTCAACAATATATGGACGTTTCAGACGTTTTCAGACTGTAAAACAATGTTCACTAGTTTGATTTGACTTTTAACTGGGTCTAACAGTAAATACATATATTTGTTATATATTTGGATATATAGCAATTTATATTCATAAGTTCCAGTTTCATCTCAAATCTCAAAACATTTTGCTCTAAACATGACATAGTGGAAATTACATTTTTAACTTTTTTGGAATAAAGTAAAAAGTAAAGACTCCTTGTCTTGCTAATGTTAATTTCATAGCTAACATAATCACAAACCTGATCATCTTTATATGTGTAAACTATTTCTTCATAAATAAATAGCATGCATGATCTGCACATCATGAGTTGTTTCATCTCAAATATGCTCTTCACTGTTTTATTGTAACCAGTCTTGTACAAGTTTAACATTGACTTGTAAATATGATGGTGCTATTGTAATGACGGCTTTGTATTTTTACAGCAATCATTGTTTGTCACTTCTGTACTTGCGAATGTTCAAACTGAAGAAGGATCACGCGATGAAGTATTCACGCTCACTGATGGAGTATTTTAAGGTGAGACACCCCCTGCTGTCAGTTCTTTATGTTAAGCATAAAATCAGAATTTAAACCAATAATTTCATCTGTTTCAGACTGACGTTTGAATAGTGTTCCCATTAATTTTGCATGTCATTCTTAAAAGCACTGCATTTTACGTTAATGTCCAAATTAATGCCATTAATTATATGTGCACATTGTTAAAAATATAAGCTCATTATGATTAATACTGCTTGAACAGCGTGTTTGCTGTTTATAAATAACACTTTCTGTGGGCTTTTTTGTTCCCCCAGAATTCTGCAAAAAGTACACAAGCACCCTCGCCGTGGGGAGCCAGTGGAAAGTATGGCCATTTTCTCCCTCATCTTTTTGTATATATGCTTTCTTATGAAAAGAATACATTATCCTTGAGAACAGCCCTCTTAATCTCCAGCCACCGAGCGTGAGAGAACGTCATTGTGAGATATGAAACCACAGTCATTTGACATCAATAAAAGAACTCACAGATATAAACTCTGGGAAGCAGCTTGTCTTTCTGTCAGCTCCACAGCAACCAAACAGCAGCATGATGAGCTGGAGGCAAAACCGTGTGATTTAGTGTGTGTACCCAGTTAACAGTTGTAGGTTTAAGAACCCCTAATGTTTCCATTACGTAATGAAAATGTTTATTTTGAAAGTTCTAGGAATGTTTAAAACATTCAGTTTTTTAGATGTTGTTTTAACGTTAAAAATGTTCTAAGAACGATATACAACATTAAAGAAAGGTCTACTGATGTTACTGTAAGAACTTTATAACTTTGAGGGAACTTTAGCCAGCATTCTATGAACGTTCCCTGTAAGCTGGGTATGTATGTTTGTCTGATCTGGCCTCTATCTGGACATTATCCAGACCTGCTGTTGGGCTGCCAGCCCGCCGGTCAAAGTTAGTCTCCAGCCCTGTAGCCGCTACATTAGCCATCAAAAGCCCCTTCTGTCCCACCCATACCTGCTGTACCCCAGATAACAATTTTGGATTGTAAAAACATTTTCCTAACGTTTACATTAGCTAACAAAAATCTTAAAATGTTTTTATGAAAATTCTAGGAACATGCAATATGTTCATTTTATTAAATGTTGTATTAACGCTGTTGCTTGGTTATAAAAACATAATTCATACTTTTCTTAGTTCTGTAACATCATGTTTTTGATAACTGTGAGAGAACTTTTAGAGACTTTTAGCCAACGTTAGAGAACGATCCCAGTTAGCCTGGATGCTGATCAACACGTTCATCCTGGACTTCATCATTTACCATCATTAAACGTTCTTGACGTTCGTTTCCACTTTCTCCCTCTAAGGGAGTTTATTTATTTTAGCAGAGCCTTGAAATCTGGTTGAACCGAGCCTTGCTGTTGACAGGCACATCATTTGCTGACTGAGGGTTGAGTGTGTTTTCATTTGTCAGTGGATTCCAGGCCACAGGGACAGTGTTAAGAGAATAGTGAACACAGTAGATGTTGATGCAGTACATCATATACACATCAACTAATACACACAATACACAATAATCAACTGAAAACACTCTGATAACAGCCAGTCAGAACATATCTGATGTTTTATATACAGTGGACTTCTCTGGACTTCATTCTCATGAGAGCTCAAGGGCTGGTTAGCTTGACCCATTTGTCTCTCTGCTTGTACATGCTGTAGCTACTCCATCTGTATGCAAAACATCTTTGTCCATTGACGACCATTCAAAAGTAGCCATGTATTCTGATTTCTGCCAGCAGTGTTGCCAGTGACCGTTTTTTATTTTGGACGGCTCTTAAAAGCATAAAACGTTTTCCATCCCTGCTTGTCTTGGACATCACAGCTCAGAAAATTAATGTCCTGACAAAATGTCTTTTTAAAACGCTTTTTGCTTTAGGGCCCTTCTGACGTTCTGACACATCATGTGTCGGATAAAATGAAAGAATACAGCCATTTGGATTAGCTAACGTTTTCAAAAAGTTCTCTGAAAGCAATCAAAAATGTTCTTACAGTAATGTTAGTAGAACGTTACTACTGCATTACTCATGAGCTGATTTGAATATATTTCAGGAGCGCAGGTACACCGTCCCCCATGTCCCTGAGCCCGTCCCCCGTCAGCAGTGGAGCGGTGGCTTCTGGAAGTGTTGCCATTCCTCAACGCATCCATCACATAGCAGCCAGTCACGTCAACATCACCAACAACATCCTGCGCAGCTATGAACACTGGGAAACCGCTGACAAACTCGCCCAGGAGAGTCAAGGTACCACTTTAACAGAATTCACTGTTATGGGCTGCAATTTCAAATTATTTCATTTAAATAAACAAATCAAATTGATCATTTTGAGACATACAGAAGCCTTAAAATGGAATAATTCATGAGTGGAATATATTGAATATTCCCAGTTTACTTTCGGTTTGCTGTAATGGTTTTGCCATTACAGCAAGAGATTTTAACAGCAAGCAAGATTTTCTTAAGAGATTTTAAGAAAACTAAAACTACAAACAACATTTTTTTAATGTAAGAAGCAAAACTGTTGTTTTACTTAGATTTGTTTCTGTAGATCAGTTCAAACTGCCTATATCAATTTATTTCAATAATCTGCTAAAACTGATCATTTGTGCTCAAAGCAAGTTCACAGAAGTAAACACACGGCCATTTTACTACTTTTGTACTATTAAAACGTTTAGTAAAAATATATAGCAGTAAATATTGCTGTTTATTTCTGTGTGCATATAAACATTTAAAATAATTCTTCCTTGTTTTCATTAGTCGAAGTTAGTTTCATTTAACCTAAATTTGATTTTGAATCTGTTTGGTGAAAATGAGACTTCCTCATTAAATAGAGCAGATTTCTATTTAATAGTGTCAAAAGTTCTGCTTAGTATCATAAAGATGTTTTTTATCTGTTTGGTGATGACCTTAGTAGAGAGGCAAAATTAGTTTATTTTGTCTATTTCTGGTTTGTTACATCTTGTGAAACAAGATGAGCTGTGAAGAATGAATTTCTCAGATTGGTCCACATTTCCGTCTTGCTTTTTAATCTCATTTGTCACACAGGACTGTTATATAAGAAAATTCCCCGTCACACTGGCTGTTATCAGTGACTCTACATGTGATACAGAGCACCACAGAAATGGAAAAGCCGGCGTGTTAATTGTATCTGAGATGTGACGTGGTTTGTCATTTCCTGTCTCTCCTCTGGAGGAGGCTAATTAAAACACTCAGAGGCCGTGTGTGTGTGAGGTCCCCTGCTGCCTCAGAAACCAGCTGTAATAAACTCTCTTAAGTTCCCTCTTCAGTGTCTTTGCTGGAAATGAATACAGTTAAAGGCTGTCGTTACAAGCTTTGGTCAAAATTATGGAATTAGCCAATTATGATCAGCTCTGATGTTGTGTCCTCGGGCGCATATATGACTCTGTAGTCAGTTATTCTCATCCTCTTGTTAAAGCTGCAATAGTTGACTTCTGCCTCTGTCTCCATCTCTAATGCATTAAATTGCAAGTTTTGAACACTGATCTGTTATCTACTTGCTTAACAACTGCTCAACAACTTTTAACCAAAAAAGTTACGTTGCAGCTTCATTGTTGCAGCTTACGTTGCAGCAAGTTATTGCAGCTTTAACTTTTGCAGTCATTAGTACTGGATGATGTTATCAGATAATTCAGGCAGTTATTGTGACTTGGGCTAGTGAACAACTACCTAGCAACACCTTGGCAACCAGAATAATATCAGTAAGCTAAAATTCCCCAATACCTTAGCAGATGCTTTTGATAGTCAACAGGGCCCCATTACAATGCATTCTTATATAACATACCTTATTCTCATGCACAGAAATTAATAATTGAATTACTAATACAAGTCATTTAATCTCTCTCTCTCTCTCTCCTGTGGGTTTGACAGAGTTCTTTAAGGAGCTGGACTCAGTAATGGAACCGTTGACTCAGCACAGCACCATGACAGAACTGGTGCACTACATACGTCAGGGTTTGCACTGGCTTCGGCTGGAGGCCCATTTGTCATAGTGCCGGAGCTTCTGCTGTGCTCTTACTCTCTCGCTGTCATTGTCTTTCACTCTTCTCTACCTCCACCATCTTCACCATACCCCACCCTCTGGAGCCCTGAGGGTAGTCGGCAGTTAACTGAGCGAGCCCCAGAACTGTGAGGTATTTCCAAGAGGGTGCCACGAGGGCCCCTGCGCAGAGCGGATTAGGAACATCTTTGCAATCTGTTGTGGAACATCAAACTAGGCAAGTCAAGCTAGCGCAGCTAGAAGCGCTCGTGTACCCGTGTACCCGTGTACTGTATTTTTCAGGCCTTAGCCTCACTGAGTTGACACGCACAGGTGTTAGGGTACATTTTAAAGCTTTTAAATTGAGTTGTTAACATTTCTTTTTCAACACCATCCCAAGATCCATATGAAATTGTCTATTTGAAATTGTGCTTATCCGTGAAGGCTTTTGTAATGAACGCAAAAATTGGCTACACTACTCATGCCCCAAATTTACCATTTCAGTGACTGATAAACGATTTCCCCGTGCAATTAACTTAAACATGCACATATGACATACTGATACTTCTGTAAACTGTATCAGAGAATCTTAACTAGTTTTATCCAATATGTGTTTAATCAAATGCAATTTTTTTCATGCATAAACTCTTTACTGAAGAATTTAATGTTAAATTTGAGAAATTGTTTGCAACCAACTAATGAGATACAAACAGTTTCTTAATGGATGATCATGAGCGTAGGTGTTTGAGAGAGTGTGTGTGTAGCAGATTGTCATCTGCAGGGTGTGTTTATTAGGTTGCATAGCTTCACATACCTGTAAATATATTCTGTACAGTAAATGTCAGAATGTGAGAGTGACCGAGGAGATGTACAGTATGTACAGTATGTGTGAAATGCACATTTTACTGAGATTATTCAAAAGTGCCTGCGAATCCAATGGAAATGTATTAGAGTCTATATTTAAGAATGACAATGGATCTGACTGATTTTTCATACCATATTGGTATATCCAATGTTTTCATAAATATTTATTTATTTTGTAAAATGATGGAATCTGTTTTGGCTTTAATGTTCAACTTTGTAAAAAGTACATTTCAGAATTTCATTTTCTGCTCTGATGATGATAGAAAAAGACTTAAAACTAAACGCTGTCTCAGTACATTTGAATTTTTGTCTACTGTACAGAGGAATATACTTTCCTCATTAGCTCCTAACTCTGCTTGTTTCAACGCAAATGTTATATACCGTAGCGAGAAGTGCTTACCGTTCAGTAAACTTCACAGTGCAAGACTGTAGCACAGCAAGAATAAAGAGCAATACTTCATGATAAATATTCAGATGAGACACGTAGAACAGACAAGCAGGACATCCTGTCATTGCATTCGGGCTGAACACAATGATTGGACGAACATTTTATGGTCCTGCACCTTCCACAGAAGATATAAATTTATATAAATATATTCAAACAACTTTATCTAGTAATTGCTGTCAGGATGTGAACAAACCTGCATAACAAAAAAAAATGTTTCTGGACAAAAATGGCCTATTCTGCCTTTAACTAAAAACGAAAGCCGGAAGAAGTTTTCTGTTGGAAGCCATTATTCACTTCATAGACTTTTGATGCAAGACAAAAAATATCTTTATGCAAAGATGCGTTCTCTTTCCCATTACGATGTTACCAGCTGTTATCTTGCTTGTGTGGAGTGAGTTTCTGCAATTTGTTTGGCTTCTGCAGCATCTGCTGTCGTGTTTGTTTGAGTTTTGCCCGTCTGGTGGAGAATCTGTGGCCCTCTGGCAGCTCATCAGAATCCCGCAGCTCTGACTCACACTAGCAGTGAAGTAAACAACCTTCTCTGCATGTTAGCTGCACCTCTGAGGCCCCCGGTTTGCAATAAAAAACGCAACACATGCATTCCTGCTGAAACATTTTTTCTTTGTATGCTATTCCTGACTTGGGTATAAGGTTAAAATGCTGAAAGAGCAAATACATTTGGTGAGCTCGTCCTTGTTAATTCTGCCTGTATTTGATATTGAGCCAATGTAAGCAAACACAAGTGAAATTTAATCGATTATGTTGTTGTGAATATGTGAAATGGGTTTCATGATGTAATAATCAGTGCCAAAGGTGACACCAACAGGAAATGTGTTTAGGGTCGTTTAAGTTTTTTGAATTCGATATGATAAAAGATGAAAACATTACCGATGTTCATTATAATGATCTAAAGGCACGTAACTGGATTTTAAATTGCAATAACACAAATACTTAGCTTATCTATTAAAAAATAATTCTCTGCATTTTTTGGGAAAGCTGATGTTTAACAGATTTTTAAGCTGTAATCAAAGGGTGTTGAGCGTGTATCAAATGCTGCCCAGACCAGCCCATGATAAATACATCGTAAATATGTAATCTAACATACTTCAGGATTTAGTTTTGAAAGACACCACTGGGCCATTGCAAAAAAATTAAGTTGTTACGATCAGTTAATCAGGGTTAAACACATAACTATGTCATTTATAAAGACGTGATTTTATTTATTATTTTTTGCTATTACATTTGCTATCATTCTGTTTAGACCTCTGCGCTGGGTGGAGTTTAAAGGTGTTTTTTAATGACAGTGCAGTTAGCAGTTAACCCCCTCACACCAGGTCCCTTTGACTCTGTGTTTCTCAGTGGGTTTTACTACAGTAAGAACAGATCAGAAGAACAATCTCCAATTAATGCAGGCTCAGCTGGAAGTCTTCTGTTTGCTCTGCAAATGAAACATGTAAATAGCTCTTTGTTACCACCAAATGATGTTTGTCAGCTGAAGATCTTCCAGTTTCCACACTGATTAACAGCTGGTAAAGGGCTGGTATTGACTCTTTGGAACACAATACATCAAAAAGGCCTTGATTGTATTAAACATGCACACTTCTCTGGTTATGTAATTAAAACGTATGAATATTTCATGAAACAGAATAACCTATAATAACACAACTTTATCAAAACCACATGGGGCTGTAATGTCATTGTATCAGCCTAACTGCACACGTTACAAAGTCAGTTTCTAACTTCATCAGAGATTTCTGTATTAAGTACCATATTTCACATGCCTTGTTGCTAATGTAAATTGTAAAGAATCAAAGAGCAGTAATTTACAGTCTCGTCCGTTTGTGTTTCTCTGTGCAGTATAGTTGTGTGCTATGATTTGTCTTTTTGAGGTTGTAATCGTATCATCACATTGGACCCCAAAACATCCACGGCTTTGAATCATGAAGATATGCCACATTACATCACTTCCAAATCAAGTGTATCAGCCTCACTTTCCATTTGTCATGATATACACACACCTAGAGAGTCATATACTTGGTTTCAGAATCAGAGTTTACAGATTAACACTACAGTGGATTTCCTAAGAAACGTATTTAACCTACAAGGCAATATTTCTTTCTGTGCAGTCTGAGTGTTAAGAGCCAAATGAAAGGCAATACATCTGAGTACATTGGAGGCATGATGCGCTTGTAATGATGTGGAGGCCGGCAGCTTCAGTAGGGGTCACTACTAGCAAAATCTAAAGCTAAAATTAGAGCAACATCCCAAAGAGCAGTTAATCTCATTAAGCCTTACAGGAAATGATGTAATTTCCTTTTCCTGTAGTTTTAGAAATGCAGCCATCATACTGTTATTTATGGCGTTTAGAGGTTGTGTTTGGCTAAAATAAAATATGCAAAATAACGGGAAAGAAAAACAGGTTTCTTACAAGTTTTAATGCTGCATGAATCTTTTCACAAGTAACAATGTCCAAGTTGCAATTAATTAACACTCGGTTCATCAGTATTGTTATATGTTAAACGTATCAAAAAGCAGTTCTGTGAAACTTGCGCGTTATAGAAATGCCTCAATGCTGTTGGTTTGATCCCAGCTTCTACTTCATGTAAACAGCCTTTATCTTATGAACGTACTGGCTCTAAAGTCTGGACAAAGTTGTACACGTTTATTGCTATGACAGAAGATTTTAATGTTCTGGCATGCTGTAAAACTTTTCGTTTGTTTTTTGTTATTTTTGTACAGTGCAGATAACCTGCAATGCTTTGAATTTATACATTGTATAGTTGTACGAATTCATTTTAAAATGCGTTATACAGAAAAACCGTCCTGCCTGTAGCTTTGTATTTCAAATGTGTTGCACAAGTCCAGCAAATTTTTTTATATTCTTTTTTGGCTATTGTATGTTTGTTTTATAATAAACCTGTCAAACGTAATAAACAAAACTGAGATGTAGTTGTTGTTTTTAAACGTTTAATGTCTGTACAAACATGTTAAATAAAATGGTATGAGCCAAATAAATAAATGCAAAGAATTTCTGACCCAAAAATGACTGATTTCATGTTTCAGTTTCTTAAAGCTGCAGTCTGTAACTTTTGCATCTCTACCGTCACCTCTGTTTGAAACATACAATGCAGGTTACTTAATGTGGATGACAAGTTTAAATTCGAAACTGCTGTAAGAACAAGCTACAAACGTACCCACGTGATATAGTAGCCAGATCTTCTGTTTACAGACAGACTTTTTCTGTGAACTCAAAAGCTCAAATAATAAATCATTATTATAAACTGGTTCATTTTTAACCAAAACGGTTACAAATTGCAGCTTTAAAAGCAACAGTTAACCCTGAAATGACAATTCTGTCATACTCACCATCACGTTGTTTCAAACCTGTGTGACTTTTCTGATGAACACAGAGATGATGGACCGAATGTTAGAGGCTGGCAGCCTCAGTCATGATTTACTTTTTCAGATGTACCTTAAATCAGATGCAGTTTCTTTTAACTGTAAACGAAACCTAGCTTATTAACAGTATCTTTATGATGAATTTTTTACATCTTTAAATCATTTTATTTCACAATGAACCTTTTGAATAAACATTTTTTAGGTTTCTCCTTCCCATCATGCCGCTGTTCTGCTCTTGTGTGTGTGAGCTGTATAATGAAATGATTCTTGATTACAAGCAGATCCTGGTGAGAAGAGCATCACATTTCACTGCTTTCTAATTGGCCGCTTGTTACGTTCAGAATGTGATGTGAGGAGGGCACAGTTTATTACATTTCTCTTCAATCTCTTGGTGGAGAGATAAGAGAGAGTTTAAAGTGAGACTTTATGATCTGGACCAAAAGGAAACAGGGTTTTGTTGTGGAGAGCTGTTGAACGTGTTGACGGTTTAGAGCATCCATTTCCCACCTATTTCACAGTTAGAGTGTAAATACAGATAAACAGAGAAAGACAATAAAGCTACAGTTTGTGTTAATCTATATAAAGTCAACTGCTTTAAACGATATGAAATGATGAACTATTATTGTAAGTTTATGTATCACTTCTGTATTTGGCTTCATACAAAATAATATAATTACATTAATAATAACATTATACAACAGAAATAAACTCCTATAAAAGGTTTGTTCTTTATCCTGCAACCTGTCCAGGTTGTTTTTAACTCTTTTTATCTGTCATGGACCTGAAAGCAAGAAAACATACTTGGATCCAGTGAAACGCAGCATGATATTTATGTGGTGCAATTTTGGTTACAGAATTAGGTTAATAAACACAACATGAATTGCATGTACTTACATGGCTTGTGATTACACAATATTCTTTGTATTGCTATTGCAATTAATTTGTAAACATATTCAATTCCATTTTATTTATAAAGCGCTTTTTACAGTATTGAGTTGCTTCAAAGCAGCTTTACATATAAAAACAAAACACAGAAAACAGGGTATATGGTATTATTGCAAATTTATATTGTTCATTATAAGATGTATATTAATAAATCTATTTAGGGATACTTAGAATGTAGTTGGTTTATGTGTTACACTGTAATATATGTAACACATTGAGGATGTGTGTTGCAATAATACAATGGCAAGACAATTGATTGCACACAATTATAAACAAGCCGTTGCTTTCAGATTTTGATGGATTGCTGTGAGCAGAGCTGTTTCAGTGACATCAGAGTGCGGTGGAGGAATCTTTACTGTCTGGTAACAGGAAGCAGATCAACACGCTCTACTGACAGCACGCCTGTCACAACCGACTCACACCGTACATCAACCGCAACACAACTGTTGCCTCACTTTTATTATACAAAGAACAGCGTTCTCTCTTGCAACTCACGGCTGCTTCACAATGTGTGTGCTTCTCCAAGGCTATAATAAGAATTTATTCTCTACCTCCCTCTGATGTAAGCCAATGATGTATGAGCCATTGTGAGTTATTTATTTGCCAAACTTTCCCAGATGTGGGACAATCATTTATCTACTGACAAATCAAACCTTCCTAACAGCCTCTGCTGTGACCCCAGAACAGTGCACACACACACACACACAAATACAGCTGGTGTGACCCGAGCAAGAGTGGAGGCAGTGGCAGGACAACTTTTAGATTTAATTTGAGTTGAGAGCTCAAGGTTTTGTTTGTCGATGTTTGGAAAAGAAGGTTACTGCTTGAGAAAACGAGAATCGAGAAGCTCTAAGATGATACTGAAGAATTTCACCTCAACGCCTCCTGAGACAGAATGTAAAGACATCACCAGTAATCATTCACACCGTTGTTCTGACCTACAATATCTTGTGTTACGACTCCTGCAAGTTTGTGCTGTGTGCACCACAGCACAAACTATTTAGTCATAGCGACAAAAGCAATTGATTTTATAGATTTTCAGATTTTGATTAAAGACTCCGAGGGCACATGAATTAAAAAAATAATGACACACACAGGTAACTTATAATAATCTGCAATATTTCATAAAAAATAAGAATAGTATATATTGCTGTCATGGTGACTTTAAATGCAGTAAACTGATTTACATTTGACAAAGAAATACATGACTAACCAGAGAACAGAAATAACATGTTTCACTGTGATCTAAAGCAGAGCAAATCTTTTCCCATGACAGGAAACAAATCACAGACATTGTTAGTTTATAAATGGTCCAGACAGGCTCTTTATAGCTTAAAAGATGGACATATCAATTCATCACAACTGATATATATATATATATATTAGGAAATATACAATATAACTAATGTTATGTTTCTCTGTTTTTGTTGTTATTTGTCGAGGGGTGTTAAATGCCCTCACAGGGTCCTTATTTGGGACACAGTAAGTGTCCCACATCCCATCCTTCAGAGCAGAGATTAGCACAGTCAATATTTAACTGATGGAGAGATGGTTTTTAATTGGTGATTACACTAATTCATATACAGCAGGATCAGAGCATCTTAATGTGATGTTACACACACACGTATTTTATGTCAGTTTGAAAATTTATGAACAATGACGACACGTCTGCATTGTGAACCACATAATGAATGTCATATGTACAGTTAAATGAACGTCTGATCTGTCACTCAGTACTGAATGCACACTTTTTCACAGTTCTTCATTCATATGTGCAGTCTGATAAGAGTCACTTCATTTAGGCACTCTGGCACCAAAAACTTTAACCAATCATTTATTTCCCCTTCTTCAAATTAAATGTGCATATTTTTAGGCTATTGTATCTGTGAAATTTGTCCAAAAATATGGACAGTATTTATAGATATATGGGCAAGGTGTGGTTGGTCACAGCACGCAAGAGCTTTATTAGTCCATAATGAATGAACTATGTTAAGACTAGCAGACATGTCAACAGAATTAGCGGGTTTGTAAATTAAAAAGTGTGAAAAGAGCCGCACTATTAGTGATTATCTGCATGCCAACAGCAGCATTCCTGTGGGTCATCATCTCTCTCCATTTCGTTTCTTCTGCTCTCATTCGTAAGCTTTCTATAGGTTAGGTGCGGTCTGTTGTGACACAAGCTTGACAAACGTAGCACCAAAAGCTCCACAGTCATCTGAAATGAAAATGACACTTTTTGCCTCAGGAATTATGAAGAAGTGATAAATACAGTGATTATAATATATAAATACAGCTCAGAAACACTCGGGGTCAATGAAGGTGAGAGCAGCAGTCAAGCACACAGAGTTTCAGACGACACTGTTAATTCATCTCTGCAGAATAAAAACACAAGGCTACGCACTTTCAAGCTTTCTGTTGTGTTGCTATGGAAACAGAGTCTCTTGTTCAGCATCACTGAGGGTTAAAGTCAATATTCAGGAGCTCAACAAAAGTCAACCTGACCTCCCTGTACATCAGACTTCACATCCTCCATTCATCAGAACACAAATAGAAATGATACTACTAATACCACCTATTATTAATATTAACCATTTATATTCTGTCAAAAAGCATCTATTACTAGCAGTTTTTTCTTATATTACCTCCAATAAAAATATGGTCTTTTGTTCCTGTATCTTTAAATCTATATTTAAACAAACATTTATACTAACCCCACATCACATACATGTGTGTTTGTGTGTTATCAATAAAAAATAGATAGATAGATAGATAGATAGATAGATAGATAGATAGATAGATAGATAGATAGATAGATAGATAGATAGATAGATAGATAGATAGATAGATAGATTGATTGATTGATTGATTGATTGATTGATTGATTGATTGATTGACAGTTTCATGTTTTCCAGACCTCATTTTCCATGGATTTTTGGATTTTCCATCAATCCATCCAGCAATCACAAAACATCAAATCCAAGACAGGCAATACAAAGCTGGTCCAAACCCACAACCTGAAAATGTCAAAGCAATTACCACTTAACACGCATGATGCAGTCATGTGGAGAAGAGAAAGTTAAAGGCCTGAAGGAGGTTATACAACAATAAAACAAATGACTGATTTTTAATATTTAGTTAACATATCCAATGACTATTTTCCTGATTCAAATCTTGTCAAGGCTAGCTCAACCAGTCAACATGAGTCCACAAGGAAATCCTACAGCTGATTTGTTTTATTAATAACAAGTTCTGTTTCAACCCTCCAAAATATATTACGATTACAAATATCATGACTTGATTTGATCCCTGCTGGAGTATTAAGTGACAAGCCAAATCATCGCTCAAATTTAAAAGCACACACCTCCCGTACAATCACTCGCTGTGTGACGATTTATATTATTTCACATCAGAATTGATGTTACTTTTGGCTTAACTCACTCATAAAGGTGAACGCAGGGGTAATATAATCTCTCAAATCAGCAGTGTGAGATTAAGAATACTAAACCTTAAACATTAAACCTTTCTGTTGTCTAGCTAACAAGGAATGTTCTCAGAACAAAAATGTTCTTGCAGTTAGTTGAACGTTCTTTTTATGTAAAATATCATATCATAAAAGTTAAGTTGTTAATGGAACATTTTAAAATGTTAAAAAGTTTGAATCATGTTCAAACATTATGATGTTTAAGATTCACTGAGAGAAGTCATACACATTTCTCCTGTAATCTCATTTACTGTGCTAATGTTTAGTACAGATTGCTACAGATTCTTCTTCTCAGGGTACGTTGTGTTTCTTGAACAGTATCAACTGCTTTATTACCAATAGTTTGTTGAATATTCAACTACTGATTTTTTTTCATCTTTAAAGAAGAAAAATATGAGTCATTTCAACCAGTTTCATCATGAGCAACTGCAAAGCAATGCTGTTATTTTACAGCCCTTGTTTAAAGACGTGGGCTATGGGCTTTAAAACTTAACTCGCTCCTTACCAAAGTAAACGATGCCCCAAAGAAACAGTTGCGCTATTCTTATTTAAGGCGTTTGTGGACGAATGCAAAGCATGTGGGTACATTTATGATAATATAATCACATTTCTTTCTTTACAGACGCTGTTCTGAACTCAGTTACTGTTTTTCATTTTGCACGTTATATAGCAGCCAAGTTTCCTTTTAGAAATGCGACATATGCCAGCTGTGACTTGAAAAGGAGGTCAAAATAGACAAATATGCTGCTTTGAAACTTGAGCTCATTAAACGAAGTGTTCTATGACTGAAGCAAAGAAAGAAAGAAATCTGTTATTTCTGAAAGTGACCAATAAATATATTGTTTCAAGACAGACAGTTGCATGCATTTGCCATCACGTACAATTGTTTTCTCATTCTAATGCGACAAAAAGATGGTAAGATTGGGGATACTGTAAATTTGTGTTAACACTCCAAGGAATTATAAAAATGTTCAATTAAAACCTCTTTTCCCTGTCAAACCGAGTGTGTCTGGTTAATTCAGTCACAGCATGAGTTTACATCTAATGTCACACACCATCATTGTCTTTTCTGTGTAAAACCTGTATGGCCAACAGTGACGTTTTCTAACTACTCCCCACACAACACAAGTCCCACACACGGCTCTATTAAACGGTCTCCCTGAACATGGATTTTGCTGATGTAGGCCAACTCGTCTCATCACTGCAGGCTTCATTCCAACCAGAACTCTGGCTTGAGATAGTGACGTTTCTAAATGCCAACATGGCACCATGGGAACATCAGGGGGAATAATGATGAAGTACCGGCAGGTGACATGCGCTTTCTGCTGCAGTCACTCTCCCTGCGCCAGATGAAGGGGATCAGATCCTGGACTATTATGTGCATCACTTTCTCTCACCTCCTTCTCTCGTCTGCTCATGTTCCAACAGAGCTGCAGACACCAAACTCAGCTGCCACACATGCAGCTGCATGTGTCTGCCCAACTCTGCAGATCCTACAGGAAACAGCAGCAGGTATGACAACATCCTGTAATGCAGGAATGTGCTGTTGAGCTGCAGTTGCTTTTGCTTTTTCTTCTTTCACAACCTTAAAGTATCAGCTTTAGAAAAACATCAGGTCTGTGGATCTCTCTGACTGCTCTGACCTTGCTTTCAGTCGACCAGGAAAAAAGACATTGTCAGGAATTTTCCGGATGAGCTGGCAATGAAGTCTGCTTGCTGAAGCTGAATACACTGACGTCCCGCAGGACCCCCTCTGTATCACACTCCTGCCACACTTTTCTTAGAGCACACTTGACAAAAGACCTGACACACAGATACACAAATAACACTCCTGCTTTCTTTTGTGTTTCTTCTGAGAAAGAAATGTGCTTATGTTTTCATATAAATATTGAAAATAATTAAACCCTCTGCAGGCATAAACAAAGTGGCATCTAAAGACCAAGTGTGCAAGGAATTCCGAAATAAACATGAAAAGAGAACGCAGGTAGTTTCAAACTCAGAATCCTGTATTTTAATCAGTCTGAGCAGAAAACTCTGATATCACAGAACACAAGCACTGGTATTTTAGCAGAAGGATGCTATAGTCAAAGCTCTGCCACATTCCTCTCCTCTTTTTCAGAAAGGGTGATGAATGTTTTTCAAAACATTCATCATTGTTAAACTATTTTTTGAGGTTTATCCAAGCAACTTCATTTTCAAGTTTCAACATCTAATTACCTTGGCAATGGTTCCGTGGGAGACTTAAAATTCTACATTTAAGATGATTTTTACCACACTGCCTGAAAAAACAAGAGCTCAGTGCTGGCAGAGTTTCTGTCAGACTTTAAAGCAAAAAACATTTACGACTTACTGACCTGATCAATTGCTAAAGCAGAGCCTTCAGAAACGTCTTCATTTTACCTCAAGGAAAATATAAATTCTTATTTCTGAAAGATCAGAAAGATCCACTCTGAAGGACCTTAGGATCTGAATTTCTTACATTTCCATAGTAACACTGTCTTCTGTGATTGGACGAACAATATTCGTGAATTGTGGGAAGTGTAGTTCTTCTCCAGGAATTACAGGTTTACGCATAGTCATTAAAAACAATGTCACTTTAAAGGAAACAAATGCCATTTTTATCTTGTTATATTGCTGTGTCATATGCTGTGTCATTTTACATTCTCACAGTAGATTTAGCCACTATTCTTTATTGTTAATGGGGCCAGTAAGGAACTTTCCAGGAAATGTAGAAATATAATTACAGAAAATAATACAGTTCATCAGAGGTATAACAGGCAAGAATGCAGATCCCACTGTGAGAGAGATTATTCTCGCAGGAATTATTAGTTTACTGTGATATTATCATTACACGCTTTACTCCAGCTAGCAGCTTACGCCAGCTGTAGAGCTGCACAATATCTAAGAAAAATATGAGATGCGATAACTTTCTAAATAATGCGAAATGCAATATTTTTTAGAGTATTACAATCATTTTGTTATTGCAAACCATTGCAATATGCATACTGCGGTATGCAAACTTGCAGTATTTTAAAAATGTTGATATTTTGTGTCTATTTTGTGTCACAAGATATCTTGTGGCTCTAGCCAGGTGCTTTCTAAAGACCACCATAAACATGCAGTTGAAAGCTGAAATGAGAGCCAGATACATGCACTCATACTCAGACGATCCTCTGAATTGCACAAAAAATGTCAAAACAAAACAGAAATCAAAGCTGTAAATGGGCCGATATTTTAGACACACTTGAGCAGTTTCAGCAGGAGTCGCAGATTCTCGAGAAGCATTCTCACGTTCTTCACGTGTTAACAGCTGCATTGAGTAACATTACCTTTGTGCTCATGAATATATCGATGTTTCCTCTCCAGACGAGGTAAAAGTGAGGTCACACCTGAACTAAACACGATCAACAGCACACGGGTGGCCACACCAAAGCTGCTGTATGTGACCCATTCACCTTGTTCTCCTAATCACCAACCTGAGAGAGAGAGAGAGAGAGAGAGAGGAGAGAGAGAGAGAGAGAGAGAGAGAGAGAGAGAGAGAGAGAGAAACAGAGAGAGGGAGAGAGAGAGAGAGAGAGAGAGAGAGAGAGAGAGAGAGAGAGGAGAGAGAGAGAGAGAGAGCAGAGAGAGAGAGAGAGAGAGAGAGAGAGAGAGAGAGAGAGAGAGAGAGAGAGAGAGAGAGAGAGAGAGAGAGAGAGAGAGAGAGAGAGAGAGAGAGAGAGAGAGAGAGAGAGGGAGAGGGAGAGAGAGGGAGAGAGAGAGAGAAGAGAGAGAGGAGAGAGAGAGAGAGAGAGAGAGAGAGAGGGAGAGAGAGAGAGAGAGACAGAGAGAGAGAGACAGAGAGAGAGAGAGAGGAGAGAGAGAGAGAGAGAGGAGAGAGAGAGAGAGAGAGAGAGAGAGAGAGAGAGAGAGAGAGAGAGAGAGAGAGGGAGAGAGAGAGAGAGAGAGAGAGAGAGAGAGAGAGAGAGAGAGAGAGAGAGAGAGAGAGAGAGAGAGAGAGAGAGAGAGAGAGAGAGAGAGAGAGAGAGAGAGAGAGAGAGAGAGAGAGAGAGAGAGAGAGAGAGAGAGGTTAATCATGAGAAACTATTCAAACTCTTGTTGAAATTAAATAAAATCAAACTGACATTTTCCAAGAAATCAGGCCCAACAGCTCAAAATATAAATCATTACACAATGAATTTTTACATTATTATATAACACTAATCTGTGTTAATGTACTTGCTCAATGACTGATTTTTGTTCATTTTTAACCCAAAAAGTTACAGATTGCAGCTTTGAAACATAAACATTTATTAACACTCACTTCGCAGAAGTTTTCAAAACAGAGCCGAACGACATGATGCAGCTCACAAGATGAAACATTAAACAGAAATGATTTGTTCCTGCCTCTTGTTGCTGTGTTGGACTAAAGAATTCTTCCTCCTGTCATTTTAATACAGATTCCAGGTCAGCTCAATTCAAATCACACTCCGGCTCATTAAAACAAGCAAGTTCAGATTTTGACCAGCCTTGCAAAACACACATGAAAAAACATACGTGTCAGACTACACGAACTGGGAATACAACCTATGCTAAACTAAACTACATTAGAATAAACTAATAAGTGACAGAGTCTCAGTTTTGCAGAGGAGCTGAATTAAGACTGTGAAAATCTGAGCTTTACTACTAAACACATAGTTCAATACTGCCATCTCGTGGATGTAACTGGAACTTAAAGGTGCACGTCACTATAAGCTTGTATGTGTATACAATAGTGAACTTCTGACAAAAGAAAACACAAGCCCATATTACACATAAGCAAAATCTAAGTAAACAACCACAACTAATCCACTCATGGTAACTGGTTGAGTTACCTGGATGAAACACTTTCCTCCACTGATAAAGCAATGTCTATCCTTTAGACACAGCCGTGCACTTCCCTGCGTGAACTCTCCAGTAAGATTTGAAATCATACACTTTGTGCACAAACAGCTTGCTTTATATGAACATAAGAATGCACACTGAAGAAGGTTAAGATCTTTGGACAGATATTAGACTGTTTTAGATTAAACAGCGTAACATTAATCATTGATGCAAAATACTAAAGCTCTCTGATGTCACATTGCTGTTGTTTCTTTCAGGTTGCCAAAGTCAGCAGTCCAGTAGGTGCCCTGGATAGTGAGCAGCATTTCTCACAAGCAACTCAGATTCTCATCGACTATATTAAACAAATTAAAACAAACTTTCCCAGCTGGACCCAAGAGCAGTGCTTTAAAGGTACAGCAGACTACTCAGAGACTGAAAATTCGAACCAGTAGCCATCAAATAAACGTATTGTGGTGTAATATCTGTTTCAAGAGGAATATCAGCCTACAACGGTTATGTGAAGAATGTTAAATCATATGAGAATATGGACACTGAAGGAGGCGATTATGCTAATGATGTTGTTGCCAGAGCCCAGTACTTCAACAGCAAGGGTTACTGAAGAACAACAGCTGTTGACTTGTAACAGAACCCACTGAAGCAACAGAACCCACTGAAGCAACAGAACCCACTGAAGCAACAGAACCCACTGAAGTAACAGAACCCACTGAAGTAACAGAACCCGTGTTTGTGAAGTGAATCTTTTAGTGGCAGAATAACAACACTTTCTTGTCATTAAAGTAACTGTATAACTTCAAATGTATAAAAAAAGAAATACTAAGTAAATGTGAATTTATGAATAAAATTATTCTTTGTTTGGTGTCTCGTCATTATATAGACAATCTTTCTGTTGTACCTGTTTTAAGTGCTACATTCATTTACAGGTATTCATTTAGCAAACAGACACCTTTCTCTTACAAATAAGACAGCATTTCACATGTTGTCTAGAAAGCCAACATTAAAAAATGTTTTAAACATGATAAACTTTATCTTTCTCCTGACCAAACATTACACAGTGTATTACACGCTGTAGATAAAACACATAACAGATAAGCTTTTTTGCTCCGCCCTACAGAAGGAAAGAGAAACTAGCGGTTCATCTGGAGTGTGACTGTGTGAGCAGCCTCATATCAGCGCTTTACTCCCTAACTGCACTTCATCATCATCATCTTCATCATCATCATGGGTAAGATGAAGCTGAATAATGAATCATTATTTGTTATGTTTGGATCTCTGTGTTTTCAGACCCTCATTTACAGCCTCATTTTTTTCCAAAGCCTAATAAAAATATTCAGAATTATTTGTATTAATTATGTTTATTATGTTATATGTATGTAACATAATAAACATAATATATATATATATTATGGTAAATATGATGGGTCACAGTATGATATATTGTGTTAGACAACATTCTACTAATGTTACTGCAGGAATGTTTTTGATAACTTTGAGAGAACCTTAAGAGAATGTTAGCCAATGTTCTGAGAACGTTCCCTGTTAGCTGAGCTGTACGGTCAAGCAGGTAAAATCCTCTTTCACCTGCTGCTGTCAATCCTCTTGTCCCATTCAAGCATTAACTTGTATCTTCAGTCCCAGACAGCCCGGCCCAGTTAACCCCTGAATATGACAAACACTGAGCAGCACTTGAAATGTTTTGTATATTTCAGTTACTTAATGATGGTGATGTTTTCTGTATTACTCCCAGCCTGCATTTTTGGAGACATCGCGGATATTAGAACAACTGGAGCATCAGAGGAAACCGCGAAATCAGACAACTTAACTGTAACGGGAAAGAATGATGGTCATGTCATTTTTGTTAATGTTATCTTGTTCCTTTCCAAATATATGCACAACACTCTAGTTTGTTAACAATGATTCATTCTTTTCAAGGTGTTGCAGCCTCTGAAAAAATGGCTGAGACTGATCTGCCCCTAATGGAGAAATACAAGGAGAAAATATTTAATGTTGCCAGAGAAAAGAAGATGGATCCAGCTGTGATCGCTGCCATTATATCCAGAGAGACGAGAGCAAATCCACGACTTTTATCAAGGAATGGGTATAACTCTTCTGGAGTAGCCTTTGGTCTCATGCAGGTTGGTTAGAGAAATAGTTCTGTTCTCTTTAAAAATATATGGCTGGGCACAGGTCCATTAAATAGCCATATTATTCATTGATGCAAAATTTGCTAAAAATGCTGACTTAATAATGACATCTCTGATGTCACATTGCTGTTGTTTCTTTTAGGTTAACAAAATCCACAATCCTGTAGGTGCCCTGGATAGTGAGAAGCATTTCTCACAAGCAACTCAGATTCTCATCGACTATATTCATGCAATGAAACGCCAATTTCCACGCTGGTGCCAAGATCAATGCCTTAAAGGTACAGCAGACTACTGAGTGTGAGAATCAGCAACCATCAAGTAAACTTCCCATGTTGTCATGTGGTGTAATATCTGTTTCAGGAGGAATAGCAGCCTACAACACAGGGCCAGGAAACATCGAGTCATACCAGGATGTGGATGAACACACTGAAGGAGGCGATTATTCGAACGATGTTGTTGCCAGAGCCAAATGGTTCAGGAGGCAGGGTTACAAAATAAAGGGCTGTTGGTGCTGGTCATGAAAAAAATGTTCTCATTTCATAAAAATATTGTCTTTATATATAAATATATATACCTAATAAAAGGTATATACATACAATTCTATTACACCTGCTCTAGATACTATAAAGTTTTTTAACAACTCTATTTGTATCTTTCTCAGAAAGAGGTACAACCCTTTCTGTGGGCGGTACAACCCACAGAAAGGGTTGTACCGCTTTCTGTGTCCTTGTTTTTTAAATCATCCTGTTCTTGTGCTGCCGTCCTGCATGGCTTACCGCGGGGACTGCAGCACGGCTTGTCATTTCAACACTGCTGTTCACATGTTAATGCATTTGTTTTGCTTAAATGTATGTTTTGCATGCAAGTCTTTGGTTTGCAGTCAATTCATTTGTTTGGTTTGTATTTATCGATTTGTGTCGCTTTAATATGTGTTTTGTATTGCAGGCTTTTCTGTTTGCAGTTACTTTATTGGTTTGGTTTTGCATGTAATGCTTTTGTCTTCATGTAAGCTTGTTGCATTATTCTTTTGTTCTTTTCAGTCCAGAACTCTGTTTGGTATTTAATAATGTTTTACTTTTCCCCTTTATTACTTTGGTTTTGTGGCAACAGTTTGCTTGTGTTACTTGTGCTTTGATTGTCGTGTACTTTTTCTCGTTGTGTCTTTTGTGGGCTGGGGTTTGGGGAAGGCAAGCCAGCTGTTCCTGTGTGTCAATAGTTGCTTTCACCAAAGTGGTGTGAATCTGCATTGCATTTCCTGGGTGTGTGAGTGTGGTTTTGTGCATGTGTGGGTATTCAGTACTACAGGCCCTGATGAAGCCCAGCATCTAGACATCTCTCCATTGCGAAGCTCCTGCTCTCATTTATTTTTGTCTTTCTTCTGTCGTTTTGTATTTCATGGCAGCTTGTTGCACTTGCTGTGAATAACCTCCCTGCTTATTATTGAACAGACTCATTTGAACTGAACAAGTGTTTAATAAAGATTTGTTGCTTTTCTACAAGGTACACTCGTCTCTGCGTCATTTTGTGAGAAGGTGAACCTGTGGGTCTTTCCCAGGGAGCATAGTTGCCATTGTGTAAATTGGTAGGATAGTTTCAAAGCTGAGTAATAAGTGCTTTAACCCTTTATAACCTCACCGCTTGCACAAAATCGTTATATACGATTTTGTTAATAAAATGAAACCAAAATAAATGTGTTAATCCCATGCAAATTCCCTCGGGAAAGCCATCTATGTGAAATGTGACATGTTTATCATGTGAGGACGTGTTTTGCACATTATGTGACATGCATGTGTTTTGTGTGAGGGATGTGAACAGTTAATGGGAATGCATCTGCTTTTGCTCCGCCCTGCAGAAGAAAAGAGAAACTAGCGGTTCATCTGGAGTGTGACTGTGTGAGCAGCCTCATATCAGCGCTTTACTCCCTAACTGCACTTCATCATCATCATCTCTTTCGTCATGGGTAAGATGAAGCTGAATAATGAATCATTATTTGTTATGTTTGCATCTCTGTGTTTTCAGACCCTCATTTACAGCCTCGTTGTTTTCCAAAGCCTAATAAAACTATTCATAATTATTCGTATTCATTATGTTTATTGAGCTGCTGTATGAAGTCTATTGCATTTGGTTTCGTGCAGTGTTGCTTAACTGTATCATATATTACTCAACGTGGTGAATGTTACGCAGTTTATGTTTGTGTGCACACTTTACACTTCCAGGTTTCTGTCGCAGCTGTTCACTTCACTAGCAAAAAGTTTATTAAAAACTTAGATTTGATTTTGCACATTTGTGTTTTTCTGCATTAAGTGCCGCACCTACGCTTCTGGTCTGCGCAGCTTTTATTTAGTTTCTCATGTTTTACATTCATGTGATTTACTGGCTGGTATTTGTTTATGATGTTTTAATCAGACTGTACTACTTCCCAGCTAACAATTTTAGGTTGTAACAACGTTTCCACAACGTTTCCAAAAGTAACAAAACCGGAAACAATGTCTGGGATTCTAGGAAAGTTCAACAAGTTCAATATTTAGACATTGTAGTAACGTAACTTAAGCATAATATTATATATATATATAATATATATATATTTTTTTATATATATATATATATATATATATATATATATATATATATATATATATTTTATATATATATATACACATATACAACACATATATAACACCATATATCACATATATGTGTGTGTGTGTGTTAAAGAACATTCTACTAATGTTACTGCAGGAATGTTTTTGATAACTTTGAGAGAACCTTAAGAGAATGTTAGCCAATGTTCTGAGAACGTTCCCTGTTAGCTGGGCTGTACGGTCAAGCAGGTAAAATCCTCTTTCACCTGCTGCTGTCAATCCTCTTGTCCCATTCAAGCATTAACTTGTATCTTCAGTCCCAGACAGCCCGGCCCAGTTAACCCCTGAATATGACAAACACTGAGCAGCACTTGAAATGTTTTGTATATTTCAGTTACTTAATGATGGTGATGTTTTCTGTATTACTCCCAGCCTGCATTTTTGGAGACATCGCGGATATTAGAACAACTGGAGCGTCAGAGGAAACCGCGAAATCAGACAACTTAACTGTAACGGGTAAGAATGATGGTCATGTCATTTTTGTTAATGTTATCTTGTTCCTTTCCAAATATATGCACAACACTCTAGTTTGTTAACAATGATTCATTCTTTTCAAGGTGTTGCAGCCTCTGAAAAAATGGCTGAGACTGATCTGCCCCTAATGGAGAAATACAAGGAGAAAATATTTAATGTTGCCAGAGAAAAGAAGATGGATCCAGCTGTGATCGCTGCCATTATATCCAGAGAGACGAGAGCAAATCCACGACTTTTATCAAGGAATGGGTATAACTCTTCTGGAGTAGCCTTTGGTCTCATGCAGGTTGGTTAGAGAAATAGTTCTGTTCTCTTTAAAAATATATGGCTGGGCACAGGTCCATTAAATAGCCATATTATTCATTGATGCAAAATTTGCTAAAAATGCTGACTTAATAATGACATCTCTGATGTCACATTGCTGTTGTTTCTTTTAGGTTAACAAAATCCACAATCCTGTAGGTGCCCTGGATAGTGAGAAGCATTTCTCACAAGCAACTCAGATTCTCATCGACTATATTCATGCAATGAAACGCCAATTTCCACGCTGGTGCCAAGATCAATGCCTTAAAGGTACAGCAGACTACTGAGTGTGAGAATCAGCAACCATCAAGTAAACTTCCCATGTTGTCATGTGGTGTAATATCTGTTTCAGGAGGAATAGCAGCCTACAACACAGGGCCAGGAAACATCAAGTCATACCGGGATGTGGATGAACACACTGAAGGAGGCGATTATTCGAACGATGTTGTTGCCAGAGCCAAATGGTTCAGTCATCAGGGTTACAAAATAAACCGCAGTTGGTTTTGGTTTCTTGGTTTATAACCAAGCAATAACGTTAAAATAGCAAAAACAATAACAGGAAGGAAACTCAGGTTTAAACAGATGCACTTAACAGGCTAACAAATATTTAAGGGGCAGAACTGCAAAAGAAATTACAACAAAATCAAAGACACAACATACAAATAGACATATGGCGTCTATATTAATATTCTTTTGTTTGTGTTTGACTTCAGCTTATTCTTATTCAAATCTTATATATTCTTCTGGCCAGAAGTGTCTCGACATTACAAAGCACAAAGAAACCAAACGTATTTACATGGCCATAAAACCACCACTCAGCCATGTGCATAAACAGCTGTCTAACATTAGTTAACCTTATAAAGGCTTAAATTGACTCCAAATCAAACAGTAAGTTCAATTTTATTCACCAAGAAAGTAAAATTTTGTAAACAATCACTTTTTAGTCCTTCAAGGTAATTGTCCATTTTCTATGAGATGTTGTGTTTCATCGGATTTTGCATATACAGATCAATGAAATATTTGCCCATGACCCAAACTGAAATTAATTTTGAACACAAAAGTACAAGTGTTTTCATGCACAAGTGTATATTTCAATTATTTAATGACTTTAAAAGGGTTTCTGGTGATATTTTGTTCCCAGCCTGCATTTTCTGTGACATTATAAAAATTGACACTTCACTGAAACTGAAGCATCAGAGAAAACAGCAAAACAAGACAAATTAACTGTAAAGGGTATTGTTAAAATATACTGTATGGCTCTTGTTTTTGCAGGAGTGCTGAGTTATAGGAGCTGAGCAGTACACTTCTTTCTGTGTTGAGCTATAGGAGCTGAGCAGTAGATTTCTTTCTGTGTTGAGTTATAGGAGCTGAACAGTAGATTTCTTTCTGTGTTGAGTTATAGGAGCTGAACAGTAGATTTCTTTCTGTGTTGAGCTATAGGAGCTGAGCAGTAGATTTCTTTCTGTGTTGAGTTATAGGAGCTGAACAGTAGACTTCTTTCTGTGTTGAGTTACAGGAGCTGAGCAGTAGATTTCTTTCTGTGTTGAGCTATAGGAGCTGAACAGTAGACTTCTTTCTGTGTTGAGTTACAGGAGCTGAGCAGTAGATTTCTTTCTGTGTTGAGCTATAGGAGCTGAACAGTAGATTTCTTTCTGTGTTGAGTTACAGGAGCTGAGCAGTAGATTTCTTTCTGTGTTGAGTTATAGGAGCTGAACAGTAGATTTCTTTCTGTGTTGAGTTATAGGAGCTGAGCAGTACACTTCTTTCTGTGTTGAGTTATAGGAGCTGAACAGTAGACTTCTTTCTGTGTTGAGTTATAGGAGCTGAACAGTAGATTTCTTTCTGTGTTGAGTTATAGGAGCTGAACAGTAGATTTCTTTCTGTGTTGAGTTATAGGAGCTGAACAGTAGATTTCTTTCTGTGCTGTGAAAAACCTTTGTTTTTAAGAGTGTGTGCCTGAGATTAGACTTATATAAAACTGTGCGTAAGATAAGATCTTTAAGACACCACCCATCCCGGAAATGCTCAGTTATACAGCCACTTCCTTCCTCACTTAGCATTCTTCTGTTAAAAAGTCAACAGAGCATGCCATATTTTTATTTCACTGCTCATGGTGTATTTATATAACTGCGTATGTGACAAATAAGAATCTTGAATGTGCCCGGCTGCATCTTTAGACAATGAGCACATTGTGAATTTCAAATTGCAAAACACTTTCAAATAAAAAAATGTTTTGCTTTTCAAATAATTGTGCAAGTACTTTAATAACTTTCTGTAAATTCTATTCTATTTAAAATCTATTAGCTGAGCAGTACACTTCTTTCTGTGTTGAGCTATAGGAGCTGAACAGTAGACTTCTTTCTGTGTTGAGTTATAGGAGCTGAACAGTAGACTTCTTTCTGTGTTGAGTTATAGGAGCTGAACAGTAGACTTCTTTCTGTGTTGAGTTATAGGAGCTGAACAGTAGACTTCTTTCTGTGTTGAGCTATAGGAGCTGAACAGTAGATTTCTTTCTGTGCTGAGTTAAAGGACCTGAGCATTTAGATTTGTTTCTGTGTTTAGACTTATAGAAAACTGAACAGTAGATTAGATCTTTCTGTGTCGACCCATCCCGGAACTGATCAGTTATAGAGTTCTTTCTGTGCTCACTTAGGAGCTGAACATATCTTCTGTTAAAAAGTCTATAGGAGCTGCCATAGATTTATTTCACTGGATCATGGAGCATTAACATAGACTTCGTATGTGACAAGTATAGGATCTTGAATGTAGCCTTCTTTCTTGTTGAGTACAGTGAGCTGAACATGTAGATTTCTAACTGTGTTAAGCATTTCAGCTAAAAAATAGATTTCTTTTCAATGTGTTGCAAGTTTTATAGGACTTAGCAGTAAACTTCTATTCTATTTGAGAATCTATAGGAGCTGAGCAGTACACTTCTTTCTGTGTTGAGTTATAGGAGCTGAACAGTAGACTTCTTTCTGTGTTGAGTTATAGGAGCTGAACAGTAGATTTCTTTCTGTGTTGAGCTATAGGAGCTGAACAGTAGATTTCTTTCTGTGTTGAGTTACAGGAGCTGAGCAGTAGATTTCTTTCTGTGTTGAGTTATAGGAGCTGAGCAGTAGATTTCTTTCTGTGTTGAGTTATAGGAGCTGAACAGTAGATTTCTTTTTGTGTTAAGTTACAGGAGTGCAACAATATCATTTAGTCAAATATACACAGTGTATTATCCGTCAAGAGATGGATATTAATTAAATATATTTAAATTAAATAAACATACTCGTTTTCATAAACCATGTGTCTCTCATGTAAATCTTTTGTTCTAAATCTTTAAATCTCTTCATACTTAAACTCCCCCTCAGACATTTAATACATTTGAGATCACCGTATTTTAAAACCTCAAAAGATTTCAGAACACAAGCCAGGTAGTTCCCATTCTGAAGTGTGAATGTGATGTTTTGTGCCAGGTTCAACCTGTGATGATGATATTGGTGACGGTGTGATGAAATTAAACTCATTTCAAACCTAAATCGTGTTTCAGAGCCCAAAGTGGGCGGTGCCCCAAAAAGTGGGCGGTGCCCCCAAAGGTGGGCGATGCCCCAAAAAGTGGGCGGTGCCCCAAAGGGGGCGGTTACGACTAGGGGTGGGCGTGGCGTTTGATCTGTCAATAATATGTAAACCACGCCCCGTTTCAGAGCTCCCACCCTCTTTGGAGTGTCCCCGCCCCAATTTGCAGACGTCATGCCGCTTTCCTCTCCCTGAGACCGGACTGAAATCCGTGATGAGCCCCTGAGGAAGGATGATCAGTCACTGCAGGATCTCGTCCACTGTGTAAGTACATGACGTGGTAATAAACCTGCTGTCGGTCGTCTGCATGTTTCATAAACCGCGAATAATTCAGCGAATAATTCAGCGAATCCGCTTCTTTAGTTGCTCACCGATTTCCCAGCTGACAGAGAACGTTCTGGGAACATTGGCTGATGGTTCCCTCAAAAACGTTCTTTACCGTAAGATATCATTGACATCAAAAAGGTTATTCTCATGAGTTATTAAAAGGTTATTCTTATTAGTTATTAAAAGATTATTCTCATTAGTTATTAAAAGATTATTCTCATTAGTTATGAAGATTATTCTCATTAGTTATTAAAAGATTATTCTCATTAGTTATGAAGATTATTCTCATTAGTTATGAAGATTATTCTCATTAGTTATGAAGATTATTCTCATAAATTATTAAAAGATTATTCTCATTAGTTATTAAAAGATTATTCTCATTAGTTATGAAGATTATTCTCATTAATTATGAGGGTTGTTCTTACTTAGTTTACATTACTGAATGTAAACGTTCTTACAACCTTACAAGTTTTTATATTCATATTGGAAAGTATTTTAAATAACTTTTTATACTATTAAAAGTATAAACTTTTGCAGTCGCACTGCCACAAATCCAGTAGCGCGTGTCTGTCGCAGTATTTTTATTTTAATGGAGCGTCACGGGATTATGACGTAATCGTTGACGTAATCGTTGAATTATGACGTTGTCGTTTCAAAAACATCGTCGACGTTTTGGTGTGTTTTTTTTATTTTATTTTTAATAACCTTTAGACAACCACTGGCGCATTTAGAAATATTTAGGATTACCGTGTTTAATAAATGTAATATCATATACTATATAATAAATATTTAATGCATTTAATTACGACTTGTCAACAGATGATGTTATTTTATCAGTAAAAGCGTCTTTTATAGGTTGCCGCTCATACATGTGGCCAGCCGGTGACTCTATAAACTGTCCAGATGTTTTTTGTAAATATGAGACTGAATATGACTGTAAATATGAGCCTGCTCGATTTTCACCGATTGAACCCATTAAAAGTCCCTCTGGGGAAAAACTATTCCAACCTCCAGAATCTCTGGAGTTTGTTGTGAACTAATGTAATGTAATTTATTAATCTTCTTGGACTCATTGACAGGAAAAGGACGTGAAATGTGTTAGCAAGATTTCAACTTACGTGACACCTCAGAAGAAACAGCGTTCAAAAATGTCCAAAAATTGCTGCCTGTGTTAACACAGTTTTTCTGTGGCACTGATTCACTCCATATGAACAGATCAAAAGAATGATTAGCAATTTGATCTGTCAGTCATGCCTCTGATGTAAACTATGTGCAGTTATTATTCAGATGTCAGAAATGTGCTTACAGTGTACAAAAGCATTGTTAAACCAAGGCACAGAGCCATAAAATGTTCGTCCAATCATTGCATTCAGGCCGAATACTTGCCTGTCCACTACGTGTGCGTTCATAAGTGTTGGGGGCGTGGCATTGGTGAGCGCTCTGTAGGGAGGGTGGGATCTTATGCTTAGCTTGCTATTACTAGCCGTTCTGAAACTGTCTACTGTACCTTTAAATAGTTCTGCTGTGTCTGTAGAGCTGCTTTGAGGAAAGGGGCGTTGTAAAATCCAGGGTGCAATTATTTCATTATTGTCATCTCGTTAAACTGTTGAGATACTTCATTTAGATCGCCTCCCTCAGAGCTGCCACACTGAGAGTTTTTAAGAGCCTAAAAATGGGGGCTAGAAAGTAAACCGGTCACAAATGAACACAGATGAGGAAAAGAGACAATGAGGGCGGGCTGTACTCATTCTCATTCCAGCTGTGTGGACCCAGCTGGATCATTTTTTGTAACACTGAAGGTTTTAGGAGGCACATGGAGAGTTAGTCTGATCAGAACTTTGTTTTCAATGTCTTTTCTTTGCATGGAGAATCCATATTCTCAGTTTATATACTTTATAAGTCATCTTATTGGATGCTGTTCTGCTTTGCAGGCCTCTGTGCTGAGGGGTATTATTTATGGGGTTATTTACAGTTTGGCAAACATGGCTTTAATCAGAGTGAAGAGTTGAGGGCCATGCAGCAGATGATTTCCAGATGTGAGCTGGAATTCAGAGAGCTCTGTAAAGAAAAGACACAATACTCCGCAGGGGACTAAAGAAACTGGAACCCGAGAAAACTGACACCATGGACACAATGGAGGAGGCCGTGGTTTTCTTGCACTTACCAGGTTTAAGTATTCGGCTTTGGAAAAATGTTTTTTCTGAGTGATTCTGTGCTCAAAGATGCTTACAGAGAGAGTTTGAATTAAACAAATACAAATCAGTTATTAAGCAAGTACATAACAGATCCCATTTCCCAGAAAATGTCAGTGCGGCTTCATTTGACCTCAACATACGTAAAGTACATAATGGAACCTGCAATTTTATGTTTCAGACAGAGATGGACACAGAGAGGCAGAAGTTATGAATTGTAGCTGTAATTTTACAGCTCATTCACGTTTGTTTGGCTTGTGAACAAATTAAGAAAGTTAAAGGTGTTTGAAGGGGTGTGTTTATCCCACAGAAATAGATGTGGATTTCTTTAGGGGCAGAGCAGAAACATCTCAGGAAATACCAACCTGGCTTTTCTTTAAAGAAACAGGCTGACATTTTGCCAAGCTTTCTGAAGGAACGCTGTGGGATATGCGTTTGCATATCCACCTGTGTTACTAAAACCTGTTTAATATGAAGTAAGTATCTCTAGCTCCTCTCCTAGCCACAAGTGTTTTCTTAACCTGTTTTTGTTGAAGAAAAAGAACTGGCTGTCGTAAAGCTTTGTTTACATCTTTGCCAAATACTTGCAGAAGATTTGCCTGTCTGGGAAGGAAAATATTCAAAACCTGCAGAGAGGTGAAGTGTCTATGGAAGGAAGATGTTTTGTGCTCGTGTGTAGGTTGCCCAAGAAACGTGTTGAAAATAAAGGTCATGTCACGAGAAGGTCCGATCCCAGCTAATTTTAGGTTGTAAAAATGGTTCCTAATGCTTCCATTAAGTAACAAAAATGTTAAAAATGTAAAGTTCTAGGAACATTGCCTTGATGTTATAGTTTGATTGTAAGAACGTTATTCAAACATTTTTATTTCGAATAACTACTTAAGAATAATGTTTTTGATATATGATATATATAACATTAAAAACATTTTACTAACATTACTGCAATAGCTTTGAGAGAACGTTCTGAGAGCATTCCCTGTTAGCTGGGATCACTTCCGTTAGACTTGCATCCAGATTTCCTAAATCCATCTTTCACAGCCTGGAAACTGAAGCAGGCTCTTTAAGAGCCACCCTCCTTCAGAGTCAACAAACATTTGTATATTTGTATGGGTATTTACATGCATGGTTCTGCATTCATGTTTTCCTAGAGCTCTCTGCAATGACTTGCAATTCGCTCTGTGCAGTTTCAAATAACAGGGAACATTCTCAAAACATTGGCTAAAGTTCTCTCAAAGTTATTAAAAACTTTGCAGTAATGTTAATGTTAGTGGAAGGTTTTTTTAACAATATATCCTATATATTAAATACATTATTCTTAAGTTGTTAGTGGAACTTTTTAAAACGTTTACAGAAAAGTTTGAATACAGTTCTTATAAGCAAGCAATAACGTTGCTACAATGTTTAAGAATGTTCAAAATGTCCAGTACATTTGTTCCTAGAAATTTCAACATAACATTTTTAATGGATGTTTACTGAAAACATTAGGGAAATGTTCTTACAACCTAAAATTGTTGTGTATAAGCCCCCAGACAAATAAGTGCCATCTTTTCCGGGAACTGGCCCATCTGTCCCTGTCGGCAGCAGGGTGCTGTGTGGGACAATAGTGGGTAAATTCTCTGGATTAGATGACGAGGTTAAAGGGGGTGAGGGGGGGTATCACAGCGAGAGAGTCAGTGAGCATGCTCAGTCCAGAGAGAGAGGCTACTGAAACACACATGTATCTTCCCTGTGAAGGATACACTTTCCCACAAGCTTCCTCTCTTGCACGAACTCCGTGTGATGATATGAGAAAGCAGATGTTGATGATTTGACAAAACAGGCTTACAGAGTCACTTCTGAACCTTAAAGAGAATTCCACTGATTTTTGGGGAACTTTGACACGATGGCTCAGTTTTGCAGCTGCGTTGAGAAAAAGAAGTAAGTTCGAGTATATTGTTCATAGGAAAACTTGTTAATTTGTTTAGTAATTGTTCTGTATCCGGTTTAGGTTTTAGTGGTATGTTTACAATGCTTTTCTGGAGAATATCTGTTAGTGGAGGACTGAAATGTTTCTTTTGATATGAATAATATACCCAGGATAATTTGGTTTGGCCAAACTGGTCTTTTTCAGTATAACTAAAAACTCATTTTTCTTGTGTAGTAGACAGTAGTAGCTACCTGAGAGCTTTTCTGTCTAATGGTCTTGTTATGACACGTCCAACAAAAACCAAAATCATCACCACTGTTTGCTCTTCCAAACCCACTGAGAAAACATGTTGTTTATCATTGGTGCGCTTCCAGATTCAAGTTTAGAAAAGGACAGGTTTATATATCATCTCTTTTCACAGAATTTGACATTTGTTTGGCTCCCCCATAAAAAAATATACAATAAAATAGTTTGAATATTTCATAAACAATGTTCTGTATTCATTTATAAATGCAAAACATGCCTTTGAAATGAAACTGAAATCATATCCTGCTGTTTCTCAGTGTTTAAGTCTTTTGTTTTGATGGAAAGCAGCTTCAGTCTTTGCATTCTGACTTACAGTGTTTTCATTTTTACACCATTTATGGTTCTTCAGATCCTGTCAGGCCGCAGCTCCATTTGTATCTACACAGTGTATCTGCTTTCACAAGGAACTTGAGTCCAAACGTTTCAGTTTTAACCTCTGTGCTTCTCGTACAGCCCAAACATTTCATAGTTTTTCATCATCTGAGTGTCATGAAGTTAAAGAGTGTGTTGTTTTTTACAGTTTTAGTTTTTTTTACTAGTATATGTTAATTATTTTAGTCATGCTGTGCTGCTGTGGTTAACTTGCTGCTTCTCCAGTAATGAATTATATGGTATCAGATGACCAGAATGTCCTGTCCATAATTCTGCTGGTTCAGCCAGGGTTTATTATGAGTTCAATATGCTGTGGCAGAGCAACCACAAAAGTACAGAGAGTTTCAGAGTATGTTTTAATTTATTCTGTCCCTGATAGCTAAAGTTTATAATCTAATAAACTATACCAACAGGAAAAGGACTTTCAAACACACTTCACTGAGTTCATGTGGTTGCATTGCCTTAAATATCTCATGAATGTATAAAAACATCCTTATACATAATTTTGTGGTACATAAATATTATGTTGCTGTATTTACTTATAGCTGTACATTTTATTGCCCAAATCACCCCAAGATTAACACTTTTTGAGCAATCGTGGTGCATATTTTTAAAATCGATGTGCAGCTTTTTAATTTGAAAGCAGTTTATACAGAATCAGTCGAGTGCGCTTCCAAATGTTCCACTATATCTAATTTAAAGAATCTATTTAGCAAAAGTTAGTATCTTCAGACTTGCTGACAGATTCAGTGAAACTAATGAGCAGAATCATCTGCTGTCTTCTGATCAGACTAACAGGTAAGAGAATCAGACTACATGATGTCATGTAATGTGGGGCAGGTTATGTACAGTAATGCAGGACATTCTTGCGGTTGGATTATAATGGAGGGAATGAGATGAGGAGGGTCACTGCTTGAGCTATTGTTGTAAAATGAACAGCAACTGTTTTACTGAACTGATTAGTGTAAGAGTTTCCGTCAGGTGTTCTTTCACCTGAATAAAGCCAAGCATGACGTTTAAAATCACTGAGTGTAAAATACACAGACTTTAACAAAGGCAGGTATGTTTACTTTAAGTTAATCTAAGTTTATGTTAATATTTTTAGTTTATATACTCAGTAAATATTTTGCATTAAATATAAATATTATTTGTCTTTGGAGTGGAGTTTCTCTCATGCTTTTCACATGCTTGCTCTTCTCATAACTCACACTTTGCTTTTAAAGCATTCTGCATAATATGAGTTTTTTGCAATATGTATTTACCATGAATGTCGAAGACGATCACTTGTTATTAATCATGGTAACACAACTAGCATGCTTGCTAATGTCTTCTGCTTGAATGCATCTTTGCTGGACTAACTCTGACTTTCTCTCTCATTCCTTCCTCTCTCACGTCCAAAAGTTAAGACATGAAGCGTCGGACGTCAGCACAGAACTCTGGTGTTGGAGGTGGTTCAAGGTCAGTCCATTCATCTCTGAAGAGCAGCGAACAGCTTCTCTGCTATCAGAATCAAACACTGCCTGATGATGACAAGAGGGTTTTTAGTCAGAAGAGGCTCTTGGTAAAGAGTTCATGCAGTTTGACATTCAGTCTTTAAAGAAACAGCTCACCTAATAAAAGAAAAATCACCCTCATGTCCAAACCAGCACGTTATTAATGAAACGTATAGTTTTTCATCAAACACGGAAAATATTTGTCAGAACCCTGAGCTGCTTTTTCAGTGATTCCAGGAGTCCTTTATTCAGAATTGTTTTAACCCACCACACAGATCAAGGGTCAGAAGATTTCTGGCAATAAAAATAAATAACTACAACTTTTTGTACTTGTTCAAACAAAATGACAATCAAGCATATTCTGGGTAAAAGTGAGTGAAAAATCTCTTTGCGTTTAAAACACAAAAGCAGAAGTGTTCTTTCAAAGAGATGTCCAGATGTTGATCAACAGATCTAAATGGTGTCAAACTCAATTCATATAACTTTCATAATCTTAACCTTCATAACTGGACAGATGCAGGAAAATAATTACATGTGTGTGATTTATTATGCCCTCTTCATCAAGGGTTCATGGTGTGTGACTGTTCTTTGTATCTGCAGTTTCTCTTGTTTTGTTCTTTCACACGCCATCACAGTGAATCTGTGAGACAGACTCTAGTCCCCTGAGATGAACAGAGGAAATGAATGACTCTTATCTGATGACAGTGTGCAGGTCATCCATGTGATGTCACACCAGTCCCTTGATCTGTTACAACAGATCTGTATGCCTTTAACGCATGTTAACCATTAAAAGTGTGTGTGAGACTGCGACTCAGAACTGTTAAGCAGTAGAGAACGACTACTGCTTGTATGTAATGGTATAGTTGGTCATTTGTCAGTAGTCAGTTAGTTATCTGGTCTTATGTGATATGTTTTAGCATACAGTATCACACAAACAACAGTCTTTCACTCACTTAAATGGCCTTGTTGTGTAAACAGAGACTGGATTTAGCCGGCATGATACTAGGGTTTTACTTTGGGTGTTGCTATGTAGTCGCATGTTTTTTAACATGTTTTTAACTTGTTGCAGTGCAGTTGCTATGGTACTCTAGGTGGTTGCTCAAGTTAAGTAAAGCTCATCACTAAGTCAATGATATGTTGTTTCACTAGACATGGTTTGGATTCCCGGTGTGGATTCCTACAGGATATTTTTTGCTGTTGTCTGCCAAGTAAAAATCATAAATGTGATCATTTAGTAATAATATAACTTAGTAATGATAACTCATCTCCATCTCATGCAATCTGCATGTTTTAATGTTTCATTTGTATTTGTGACACAAAGCAAAAGTTGTAGCAGGTTATGTACTAAAGTGTAATAATAGTTTGTTCAAATCTCTAACTTTAAGTGGCAGTTACATACTGATACATGCATTAGGAAATGTGCAAGAAATGTGTTTGCACAATATCATATGAATGATATTTGACTCAGCTGAGCTGCTTCTCAGTTAAGCAACAGTCGGCACAACAAACATGCTGAAGGTGGAATGAAAGCCAGATGAAACTCAATTCATTTCCTCTTAATGACTTGGGATCTTTTGTCTATTGGATGTCTGCTGTATTATAATAGTTTGCCAAAACAGGCAAATATTATAATTTACATTAAAAATTTTTTATAAACAAACAGTCAACCTGATTCCACTTCATTTAAAATAGCAACAGCAGCAACATTTGTTTGGTAATCATTTGTATTAGTCGTGATTCTTTAAAGGTTTTTTCAAAACAAGCTAAAGAGGGTGTCCAACATAAAATAAATGCAAATATAATAATACAGCTGTTTTTTACATTTAGATACAACATGTCAATATCCGATTTTAAAACTGACCACCCTGCCAGTGATGAAGGTTCAGATCTGGCTTGCAACATGTCCTAATTACAATTATCTCCCCCAAAATTTCATTTCATTCTCTACGGCCTCCCTGTCTCCCTTTTGAGAATATGGAACATAATTTGAGTGTTGTTGTGACTGTCACGAATGTCCTGTTGGTTACATTTGAAAGATAAGCACATGTGAGGGGCCAGCGTGAGGCACAACACACAGTCATGATAACAGTTAAAAACAGTTTTTTTAAGAATTTAACAGGAACTGCAGTACCCCAAACCTGGTTCAGTCCTCCTCACAGGAAGTGGATGGTGGGATGAGTAGAGGACAGGAAGTGGTATGAGAGGGGTGGGAGAGATGACAGACTGCCCGGGTCGAGGGGGGAGATGGGTAGTAATAAATATGGCTAAATAGGCCACATAAACATGTACATGTTTCTTTAAATTCTTAGACGTGTACCAGTATTAGTTACATATGCAACATTAAAATTCTTATGTTACAAATACAAAAATGATGCACAGTGTCAAAGTGAAAAATGATCTATGATTCTCATAAAAATGTGAATTATTTATGTGCCAAAATCATTTGTTGACATTATTGCTTGGTATTAATATGTAGCTAAATATATGTGCAGCATGCATGTATAAAAAAATAATCACTTGTGTGTAAAATTAAATGCTTTAAAATAGAATTTATTTCAAATAATAATACAAATAATAATTTGTCTTGTATTAGCTGATATGCCCTTTAGTGGGCATAGTGAGAAGTGAGTTAGTCAAACAATCATATATCCTGTTTTTCCTAAACTGGAATAACCCCTCTTGAGGGCTCTGACTGCTGTGCGTGTTACACTAGATTGCAGACTGCCTCCACTTCCTGTTTGGCCGCTCATCTGGTCTGGAGCTCTTTGACTGAGGTTTCTGCTAGTGAGCTGGCAGCATTTCTCTGGAGAGTCTGATCCAGGATCAGGCTGTAGTCTCTCATGGTCATCGCCGTAAGGATAAACACTGATCTAGAATCTGTTTTGGGCCGCTATTTTAGTATCAACAATCTGCTGCTTTAGATACTGTGGATCCACTGGGGGTGACTCCTGAGTCAGTATCAGTTTATCTCTTGTTGTGCGTCTTATGGGTGTAAAAACACTGCTGTGTGTGACACGGGTGTTGACATGCTCATATACAGCAAAACAAATTAAAACAGGCCTGCACAGGCCTTAAAATGAAGACATTTTAAATGATTTAACATACACTGAATTCATTTCCTTTTTTTATTGTTTTAATTAAAACAAAAATAGAATTTGCTTAAAGACAACATGTTATGCTGACCAGTAACAAGTGACAGATTTTTTTTCGTGTGACGTGTAAGTTATGAGCTTTATGTTGGAGTTAATGAGAATCTCATGCTAGCTCTTACAAAGCTTCAACAAATCATTTAACACTCTGTTGGTGTTAAATCATTTAACTTCCACTGTATCTTTTTCATAGTCATTTATCCTGCAAGTGTTTTACTCCAACAGTGACTGTGACATCATGGCCTCAGGATCTCTAGATGCCACAGGTGCCAGTGAACCATCAGAAACAGCAGAAGAATGTTCAGGTAACGTTCAGATTCCTTCATCACAATGTTTGAACACCTGCTGTTCTGTGTTTTAAGCAATAGTTTACCCAAAAATCATCAAATCTTCCATCATTTACTCGCCCTCAAGTGAAATCTGATCTGTTCATGTTCAGCAGTCAAACAGGTTATCTAGTTTAATATTTAAATATTATAAACACAACGTTTAGAGTAATGATTTATCATTTGAGCTGTCGGGTCTGATTTTGCGAGAAGTATCAGTTTGACTTCATTTGACTTCAACATGTAAAGAAAAGCACGTAAAGTAACCTGCAGTTTTATATTTCAAACAGCTGTAATGAATAACAGATCCTGCTGTTGCTTGTTGCCTGAAACATCAGCCATTATTATAATAAAACAGCCATCAGCACATGTTCTGTTGTCAAATGTGTTTCTCCACAGTCAATACGATTCATTTCCATTTACCCCAATACAAATGCAATGTGTTTAAAGTTACATGGTGATTTGTGTAAACATGTCCACTTGGCATGAGCCACTTGGCTTATATAAATGAAATCTGTGTTGTTATCAATCCAGGAAAAAGAAATCCAAATTCCAGACGTTCAAGAATTTTTTTGTCAAGAAAAAGAGGAAGGACAGTCCGACTCCATTGGGTAAGAGCGTTTTGAAGGCCAGCCAGTCGAGTGATGACATCAACACCAGAGACCCGCCTACAGTCCGAACTCTCAAAGATGAAGAACTGCGGTGAGGCATTAAAATGAACATGAATTTTAAACTGCTTTTCTTATATTTCTGTTACAGTTTTGTTTTTCACACACTTTGTTTTGCACAAATTCTCCACAATGTCACATGGCATTTCAAGTGAGTTTAAACAGTTGTGAGGAGCTTACGTATCTTGATTGGAATTCAGCTCTCTGTGTTTGCTTGGAGAACGTGGTCCTCCAGATTGTTTAAGGAGTTCTTTTACTCAGACATGTTGTTCCTGGAATTCAAACCCGTGACCATGGCATACCAGAGTCATGCTGTACCACTGAGCTACAGGAACTATGATTCCTAAGTTAGGAATTGTTTTCACTGAATGCTTCTTTTAATTGTGCATAAGATCTGATACTTTCTTTGAGTCAATATGTAGTTACTTTTATAACAAAATAATATGTTATGACTGCACTTAAATTTTAATTCAAAGGTCTGAGATCAACATGGGAAATAAAGCCATGTCACATGACAGTGTCTTCGTCTCTGATTCGCCATCGTCTGAGAGTAACGAGGCTTTGAGGACGTCGCAGGACAGCATTCATGGCAAAGTAAAATCTCTGCAGGTATTCTAGAGAGTTTCCTGTGCTGTGATTTATTCCTGGGTTATTAAAGCTGATGGTTGACACATGCAATATTTATGTTTATGTGTTAGTTTTTGCCTGTCCTCACCCTTTAAACACAAGGCCTTAAATTAGCAGGTTTAAGCCACATGGCACAAACATTCACTGTTTACACTGAGACACCAGCCCGATCAAGACTGATATGAGCCATATAAAGACTCTAAACCTTGTATATTACATGAGTGCTTCTCAGTTTTTGCCCAAAGTCCCACATTTACATTAGACATCCAAAGACAATTCAACACAGTGCCAAAATTGTTTATTTTGAAAAGTAAATCTAAAAATTAAACGCTGACCATGAACATCATAGGCAGCCAATCTTTCACAGCACAAAACATAAATAATTCTTGATATGATCTATTTAACGCAGTTCACCATCTGTGTTTATGGTGATATAAAGCTCGCATCTCTCTGTTCTCTGTGCAGCTGCAACTGAAGCAGGCCATTCGTCTGGGTTCGCCTCCGTCACTCATATGTGGCAGGAAAGCTGAGGATGTAGCCGCGTTCTCTGATGATGATGGTCTTCCCTGCAGCCCCCCAGAATACTCCAGCCTCCACACAGTGCTGGCCACGCCCCCTCATACGGTGCCCACCAATAGAGTTCTTTTGTCATATTAATTTCATACTTCATGTCCAAAACGCTGAAATGTGCCATACAAACTGTAAAAATCTTAAATGATTCTGAAATCTGAAATGATGAAAAGTGTTTAATATAAAGTTTAGTCACTGTTGTATCTAACATCTGCCCTCTTGTCATGTCAGTGTGCAGATTTGATCCAGAGGGGCAGCTGTCTGAGCGTGGAGGCGTCTGACAGTGAAGATGATCAGGTGACTGATTAATCTCTCATAAAACTCCTCAGTATGTTAATATATTCTCTCAATATATCAATATATTCTCTCAATATATCAGTGTGTTTTGTATCAAGTGTTTTGATTATGACTGAATCCAGCCGTCTGGTTCAGTAATCCCACTGAACACAGACAATATAACAGACAATCGTGATTGTAGCACTTCACAAATCTAAAAGGAGACTAACTAGATGTAGTTTAATTGGTGAAACATGTCCACGGTTAATGTTATCAACTACACCTGTGATTAATCTGATTGGACACCGGTGTGAACCTGAGGGCTTCAAACAGCTACAAAAGTCACCTCGACACTGAGCTGGTAAAAGTAATTGTAAAAATCTGAAGTTGGTTTTAAAAAAGATTATTATTTGCTGTTGTTTTAGCTTTTGTATGACGGATAATCTAAAACTGGGTTACTGAGGTTGAATCTAAAGTTTGTTATCAGTTATATTTACATATTCTGAGATGTATGTATGTATTCAGAGCATGAGTTTTTCCAGTCAAAGGCAGAACAAAATCAGACAATCATTTCAAACACACAAGAGAGTCACTTCCCGTGTGCAGTCTTCTGCTTGAATTTCAAATTCAGATATACAGGGTGTATATATATATATATATATATATATATATATGTGTGCTTACTGAAGAGACATTTCTATGATTGTACACACACACATGCACTTCTCACACACAACCCCAGCACGGTCAAAATAAACTCCTAAACCACTGAAGAAACTCTAGTTTTGAATTAGTCTTGTTGTCAGGGCTGTTGTCATAGCTGCACGCTTGTGTTATATGTGATGCTTTGAGTTTGAGGCTGTACTCAGCTCAAAAATCTGGTTTTGGTGAGAAATGTAATACTGATTGATATTCTTTCTAAAGGGGACAGAAATAAGATTTGCAGACCATTAAATTTTTTCGAAAATGCAGCTAGAGCAGAACTTCAGCTGGAGGTTTTGTGGACAGGAGACGTTCTTGACGCTGGATTACCTCAGATCTTTTATTTAGAAGTTGTTTTCAGTAGTTAGCAGTTCTTTTAAAAGATTATTCTTCGAGGAGAGAGTGTTTATACTGTGGTAATGATTGTAAGATTGCCAGCCGTAGCTCTCTGTTTCTTCAGCTGGAGGGTCTTTGTTTTCCTGGAGTTTTGAAAGGAAATAGCTGAAGACCGTGAAGTATCTGGTCACGATGAGTCAGTTGTGGTGAATGGGGCTCGGCATCTGTTTTATTAGTATAGTTTTGCTAACATGATGCCAGCCTGGTGGTTAAGAGATGGAAGGAAATCATGCCTTGAATTCAACCATCTATTTAGAACTGGAAGACATAGAGGTTTGGGAAGGAAAGTGGTTTGGAATATTTTAACAGTATTATTTTATTTTAAACACAGAATGTAAATTAAATTACACAGTCTTGTTAAAGTCAGTTGACCTGATCAGGGAATGTTTATAATTTAGACCTCCTTAAATCTCTTTTCTCATCTTTCCTGATCATATAAAGATGTCTTATGAAAGTTCTTCGAGACCCGCCACCCCTCAGGGGCCCGTCCCAGCGGACTTCAGTCTCCCAGCCAGCAGCATCTCCTGCTTAGACAGCTCAGCTGCCCGGCACCGCATCGCTGTCAAAACCAACGCCTGTGCCAGGAGAAAGCCAGTCAGTGTAAGATCCCTCACATTAACCAATCATGATCTTTATCAATGGTGCCTCACCATACCAAACCATGTCTGTGTGTGTGTTCTGTTATATTCTATCACCATTACAGTCAAATGTTTGACTATTAAAGGTAGGGTAGGAAATTTCAGAAAGGCTAGTAATAGCAAGCTAGCTTTGAAAGCATAAGATCCCGTCCTTCAGAGCATCTCCAAAGCCACACCTCCTCAACACATGAACACATACATAGGCAAGTAGGACAACCTTACTGATTGGATGAACATTTTATGATCCTGCATCTTTTACAGAAGATATATTTCTATATAAGCATATTTAGACCACTTAGTTATTGCTATCAGGATATGACAGCATAAAAATGTTTCTGGAAAAAAACAGCTACCCTGCCTTTAACCCTGCCTAAATTAGAGGCATGAAACAAGGTTAAGCTGAGTAGTGTGTTTCTGCATGTTGTGTTTAGAGGAAAATGTTGGAAATCAAGAGAAGAAACCTGAGAGAAAAACTGCTGCTCAGGGACACGGAGGACAAACTACAGATGGTTACAAGCGTTGTGGAAGAGGAGTGTGAACGTATGATTCTCCTGCTTACATCTGGAAATTAAATTTTAATGTTTCATGTTGCCATTTTACTGACAAAAAGATATTGAAAAGTATTATGGCAATATGTGGCTGTATGGCAGTTTTTAACACATACCATTGTACATTTGCAACACTTTATTTACATTTATGCATTTGGCAGCAACTTGCAGTGCATTCAAGTTATACACTTGAATTTCATTTTCACATTCATGTACTGTAAAAATTCCAGATATTTTTGAAGTACCTCAGAGCACCATGTCAACACTGTGATGTATGAATATGGTAGTCATTATCGTGGTGTATATAATTATACTGACAGTCTGACATCATTTGCTGTAGATTTACCAGGAGAGCAGGGTCACAATTCAGACCACGAGAGCCATGTTCCAAAGAGAACCTCCATCACTTCTCAACACAAGGATGAGGATGTGTCTGACTCTGTGACAAACATCTCCAAATCATCTCCAAACTCCTCCATATCAGCTGGAGACTGTTTTGAAGAGGAGCACGTTCCTGATGAAGATCACGTCCACAAGTCTGAGGTCCTGGAGTCCCCTCCAGAGAGTCCTGTGACACTTGAGCTGCAGGTCGATGACTTCCTGCTGGAGACAGGAAGTGATGTCATTCCTGAGGATCAGGGGTCACTGCTGGAGGAAGTTTTGAGCTCCTTGAAGAACCCTCTTGTGTCAGGACTTGCAGTGCAGCATGGGAACATAGATCTTCAGAGTGAGGTACAGCACATTCTTACAGTATTTCAACAATATCAAATGTGGAGCTGCAAGATATGTAATTATCAAAATATTTCATATGTGAAAATCGCAATGGATTCCAAGAACTAAATAATTTTAACACTTCACAAAGTTATGTATAGTCAAAGTTTTAGGTTGATGCACAGAGACATGTATGTTGGTTACATTACTTTTAGTTTACAAATATCTTTTAATATAATTTAAATTTATTTTACAATCTTAAAGCATTAAACAATCAAATATCACATTTTTAGCAAGTTATCGCGTGTCACATTTTTCTTCAGTATTGTGCAAATGGAATTAAGTCAAATGGGATATCCCATAATTCCTCTGTAATTTATCATAAACACACAATCTTTATAATGTTTTACACAAGTCAGAAATAATTCTAGTGCTCTTTTGTTGCAGGTAGCAGACATTAATAATGAGAGTGTAGATGTTCATCTAGAAAAGGAAGCCAACAAAGATCTTCTTGGTCCCTCAGATTCTTTGGTGACCGCAGAGGAGCAGGTTCCCCTACCTGATTCACCTTCAGAATCAGCCGTACAATTAGAAGAGATCACAGAAGAAACCCTGGAGGAAGAGAAGTTACTGGGGATGCCAGAATCTACTGAGGAAGAGTCTGAAGCCAATGTTGAGAGAGAAGTAGACCAGACTGATAATGCCAAAGAGGAAGAAGAAAAGACAGCGATCCAAGAGGAGATGTTTGAGAAAACAACCACATCAGAAGCTTTGGTCAATGTGAAAGAAAAGGATGAAGATCATTTAGAAGAAGATACTCCTGAGGACGAAGCTGAATTGAAGAATGAAACCAAAGGTGATGAAGATGAGAAGATCAGTGACTTGATGGTGGTAGAACTGGGGAAACGAGAGGACGCTTCTGATGTTGAAGAACCTCAAGAACCTGAGGGACAGGCAGGTCCTTCAGAACCAGAGAGAAATATGTATCCAGATGTTTCAAAATCAATAGAGATTTTTGATGAGACTCAAGCCTCTGGACTCCCAACAGAGCAGACTGCTGAGGTCAAAGTAATTTCCTCTACAGTGTCTCACAATCTAAACTGTTCAATTCTCCATTCTCCATTTTCCAAAACATCATTGGGTCCTCTAGAGAAAGAGGGGGAGTCTGAGCCAAGCCAGCTGCAAGTATCTCGTGGGCCTCAGGAGGTATCTTCAGAAAAGCTTGAGGTAGTTTCTGAGCAGCAGGAAGTTCTTAAGGCACCTGTGGGACAGCAGATGACCACCAGTGAGGTTCAACCTCATTTCATTGTCACCCCCGCATGGCAAAGGTCATTAGCTTCTGGTGTTGTCAAAGAACAGCCTCAGATCATCTCACTGTTGCCTTCAAAGCCTAAAGTGCCTGATACATCTACTGAATCTGCCCAAACAGCTGAGCTCCTTACACCAACCAAAAAAGAACGACCCTCCAAACCAGCCCATGCTCAGAGTTCTCCATCCCTTCCCATGAGAACAGAGATGTCCCACGTTCAGGAAGAGACTGTTCCAGAAAACCTGTTCGGGGTGCGGTTAAGAAAGACTGACCTTCTGCACCGTTACGGTTTAGACGGAGAAGTTTCTTGGAGCCCCACTCAAACAGAGACGTTGGAGGCTCCAGAAACCCCAAACATTGACCAGATTGGAAAGAAGGCTGTCTTGCCCAAGAGGTTCAATCTGCTTGTTGATTCTGTGACATCTGGCAAAAAAGTGTCAGGTAATTAAAGTCTGAAAAAGATGATGACATTGGCAAAATAGGACAATTGCGACATCCACCATGAATCCGTAACTTTTGCATCTCTGTCACCATCTCTGTTAGAAACTAAACTGCAGATTATTTTACATGCTTTCTTAACATATGCTGAAGTCAAATGACGCCAAACTAACATTTTCCAGACAGCTCAAATGATAAATCGGGTGTGTCGGTGAGATGTTTAGGAGTGTTAAACACTGATCTTTTATGTACTTGGTTCACAGTAACTGATTTTTATTTATTTTTACCCGAATTGCAGCTTTAACTATTTACAATATTTTTGCAAACCATTGAACTTATGTACAGTAAAATTTCAGAGTGAAACTGAATATTCAGAATGGATACTGGACATAGTGTAGTAAAAATACATAATCTTTTTAACATTGAGATGTTTAATATTTTTCTTTCTCACATGACCTTGGTTACAATAGCAGAAATGCAACTTTTTGTACAAATGTACAAATGAACTGTGTGCACTAAATCAGATACATTTAAAAAAGACATTTCTTTTTAAAGCTTCAGCATATACAATCTCTTGTTTTTTGTTTCTTCATTTTCAGATACAGTGGACAGAACATGTGATGTTGGCACAGAGTCTCCGAGCTGGATCTCTGTGGCCAGACAGAAGCAGAGGAATTTCCTTGAGATCTCACCAGAGGCCTCTCCCGAGAAATATCCCAAACAAGTTTGTGTTATTATATCTGCTTATGAACAAATGTCATGTCAAATCTGGTCTCATAATGAAGTGTTTGAAAACTGTATCTTACCATCATAATCTCAGTATGTTAATCATGCTCCACATATACACCACACTGTCATCTGTGCATGTTACAGCTGGAAAAACTGTTCTGTGAAATCTGAGTGAAGTCAGTTTTACACTATAGCATATTACAAAACCAATAGAGCTGGGCAACATTTTTAAACATGATAGGCATGCATCAAAAAAGCAGCAAAAGTGCTTCATTTTGGCCAACACTTAAGGCAGCATATCATGTATCCTCAGAAACAGCAGTTCCAGAACGTATAGACATTTAGTGTTCATCTCTCATATATTCAGTTTATTTTTCCCACGTCTTTACAATGTGTTCTGCTGTTGTCAGGAGGATGTTAAAAGACCAGGTTCACTGCTCAGCTTATCCAATTCAATCGCCCAGCATCAACCTGCCCAGCCGTGTTCAACTGTAAAAGGTAAAATAATGCATCACACACAGTCCTGACCTCACGTAGCCTCACATTTGTGGATTTAGATATGTGCTGCTGGGTTGGAAGAGTACATTGACCTGCAAAGTCAAAAAAAAAAAACATTTTAATCTCTTAACAGTATGAGGGTGGTTTCTATGAGTGGAGCATGAAGGAAAATAAGGTTAACAAAATGCCCCATAGTGGATATGTAACCGTGTCACCTGTTTAATATAAAGCTGCAATCCGTACCTTTTTTTGGTTAAAAATGAGCAAAAAGTGAAAATGTGTGGGTACTGTAGATGCTGCAGCATTTGCAGATTGTTCCTACAGCAGTTCTTTTGAATTTATACTTGTCAATTTTATACATACAATTTTATGTTTTGAACACAAGTAGAGAGGCAAAAGTTATGGATTGCAGCTTTAAAATAATGCATTTATGCATTGGAATTCTTATTTATATGCTGTATATAATAATTACATAAACCGAACCAATAAACCACATAAACGCTACAGTTAAAGATGCATATTTAAGGATTAAACAAGTTATTTTGAATGAACAGTGTTCTGCTCGCTTGAGATGATGGAGAAAGAGCGATCCGCTGGTCCGTCCAATGCTCCCCACACTCCAGATGAACCTCCCTGGATGGCCTTGGCCAAGAAGAAGGCTAAAGCGTGGAGTGAAATGCCGCAGATCGTTCAGTGAAAGATGAGTGGACTTCATGAAGAAACGTCATCTCAGTGACTTTCTCCACTGTAGTTTCATCACACACACAATGGATGGGAGCATTAATAGGAAACTTATCCAGACTTATTTTTGCTTAAGCAGAACTCACCTTGTGTAACTTAAGTTCTGACATCATAAAGGAAGTGTAAGCACAGTAGGATTATGGGTAATGCAGTCCACCTGCGTGATGATTTGGTTTGTTACAAAAACACTCACTCTCTTTAATAAGATATTATGCCATACATGTGTGAGCATGTAGTTTTGTTACCAAAAAACATTCCTTTTGTTGACCCTTGCAAAAATGACATTTGCAAATAACAAACCACCATCAGAGCTGTATTTATTTAGGATTCAATGGATACCATCACTGCTTGCTACAAAGTAACTTTAAGTAACTGTTATATTATAGTCTTTAATAATGATACCATTATTATGGAGCTGATGGCATCTTTGTATTTATTTATCTCACTCTTGTATATGTATTTTTGATTTATTTTTGTATTTACATGCACAGTTTTGGGTACATAAAATGTGAAATATAAAAAAAATGGAGAAAAATAAACGGAGCCGTGTTTATTTGATTCTTCCACCAACTCTATTACATTACACATGACATTATTGCTTGGTTATTAAAACACTATAAGATCATAATTAAGTCTGTAACTTAATGTTACAATAATGTTTTTGATATGACATGTTAAAAAGCGTTCTACTAACATTACCAATATTCCGACATATTTTGATGATTTTGACAGAACTTTTAGAGAGCATTAGCCAACATTGTGAGACCGCTCCCTGTTAGCTGGGATTCAGATCGATTGAACAATAACCACCACATAGCAAAGGTTACACATTCATTAGAGAATAAGACTGAGATTTTGAAGTTAATCAGAATTAAATCAAATTCAAGAAAATATTAAACTGAGAGAAAGGCAAATTGAGACTTATGGGATCCTCAACAAACCAACATAAAACTGAACGAACCAGAACCAAAAACCCCAAAACTAGCAGCTTTTGCAAACTTCTTAATGCAAAAGATATAATTTAAACCCCAAATTAACATGCGACTCCAAACAAAACAGAAAACGATATCAAAAGTACCAAATAATAGTGACTGCCAGTCAATATTTCATTGCAGAATCATAGATTTACAGTTTGTTAACCGAATAACTAAACAATTAGTTTCAGCAGTCACTTTGAATAAAAGCATCAGAAAACTTACTAATAACTTACTAATGTTGTTTCAGTAAAGCAGCACAGGAAAATTACATTTCATGTCTACATTTTAATAAAAAACCAAAACCATCACAAGCAGGCAGTCAAAAATGGAAAAGGTGAAAATTGCATAAATTACAACACCAGCTGTCCCTATAGAAACTGAACCCAAACAACTTATTTCTCAGTTTATAAGGCAGCTTGTTTTCCATAAGACTATAAAAACTATCACATTTATACAGATGAATTCACATTTACATCAGTTTAACTGAGGTGAAATGGGAGATCTGATCTAGGCATTTTTAATAAAGCTTCTGTAAGTAAAAAAGTTGGCCTGTGGAATGTTACCAGGTTAGTTGTTAAACTAGCGTTTACACACCCACCACATTAATGCTTTGGTTGTTTTCTGTAAAGCAAATGAAAGGGAATGTGCCGACGTCTGCCCAACATTACTGGACAAGCTTACTAAAGAACTGGACCAATCAGATCAGGATACCGTAAATCATAATTCTATCCAATGTAAATGCGATGGAAATCATTGGCGCCAAAAGCAGCATTGCATTTCGGGCATTTTCTCTGGCGAGTGTCGTAACGCGTCTTCACACACTCAAAGCAAAACACGTGGAAGCATTTTGTCAAAACGGCATCTTTCACACGAGAATTGCAGCATGGACATGTCAGTCGGGCCTGTAAACAAAAACACTGTTTTAGCAAAAATGACAAATGAATTTCCGTTGATCTATACAAAGCAAACATCATAAATGACCTTGAATTCGTTTATTTCCTCGTTAAGGATCTCGTCTCCATTGCGAATGTTCTCTGCAGGTTTCTTGGCCTTCTCTATTTTCCTGCGCAGCTTGGATATATCCTCCTAACCAATTAAAAAGACATCAGTTTAAAACAAAAAGAGCACTGAAAACATCCAATTCCACAGAGTACATCACTTTCAATCTACAGATCAAACCCCAGCAGGAAGTAATCAACACCATTAAACCTTTGATAATGCAAGACTGAGCTGAAGACAGTTCTGCAGCGAGCATGTACCTGTGCGCGTCGAGCATTGAAGGACTCCTTCTCTCGTGAGATGCTGTTCTCGATCACCTCCTCTCTGACCGAGCTCAACCTCTGCTGCATGCCCTCCAACTGAGATCGCACCTCCTCCGAGAGCACCACCGACTCCTGCGCCTAAAACACAGATAAATTCATTACTGAATGATAACTCTCTCTCATTACGTGAGGAGTATGAAGTGTCACAATGAACGGTTCAAGAATGCAGGTGTGTGTGGTTAACATGTCTGAACCTTCGGGTGTGTTGGGGTGTTATTGTATGAAGGTAATCAAGCAATTTTTAATTTCTGTATTTCTGTTGTAAATATGACTAGTGAAAATGCATGTGTTGTCTGTATCTACATTAGCGTACCTTGCGTTTGTTCATCTCTAGCGCTTGCGAGCGGAGAGCCAGCTCCCTCTCTGCAGTGTTGATGGTGCCCTGCAGGAGGCGCTCTTTCTCCTCCAGCTTTCGTACAACTTGCAGCTGTGCATCAACCTAAGAAAAATAGTTACGGCGCAACAGCGTAAAACCTTCTATGCAAAAGGATGGAGAAATCTCACTCATTACAGTAAATTCAATCTACTCAAACTAACCTGTGTTTTCAGTGTAAGCAACTGGTCAGCTAGCTCCTCCTTCTCCTCCTTGAGGAGTTTGTGGATCTGGTTGGATTTGATGCGCTCGCTCATGAGTTTGAAGTTGGCGTCGTCTTTCTCTCTGAGCTGCTGCATCAGACGGATGTTCTGCTCCTGCATGTCCTCAAACGCCTGACCGGTAACGTCCATTTCACTCAGCAGTGCATCCTCCTCCTGAGAGAGAGAGAGACAGAGTCTATTTTTAGATGTTTTTATTTTCACAGTCTATTTTCATCATTTTGTTCATTTTTAGCGGATAAAGTTACAGACTGCAGCTTTAAAGTGAGTCATCCTCATTAACACATTAACACTCATTAATGCCCCACTGACCTGTTTAGCGAGGGAGAGTTTTTTATTAAGAATGTCTATCTGTTCCTCCACTGATCTGATCTTTCTCAGAGCCTCTTCATCAGCCATCTTCTTTCCTTCTCTCCTCTCCCTCTCCTCCAGCTCTCGAACCCTCAGACGGAGCTCCTCTGCCTGAAAGACAGTGCAGAGATGTAGTAACATTCTGAGAATAATATGCAGTCATGTATTACTGTCTCATCAACTACACGCCTGTGCTTGTATATGTTGAATAATCATGTGACTGAGGTTATGTACCTCTGCTTTGGTCTTCTTCTCGGCTGCCATCAGCTGGACTTTGTCTCTCTGCTCTTTGGGAGCAGAGCGATACATGTCCAGCAACAGCTTCATCTCCCTCTGAGACTCCTGCGCCTTCCTGCATCATCATCATCATCAATTTCACCATTATTACTCCTGATTATCATCACAATTATCATCACATGCAGCATCACTTACTTAAGCTCCGCCCTCACTATTTTCAACTGCTCCATCTCCTTCCGTTTTGATCCTCCAATCACAGCACAGCGTTCCGCTGCCAGGTCTTCTGATTGGCTGCTGCTGGTGCTTGCTTTCTCCCTCTCTTCTTTCACAGCTCCACCTCCAGTACTCCCACGGCTTGCTCTCTCTCTGTCTCTCTGCTCCTTTTCTTTCTCTTTCTCCTTGTCTTTCTCCTCCTCTTTCACCACAGTCTCTGTTTCTGTAGCTGGTTCTGTCTTAACCACACCTGATGAGAAACAGATGAGAAAATTCATTTAGCAGGAACAAATACTAAAGAATACATCCAACTGTCATTACCATCTAAAACAACCCATCACAAAATATATTTCATAGCCATATCTACACTAATCCAACCTTCTTAATGTAAATTACCACAGTTTAAAGGAATAGATTTACCCAAAACTGAAAATTCTTCATACAGGTTTGAAATGACATACCAGTAAATTTATTTTTGGGTGAACTATCCCTTTTAGAAAACAGGACTAATGAATACTTAATCTCTGTACCAGTGGTGCTGGGTGTGGCTGGGCCGCTGTCTGGCTCTGTCTTCACAGTATTGTCACTTATCTGGGCTGGAGTGAGTGGGGAGGCGGTCTCTTCCTTCACTTCCTGCTCTGTGCTGGACTGTGATTGGATGGCTGCATTGCCTTTGGCAGCACGAAGCTGTAGAAAACCAAGAAACCAAACTTTAGCACAGAGGTTCTCAACTTTGGCCCTTGAGGTCCGCTTTTGTGCAGAGTTTAGCTTTAGGATTACTAGAAAGTTACAGTCGGTGCGTTTGATCATGGCTGGAGCTCTGCAGGACATTCTGGACCTTGAGGGCCATAGTTAAGAACATTCTAGCATCTAAATCCATTGCATTTATACTATAAAATCCCATTCCACTTTCTCATGAAGTTTGTGGCTTGTGCTCTCACCTGGTTAAGCTCCTGCTGAGTCTCTCTAAGTCTCAGTTTGTATTTCACCACCTCTCCCTTCATCTGCTGGTTATGAGTCTGCAGTGTACTGATCAAATGCCGCATCTCACGGTTTATAGGACCTGAAAGAGAACAGGAGACATGAAATGTATTCGTACAAACAGGGACCTGAGAGAGTAAATAAACTGAAGAGAGTTACCTGCTTGTTCATTAGCAGCGAGCGTCTGCTCAAACTCGATTCTCAGCATCTCATACTCCTTGCGCACCTGCGCTAGCGTGTCCTCCAGCTGAATCACCTCAGTACGAACTTTACGCTGCAACGACACCTCGTCATTCTGAAACACACACAGCATTCATTACAGCTGAACCACCGTTCCTGTAGCTCAACTGGTAGAGCATTGTATTAACAGCACAAACGATTGTGGGTTTAATTCCCAGGAAGCACCTGTACTGATAAATAAAGTTTATGTTAATGCACTGTAGGTCGCTTTGGATAAAAGGTGAAATGCCAAATGCATACAAATGTAAAATGTAAATGATTTAAAGTCATTGTTTAATTCAGTGTCACTGAAACACATGTGCACACACAGTTGAGGTCAGTACCTCCATGTGGTCCAGCTGGCGGAGACGGGCAGTTCTGGTTGTGTTGAGTCGTGCTTTGGTCTCATCCAGCTGAGATTTTAGCACCAGAGATTCATTATACAGCACAGAGAACTGAGACTGCAGACAGCGATAATCAGCGCTCTCTCGGGCCACCTCCTCAGCCCTGGACAACAGCTCCACCTGACACACACACATAGACAGACACACACACACAGCAGTTATCACATACTCTCATTGACTGAAGCCATCAATCCATCTGTTTCAGAGTGGAGGGGTTCTACCGCCTAATTTTATGAAGTATGAAGAACCTTCATATTATTGTTCTCTTGGTAAACTGTCTGCAGGTCTTGCTGGAGTTTCTGAAGTTCACTGAGCCGGTTCTCCGCTAGTTCCCTGTTCTCCTCCAGCTCACTGTTCATCTCCTCAAACTAGCAGGGGTCAAAAAGATCCAGCATGCATCAGTGTTAAGGAAAAGCAGTTTAATGCTTCTGAGATAAAGAAAACATTATGTCCAGCAATTTCCAACCACCAACATTCATGCTGTTATGAGACTCTTTTACCTTCCTTTTGTTGATGGTGATGGTTCCACATACACTGCTGGCTTCCCCACACACCTTATAACCTTTACTGTTCACCTGATGATAGAGGAGCACAAACACAAGTGACAAATCAGATCTGCCAGATTCTACAACAATAAAAATGTCTCCTGCAGGTATTTGTTCAATACAAAACCAACTTGTATTTGTAACCTTTGTTATTTTAATGTGACATTTTTCTAACAACTAAAGAAAATAAATGTTTGGAATTCTGAATTGGACTCTGATTCCATTTTGTGTTTAATGTAAAATCTGGACTGGAATCTGATTTCATGTTGTGTGTAATGTAAAATCTGGAGTGGAATCAGATTGTGTGCAGTGTGTAATGTAAAATCTGGAGTGGAATCAGATTGTGTGCAGTGTGTAATGTAAAATCTGGAGTGGAATCAGATTGCGTGCAGTTTGCATTGTAAAATCTGGAGTGGAATCAGATTGTGTGCAGTGTGTAATGTAAAATCTGGAGTGGAATCAGATTGTTTGCAGTGTGTAATGTAAAATCTGGAGTGGAATCAGATTGCGTGCCGTCTGTAATGTAAAGCACTGCCACTGACCCTTTCGAGCACCTCAGTGAGGTGCGTGTTGAGACGATTTTCCCTCCGTCTGATCTTCTCCATGTCCCACTGCAGCTCCTCTATAAGAACCTGCAGCTCACTGATTCTATTATCAGCACGGTTTGCAGCGCGGCCCAGTGAGCGAGACTGCATGCATACATACACAGTAAGCACTAAACATGACGAGATCAACAGACAAGCATGTCAACAAATCCAACACCAACCTCGCTGGTCATGTGACTGTGCTTCTGCTGGAGGCCATCTGTCAGCTGACGGAGACGATCGTTCTCATTGGTCAGAAGAGTGCTGAGATGGACAGCGACATCCCAGAGACTGCCGTCTGAAAATAATCACGACCATTAATCATTCTCACTAAATAACAAAACTCAGGTACACATGCTGCTGTATGGTTTCAGAGAAAAGAAATGACTTAATGAAAGCACTGCTTATTCCATTACCAACATATCCACAAAACAAGACACTGTGCAATTTCTAACCAGTGGTCGACAAGTAAGTTTTATCCCTAATGGCTGATACTGCTATCTGGAGGTCAGGGTGGCAAGGTGCTTATATAAATAATGGAGCTGTAGCAAATGAAACAAACAAACATGAATTTAATATTCATATTTATAAACAAAAATGCAAAAATATGCTAACAAAGTCAAACGAGAGTGATGTCATATGCTGTACACACATGAGTGGATGCTGAGCAGCTCACCTGTGCTGGACTCCAGGTTCTTCTTCAGCTGGTCTACTGTGTTCTTCAGGTTCTCGTAGATCTCGACCACACGGCTTGCTTGCCTGCAGCTGGACTCGGCTCTCTCCTGCAGCTCCGCCTCCATCTCCTCACTGCTGCTGCTGGCCAGTGTGGCCAGAAATGAACTCGCCCCCTCCCCCTGACCTGCACAAAACATCACTTCCATACTATCACTCAGGCTAAATTTCATGGTAATTTTTTTTCATGGTAATTTTTTTCGGTTTTCTACCTCTGTCTTTTGCTCTCTCCTGATTTGAGTCTCCATCAGGTTCTGGCGTTTCAGGTTTCAAACTCCGCCCTTCAGGGGGTTGGCTTTCCACAGGCTCACTCCCTGATTGGTCACAGCGGTGTGCAATTAACCGCACATTTTCGTCAAACTGTAAAGTATGAGTGAATCACAAAATCAAAAAATGCTTTTCTATTATGGATTTCTGACTGACATCATTTTTACATTCTTAAAACTGTAAACAAAACAAATCATTACCTGGTTCCAGTATCTGTTAAGAATCAACAAGCTGGCATCATCGGTGGCCTGACGAGTCTCCAGCCTCTCGACTCTCTCTCTCAATTCATCCTCAATCACCTACAACAACACAACAGGAAGAGTGTCATCTCCCTCTGTAGACGTATTTGTGATAGGCCTATAAGAGAATTTGGTATGTACCTGTCTCTGGTCTAATGCCTCTCCCAGCTTTCTGTTTTTGATCTGCAGAGCTTTGATATCCTGCTCCTCCTGCAAGAACCAAACACACTGTCAGTGGAAACGAATGGACAAGAGACCCCTGAATAGATTCACAGCACTGACAAACATTTACACAGCAAATGAGTACGCAAACAGACCGAATAAACACAGACAGTGACATCAGCTTCCTGGACTGTTTTTGAACAGTTCTGAAGGTTCGTTCAGTTCAATTCAAATGTATTTATACATCACTTTTCACAATGTTGCATTGTTGCAAAGCAGAAACAGGCTGCTCACATCACACGACAGGATAACAGCACGTGTACACATCTGTAGTCTGTACAATACAGTGAAAGTCTCACCAGGTTGAAACCTCCCCCCAGTTTAATGACCGTCTCTACGGCCGTGCTTCCTCCTGATGCAGTGCTCATACCCTCACCCTCCTCACCTCCCTTCTTCTTCTCTGGAGGAGCACCGAGGGCAACAGAGCCGCTGGGGTCACAGGAGCGCTTCTGACCCGACATCTCGCCCCGCCAGCAACACCTCACTGTGGAGGAGACAGACACTCTTACTTACACAAGAGCATAAAGTGTCACAGTCAGAACATCTGCTCTCATCTATCATCTAATAAAGCATTCATTATTACTATTACTATTATTATTGAAGCTAGTCTTTTAAATGAATTACAGCAGCAAGCAAAGTCAGTCTACCTCTAAATGACCACCATCAGACCTTATGAAACATCAGACCGTGTACCAGATGGCATTCACTCAGATGGCATTTACATCCTTTAATAAAACCATGGTAACGCAACGTAACCTTTCGGTCCCTTTTTCTTATTGGACACTTTGGCATAAACTCATGAATAAATGAACCCGTTATAAAGTTACAGAGGTCTAATGGTATATGTTTAGGGATGAACTACGACGAGCCGGTGAAGTCTGCACAGAAATGACCGATCTACGAGAGCTGAGAAACCCCTGCAAAATATTATTGCAAGGTAAACTCTTGTGTTCACCTCTTACCGGGTTTTGATTTTTATGTTTCTGAAATGTTTTCGAGGATGTTGCGCTTCATCCGGCGGCCGATCAACCTCCCGGAAGCAGAGCTCTTCTTCTGCGCTGCTCACGTCCATCAGAATGTGCGGCAGCGCCGCTGCAGCGCCACCGCCCGGTCGGAGGATCGTGAATAAACAGCAGCGTTGTCTGTAAAGTTTATTTTATTATGCTGATTAAAAGTCTCTTCACGTCCTGATAACAAACACTGAGTGTTTTTACTCTGTTTTTATTTATTTATTTATTTATTTAAATATATATTTTCTGTGAAAGGCGCAGGAGCATTAAGTATTTATCCAATCATTTAATTCAGTCCGAATGCAATGATAGGACGTCCCAGGCAGCTTTCTGTTCATTCCCGACTGCAACAACAGCCCAGTGCAGGAATATAGTCCTGTGTACCGTAATGCAGACCTCTACTGTGCAGCATATACACTGGCACACAAAATAGACAATTTTTAAAATGTTCACCTTATCTACCGAGTTTCTGAAATTTCTACACTTGACTGTCGGGAATCATGGTTTAAAAACAAGCTTTGTCAGCGTTTCAGAAGAAGTGTCAGGGAAAATAGCTCAGCCTGGATCATACAAAACTACCTCAGTGAACATAGACACTGTGATACAAGTAAAGATATGTAATGTAAAGAATATATGAGGAAAATCATTAAAACACAGCGAGGTGAAGAATGAATACAATTCTAAAAATGTTAAATGATCAAGAAGTAAAAAAGGGGAACACTGGTTATCGGTTGTTAAAATTAGTCTCATAAGAAGTTCTGAATGTAATATTTATGTGCTTAAACACAAACACATTACGTTGCTATTTATATAGTCTACAAACATCTATATGTGTTAGGTGGGAACATTGCTTAAGAAGCATGCCTTATACTATACTACAGTTCATTTTCTGTGCACGAGTTAAAACAGTGCGGACTCTGTCCTTTGAGACTGTTGAAAGCAGAGTTTATGTTGTGAGATTGTGTAAGGGCTCGTTGTCTTGACATCATCATGCAGTGTTTACCAGTCGAATGCTTTAGTCAGACCCGGTTCTGTCTGTCTGCCAGATGATTTGGTCACTGCTGTTGATGTAATTCTGCAGAACTGAAACACCCTTTGTTTTGTGATTGGTTTTCTGAACACCAAACATCTTAGCTAAATGAGAACACATTATAAACTCCTTTAATGTTTATATGAAGCTTAATGTATTTATCATCCACTAAACTTATTCCACACCCTAACCCATGCAGAATTTGTTTTGCTGTGCAAATATTATTCACTCCGTTTATGTATCTTTCTTGGTCCAAATTGGTCTCCAAGGTTTAAACAAGTATATACACACATGCAAACACACAGAGTCTTATATGTATAATAAATAGTTTTAATGTGTTTTAATAGCACCTTTAATTGCATAACTGATACAGTGCCAGCTGAAGATGTGGTTTATAATTCACAAGAAATGTTCACAAATCGTCATCTATGGCATGTGTTTTGCAGTACAGAACCACAAAAGTATTTCACCTAATACAACTCCACCAATAAATGATTAAATGAAAGAAATGTGATTTATCATATATGTGCATGATTGCTACAGAGACATTGTAAACTATTGTTATATATATATATATATTTGAGCAGGACAGTCCTGAAACTGAAGAAACCTGAAGAGCAGCTGTGTTGTCTTCTCAGGTCTCAGAATGCATCACAATGCATGAAGTGCATCATACATTGTGATGCAAGGTTTCGTTGAATAAAACATTTGCAACTGCTGGTTCTGCTCCTTTATTCGCTTCTGTGACTTTTGGGGAATTTGAAACCTAATTTTCCTAAATTACCCGTTTCGCATCTCATCCAACAGCGTCACCGGAGCTGCGCCCGCCCGCCCCGCATCACCGCCCGCATAAACCCGCCTGCGCCACTCGCGCTGCGGAAGAGACCGCGGAGGTTATTTCTAGTGTCATCTCTACATAACCTAACAACGTTCAAGTAAGGATGGCTGTTCAACTTTTCAACTCTTGCTATGTTTTTTTAAACATATATATATATATATATATATATATATATATATATATATATATATATATATATATATATATATATATATATCCCAAATCTGAATTAATGTTAATTTCATGTTGTCATGCTGTCGTGGTAATTAACAGTATCCGTCTGTGAAAAAGTGCAATTTACAAGTCCAGCTTTTGCTCTTTATTAATGACTATTTATATGCTATTTATTAATTATTAAAGAAATTCAAGAACAGTTCAATGTTTCGCAACTATCCGCTCGGTTGTGTAATGTTAGGAGAAAATGAATGACGATTTGTCTCAGGCAGTGTTTGTTTTTCCTGCTTTCCAGTTTTTGTTAATCCAGCAATTTATCAAAACAATTGTGTACAGCATTTGGTGTGCTGTGAATAAAGGGGGAATAAAGGGGGAATTGTTTTTTATAATAATGCATAAATTGCACAGCTGTGTATAGGTGCTTGTGTATAGGTGTGTACAGTTCTCAATGATGCACAACATGTAAACTTGTGCAAACGCCTGCAGAGCTTGTGAAGTTTTCAGGTACCAAATCAAATGAACCCTGAACTTGTTTGTTGAGCGAGAGGAGCCAAACTATCCAGACTAAAGTTCAGCAGTTACGACAAATATTTACAGACACAAAGGAGTAAAGAAGTTGCAACATACAGGTGTGGTGTGCATGCAGAGAGTGCTTACCTTGTGCTGTCCTCTTTTCTCAGCATGACCCACCAGTTTCCATCTCTCTCTCCGGAGCAGAAGAAGGAGCTCGCCACAATTGCCCAGCGCATTGTAGCTCCTGGAAAAGGCATCCTGGCTGCAGACGAGTCCACAGGTAAGACTGTAGAAAGTGCTTTGTTTCTATAACATAAATGGTTATGGAAACATTTTTATCATGAAAACATTTGAGATGTCGTATCAAGTTTACTTTTCAGAAGTCATTCTGATGTTTTTATATTTTAGGGACGATGGCAAAGCGTCTGCAGAAGATCAATGTGGAGAACACAGAGGAGAACCGCCGCAGCTTCCGCGACCTCCTCTTCTCTGTAGATGCTTCTGTTTCTGAAAGTGTGGGTGGCGTGATCTTTTTCCATGAGACGCTGTACCAGAAATCAGACAGTGGGGCTCTGTTTCCACAAGTCATCAAGGATAAGGGCATCGGGGTTGGGATCAAGGTGAGGCTGCTGTGGACATTAAGATGTTGTCTGAGAACAAACACACGCTGTGAACTCTTGTGTTTGTGTACTCGTATGTGTGTGCTGTAATACGCAGAGCACTGGTGACTGAACCAGCAGTTCAGTCACCAGTGCAGTTGTCTTTATGCAAGCACAGAATCCCCTCATTACAGTTTTGACAGGTAATGTTATGGATCAAAATATTGAACTGTGTTTTTGTCTCAAGGTGGACAAAGGCACAGCAGGACTGAGTGGGACAGACGGAGAGACAACCACACAGGGTAAACCTTTGTTGTCTAATTTTATTACAACATGAAAGTAAATCTAGCCTGACGTGTAGTTATTTTAACAAAATATTTTTGGCTAATCTGATTCACTCAGGACTGGATGGTCTATCTGAGCGCTGTGCCCAGTACAAAAAGGACGGTTGTGATTTTGCCAAGTGGCGTTGTGTGCTTAAAATCTCCGACAGCTGCCCATCTGCTCTTGCGATTGCTGAAAATGCTAATGTTCTAGCCAGATATGCTAGCATTTGCCAACAGGTATGTCTAACAGAACATGCTTTGTTATTATCCTGCTGTCAGGGTAAGATCTGAGATCTTTGTCTATTCTTTGTTTATTCTAAGAAATGCACATCTAAATGAACAAACTTCTTCTGATTTGTCCGTTTTTTAGAATGGCCTGGTGCCTATTGTCGAGCCTGAGATCCTCCCAGACGGAGATCATGATCTGCAGCGCTGCCAGTATGTTACTGAGAAGGTACGTTTTCTCCCAGATTAAATAAAGCAGATCAAAACTTAATCTCAATTTAATCATGGAATTACTAACTCCTCACAAATGACCTCAAAGGTCCTGGCAGCTGTATACAAGGCTCTTTCTGACCACCATGTGTATCTGGAGGGCACTCTACTTAAACCAAACATGGTAACTGCTGGACATTCCTGCACCAAGAAGTACACCCCACAGGAGGTCGCCATGGCAACAGTCACTGCTCTTAGACGCACTGTGCCAGCTGCTGTACCAGGTAAGATCATGTTCACATGGAACGCATGGGATGTTTCCATTGGATTGCTCTTCAAATGTTGCTCTTTTTCATAAAGTCTCACTTTTGCTCCTCAGGCATCTGCTTCCTCTCTGGTGGCCAAAGTGAAGAAGAGGCCTCTCTGAATCTGAATGCCATTAACCAGACACCCCTGCCCAAACCGTGGAAGTTGACGTTCTCTTATGGCCGTGCTCTCCAGGCTTCAGCTCTTGCTGCCTGGAAGGGACAAGCAGCGAACAAGAAGGCCGCACAGGGCGCCTTCGTCACACGTGCCAAGGTGACCAATCAAATGTACACTCTTAAAAAATAGGTGCTACAAAAGGTTCTTTACAGTGATGCCATGTTTAGTTCCCCAAAGAAACATTTAATCAAAGGTTCTTAAAAGAACTATTTCTTTTTTACTGTTTAAAGTATAAAGAACCTTTATCCACTACAAAGAACCTTTTGTGGATGTTAAAAGTTCTTTATGGAACCACACAGCCAAAAAGGTTCTTCTATGGCATTGAGAAGCACTTTTTTAAAGAGCATATAAACCTTTTTTATACCTTTTAAAACTTTTGTATTGTTCTATGTTGTGTTATTTACATGATATTAAGACAATAGCTGTATACATTAACTAAATATGTTATTGTTTCCCTTCAGATCAATGGTCTTGCATCAAAAGGCGAATACAAACCCTCGGGCCAGGCCGACCAGGCATCAACACAGTCTCTCTTTACTGCAAGCTATGTCTACTAAACTGCAAATCAGCTTATGGTGGACAATTACATGCAACAGTTACATGCAAAGATTTTTACCTTGATGTGTACAGTTGTGACTTACAAATACATGAAGTTTCTACCTAAAAATGAAAAAAATCATTCCTTGTGACTCAATTCAGTTTTAACTGCATACTTTTCTAGGCATATGCATAGTTTTATTTTGATAATAAGCCTTTATTTTGGAATAAATGCTAAAATGCCCTCTTTGTATGTTTTGGTTGATAGTTTTATTATGTGTAAACATTGTTTTTCTTAATAAAGGCTGACGAGGATGGCTGCATTTTTTTGAAAAAGCTTAAACCACTTTATACTATAGTTCAGTATGTTAATGTGATCAGTACAAACTAAAACCTGAACGTTCTGTGATTACATATCAAACTGAAAGAGGTTATGAATGGTGTTACACAAGGCAACACTGTTGATGGAAGACAACCAGAATATCATGCAGGTTTTTCTTTAGTTCATCTGACATTTTGATTTTCTTCCATCAGCCTAATTCTGAGCAGCCCATGTGAATCTGTGTAGTCTACAGGTAGTGTAAGAACTCACTTCACATCTGCTTTACTTTTTCGGTCATTCCATGTTTTCATGGTAAATACGGCGCTGTGGCCGTATATATTGTTCCTGTTGTGCACCTACAATAAAGAACAGGACGAGAAAAAAAGTAAAGTCTTTGTATCTTTATAACTCAAGTACATCACAGAAGCAGTGAAGACATTGACCCACAGAACCTCCAGTTTCTACTGAGCAGAGAGCTGCTTTTTATTCATATAAACAGAATAATTCACATTTACCGCTCTCTGTTTTGTCACATAAGGTGAAATCCAGTTTTAAAACAACTCGGGTGCATTTTGAAATGTTTAAAAACAGTATTGGTACTCAGTTCTACTTTCTGTGTATGAGTTGCAGTATATGCAGTAAAAGACAGCACAATATGCACTGTGAAAGGTTTTGCCACGAGCTCAGCTGACTGATGTAAATGCACTGATCAGCGTGATGGGTTTGCTTTATGCAGGAAACCTCAAATACTCTTTCAATGTCATCCAGAGGCGGTTTATGGACTTTGCAGCTGACGCCTGCACATTTGTTTATATGTAAGTGTTTTATTTTGGGCTGAACTTGTTAATGTCAGTAAAATAAAGTCAATAAAATAAGCTACGCTATTAATGTAAATTTTGGGATAGTTTAAGTGTGTGTAGTAGAGCAGTGTTTCATTTTGTGAGCTGCACACACTCGTTTACTTCAGCGAATTTACACATTTGGTCATTTAAAACAAGTAAATATTATGTGCAAATGCAGCATGTTTGAGCTACTTCAGCCCAAATGCTGTGAAGTGAGTGCTGGCTTTTGTCTCTACATTTAAATGGCACTTTTTAAACATGCAGTAATTGGGTGTCATAGAAATTATAAACATCATCATAAATAATTCACATTCACATCATTTTATATTTTGGGGTTATAAAACATATCTTAAAAAATTTATATTTTATAACCTTTTTTTATTGAATTTTTAATTTTTTTTTTTTTTTTACTTGATTGTCGGATGGTGAAACAATCATGTTGTCTCTTTAAACCAGTCGTGCTGGAGAATCTTATCCAAAGGAATTCTGTCCTGTGCTCTGGACTGTACACAGGAACATATTAGATCACGGACTTCTGCAGACAAGTGCTTGTCTTCAAAGCTTCTGGAATATAGGCTGTACATTCTGAAACCACGTGGATAATATCCACATACCATCCTAAACAGCAGTATACCCAGAGACCACACTGTCGTTGGCTCCGCGTGGTACTTGTGTTTGGTATAAACTTCAGGGGGGCAGTACATGTGTGTGCCTGAAAATCTCCTATAGCCTGAACTTCTGAGGCGGTCACCACAGCCAAAGTCAATGAGTTTGACTTCGATGGTGTCCTTGTTCACCATCAGGTTTTGAAGTTTAATGTCCCTGTGAAACACGCCTTGTTTAAAGCATGTGGATGCTGCTTGCACCGTTTGTCGCATGATAATACGCGCTGTATCCTCACCTAGGATGCCCCCGCATTCAGCCATAAATTTGACCAGGTCCACAGAGTCAGGGGGTCGCTCTAGGACCAAAATGTAGTGTTTAGGCTCATCATACCACTCGATTAGCTGTATGATTTCTGGAGCAATAGGGCCTTTTTGCAGGAGGATCATAAGCCCTACCTCTAAAGGAAAGGATTTTATGTAACCACGTATGCGTATGCTATCACTCCACGTGCTCTTGTTGACAAATTTCAGTGCCACTTGAAGGCCGTCTGATAAACGTTTCCCCTCATAAACAGTTCCAGATCCTCCTTCACCTAGCTTTCTGCCCATTTCATAGTAATTGGAAATGTTATTTTTATTTGCGATGTATCGCTTTTTGGTGTTTCTTTGTACTGATGTTTCAGCCTTGAGATTCGGCTCATCTTCATCAGACTTGTGGGCTTTACTGCTTTGCTGAGATTTCTCAACAGGAACCGAAGCTTCATTTGTTTTGCCCACCTGATCAGAGGTACCTTCATCTCTGACCTGGTGGTTCTCTTCAGTTTTTCCCTTCTTGCTGGACTTTGTCTCAGCTTTGTGATGAAAAAGACGCTTCCAGAACGTTTTTCTTTTCTTCATCAACTTTTCTTCCTTGCTGGTTGGGTGTGTTGGACTTTCCCCCAGCACATCCTCAACCGCACCTCTATTACCACCAGTGTCTGAAGGTGACCTTTGGGCATTTACGTTTTTGAACCTGACCACCTTCTTGGTGGAATTGTTTTGATGTGTACATCTGTTTGAACCGCACACAACATCCATTTCTTCCAGCTCAGCATTTTTATTGCTAGAGCAACACTGTCTCATGTCAACTCCGACATGTTTCTCTTCAGTCTTGCCCTTCTTGCTGAACTTTGTCTCATCTCTGTGATGACAAAGACGCTTCCACAACGTCTTTCTTTTTCTTTCTGTCTTTAACATCTTACTGGTTGTGGGTGTTGGGGTCTCCCCAACCACATTCACAACCACATCTTTGCCACCCCCAGTCTCCGAGGGTGACCTATCAGCAACTGACTTGTTGCCCAGCTCAACCACCCTCTGGGTGGGAGTTTGGCAGTGTGGCTGTGTGCATTTGGTGGACGTGCACACAACCTCACTACCTTTGCCCTGCTCAGCATTAACATTGCTGGAGCTGCACTGTCCTAGCTCATCTTGGACCTTGAGGTTTTCTTCAACCTCTGCACTTTTGCTGGACTTTCTTCCAGCTCTTGGCGTATTAAAACGCTTGCACAACGTCTTTCTTTTTCTTTCTTTCTTTAAGACATTGCTGGTTGTGGGTGTTGGGGTCTCCCCAACCACAACCACATCTTTGCCACCCCCAGTCTCCGAGGGTGACCTATCAGCAACTGACTTGTTGCCCAGCTCAACCACCCTCTGGGTGGGAGTTTGGCAGTGTGGCTGTGTGCATTTGGTGGACGTGCACACAACCTCACTACCTTTGCCCTGCTCAGCATTAACATTGCTGGAGCTGCACTGTCCTAGCTCATCTTGGACCTTGAGGTTTTCTTCAACCTCTGCGCTTTTGCTGGACTTTCTTCCAGCTCTTGGCGTATTAAAACGCTTGCACAACGTCTTTCTTTTTCTTTCTTTCTTTAAGACATTGCTGGTTGTGGGTGTTGGGGTCTCCCCAACCAAACCACATCTTTGCCACCCCAGTCTCCAGGGTGACCTATCAGCAACTGACTTGTTGCCCAGCTCAACCACCTCTGGGTGGGAGTTTGGCAGTGTGGCTGTGTGCATTTGGTGGACGTGCACACAACCTCACTACCTTTGCCCTGCTCAGCATTAACATTGCTGGAGCTGCACTGTCCTAGCTCATCTTGGACCTTGAGGTTTTCTTCAACCTCTGCGCTTTTGCTGGACTTTCTTCCAGCTCTTGGCGTATTAAAACGCTTGCACAACGTCTTTCTTTTTCTTTCTTTCTTTAAGACATTGCTGGTTGGGTGTGTTGGGGTGTCCCCTAACACATCCACAACCACATGTTTGTCACCTCGAGTCTCCGGAGGTGATCTATGGGCGCCCGATTTGTCGCCCAGCTCATCCACCCTCTGGGTGGGAGTTTGGCTGTGAGGCTGTGTACGTTTGGTGGAAACGCACGCAGCCTCACTGCCTGGTACCTGCTGGACTTTATTACGAGAGCCGTGCTGACCCATTACGCCTGTTGTGTGTTATTGTGTCTTTCTACAAACGCAAGAACACACTGCAGAACGACCCGACCGAGCGGCGGTGCCCGCTTTATATACTTTTTCGCCGATGACGTCACAGGGACGTCACCGCATTCCTAGATAAAAGCAGCAAATCGACGCGCAGATGTGGAAGCTTCGGCTTCGTGACGTCACACGACGGACGACGACGACGTGCAACCGAGCGTGACCGTCTCCATGGAAACCCTCGTGAGCGCGTCGGATGTTTGTTTTTTGCATGTTAGTGTAAAATGTATAAAAACTCTTTTGCTTTGTATTTTATTGTTTATTATTTTATGCTTTACGGAATATTTGAATATATTTGTATTATTTTACGCTTTACGGAATATTTGAATATATTTTTATTTTACGCTTTACGGAATATTTGAATATATTTTTATTTTACGGAATATTTGAATATATTTTTATTATTTTACGCTTTACGGAATATTTGAATATATTTTTATTATTTTACGCTTTACGGAATATTTGAATATATTTTTATTATTTTACGCTTTACGGAATATTTGAATATATTTTTATTATTTTACGCTTTACGGAATATTTGAATATATTTTTATTATTTTACGCTTTACGGAATATTTGAATATATTTTTATTATTTTACGCTTTACGGAATATTTGAATATAGACGCATTTCATCGTGGTTCATTTATTTGTGTTTCAGAAACCGTCCACAGATGAACAGACACAACAACATATATAAAATATATTATAATATATAATATATTGATATAGACACAATTCTATATCAGAATAAATCAATGCTTGGGAACTAAAGCTATGTTGTACTGTAAAACATGAGAGTTATATGGTGATGATGGCTCATTTCTTCTTTATAGTGCAATTTATTTAGTAAAAAAGTCACAAAAATGACCCGGTTATACCAAAACGTTACCCTCTCAGGAGGTAAAATAATCAACTAAGTGTGCATCTCTTTGACTTGATTGTGACAACAGCAAAACAATCAAATGAATGTTTATTGACAATTGAACAACCCATCTATCCTAACAAAACACACATGCATGAGCAGTTTCTAAGCCACTCTTTCTACAGTTACAGAGAAACATCATTTGGGGAGTCAGATCCAACAGTATACCAGTGTTGGTGTATGCACGGTCAAACTGAAGGACGACACTCGCTGGTTACCTGCTGTTGAACCTGTGAAACCAGAAGCTTTTTGGGGTTCAGAAAAATGCACATAAGGAGCGTTCTGGAACACTAACATTGTACTGCTTTAAAAACTGTACACAAAATAACTATAATCACAAATGACACAATGAACTAGAACAATAATGTAAGACTTTATGCAAGATTCTTCTTAATCTGTCTTGTAGCAGAAGAAACGTCACCACATATTTGTGTGTTACAAAATCTATGTAGTCTAGGACAGACAATTACGAATTTAGATAATTAGAGCGACAAAGACCTTGAATCCGTGTAATAAACTGTGCAATATCTGAATATACCCTGAAATCCAAATAATAAAAGTTCTTTATTTAAATTTACTGTTGAACCTACACAAATCACAAAACAGCACTAAACGTGTCTCCTTAACAACATGGTATTTCAGAAAAGAGGTAGGAAAACTCCTCTAATTTCAGTCATATTTGTCCTTAAAAAGGATTTAGGTTATACATACATTGTATTTCCTACTTAATGAATAGATGTTGATGCTCATAAAAAGTGTAATTCTTTACCAACAGTCTGACACCAAAAAGTGTCATGTCTTTCTACTGTAACATTCACAGAGTTGTGACCAAGAAGTATTGCTATAAATGCTACAACATTTTCTAACATGTTACCCCACAGACTGTAAGGAAAACAGATTAATAGTACATAAACAAATGCATGTAGTCACAGATTTCACAGGTGCAAAAGCAGAGTATCCGAGCATGTTTTCTACAGCTAGCCACTCACAATCTATCTAAAAATACTGACCTAAATGGTTGCCCTCGTTCAAAAACAACAATTAATTTTAATAACACACTACAAGGCAGAAGCTCATTGAGAAAGTGATATGGAGCCATAATCGAGTGTTTCACACTATGTTAGAATCCAGTTAAACAAATGTCAAAATATCAACCCTTTTAGAAACAATGACAAAAAATATCCCTCGTTGGTCCATTTAGTCCAGGTCAACTCCATTGAACCGTCCAATCAGGGCTGGTCCTGTAGGCCAGTATCAGGTGGAGGCATATTGTTGATTAGATTTGTTCAAATGGAACAAGGGTTGGAGGATTGAAGCCCTTCGACAAATGATGTCAACTTGAGATTCGTCCAGCCTACAATGACGCCGCAGTTTAATGTTCCAGAAAGTATGTCGCACTCCCATCACATAATATAAACCTTCTCAGCCTGGGAGAAGTTGAAAACCTCTTTGGTTCTGGGGCATATCACCTTGTCATCTTGACGAATGGACAAGAGAGACTGTAGACCAGAGCAAGAGGAATGTTAATGAAACAGAGGATCAGATTCCCTCAAGAATTACGTGTCAAAGAGAGCAGCTACTCACATTATATCCATACACATATCCATTGGGCAGCATCATAGGTGGGTTGTTCTCATTCATGACCTCACCGGAGATTTTGCACACCAGTCGTGAGTTTGCACAGTGGGCCATAGGAAGAGGTTGAGCCAGTTTGTTCAGTGATTTGCTGCAGACAGGGCAGTCTGGGTTTTTGGAAGTACCATCTTCTTTATAACACTGCCTGATTATCTGGTATTAAGGTCAACAACTAATGACAGCTAGAATGTTTTCATTTGGTTAAAGGGCAAACCACAATAACATAATATCATTATCCTGCTGTAAATGAAAAATCTGAATTCCTGGGTTTAAAGGGACAGTTCATCCAAAAACAAAATATATCTCTCGTATCATTCCAAACTGGTATGACTTTATTTTTCTTCTGTGGAACACAAAATAATTTTTTATCCATACAGTGAAAGCCAATGGGTGCCACTGTTGTCTGGTTACCAACATACTTTCTTCTTCTTTACTTCTGTTACTAAGAAGCAAAAGAATGATACAAGTTTGGAATGACGTGAGGGTGAGTGAACTGCGCCTTTAAAAAATGATCTGCTAAACAACAACAAGCTAAAACGCTGAGTGGTGAATGTTAGTGCAGAGAGGATACGGGGTTTTGATAGCAGACAGCCCTGCCTGCAAGGTAATGGTGAACACAGAGTTGTTTCCCAGCTGGTGTAATCTGTAGTTGTCATATCTGAACTGCTGGATCAGCATTTTCCAGCGAGCTGGATCCAAAAGATCCTGGAAGAGAAGCAAGAAAAGTCACGGAACACTAAACTTGTACCCGCTACGACAGCACATATTCAAACGTAAATAACAAAAACATTTCCACTGAGTGGAAGAAACATTTCAGATAATGTAGAAACTAAAGTTTACCTTATACGGTGAGATGTGTGTATCAGAGGGAAAAGCCAGCATGCCCATCACCTGCCGTACCTCATCCAGCTGCCCCCCCTCTGCTTGACTGAAGTGTTTGCGTGCATGCCTGACAGAGACACAAATTCAGCTTTACTATTAACTGGAATTTACATAAACACTGATCAGTAAAATTGTCATAATTCTGACAGAAGTGGTATAAGAGTCACATGAGGTCCTAAAATCATAAACAATTATTGATTATAAATGACTACAAAATTGATTTTAAACAGAACCAAAGAAAGATCATACAACATTTTGTTAATATTAGTGGAGTGTACAAAGCTAAGTTATGTGCGGAACAGCTGAAGCTATAAAAAGATGAACAACAAATGATGGTAGACAGGACAGCTGACAGTTAGGGTTAGTTCAGTGAATGTGGTGTGTTTTAAGATGTCTCATGTAAGTCTCATGTAAGTCTCATGTAAGTCTCATGTAAGTCTCATGTAAGTCTCATGTAAGTCTCATGTAAGTCTCATGTAAGTCTCATGTAAGTCTCATGTAAGTCTCATACCTGACTGCATCCATGCGTTTGTTTTGTCGGATGAGTTCAATAAATTCCTGAATCCTTAAACTGAACTCCAAACAGCTCTGGCAACAGAAACATATTTTAATATTTTATTTCAATCATATAATCATCATCCTACTTGAGAACATCATTAAATTATTGCATACAGATGAAGACGAGTCATGTGTAAAGGAAGCAAATGTTTATATTCGTTTTGTACACAGTTTGTAAAAATTACCCAAAATGTCACAAAATTCTCCAGCTTGGAATATTTCCCAAATTCCCCAGCTTTGCAACCCAACTACACACTCATTTTGATACCATAATAATAGCATAAACTCAGACAGCTTTTGGAACCAATGCCTCACTTTCATTTTTCGCAGACGAGACTTGTTGTCATGACACCAAGCCAGACAGGTTGCCGTCTCCTGTCGTTCAAGAGATTCTTCAACTTCTTTTGCAGTAAGAAACATTTCTATGTTGACCAAATCCTAGAATGTTAAAAAAAATAAATAAATCATGTTAAACAACACAAACACACACAAGCCTAAAAGTGACAACACACCTCAATGCCACTTTGTCTGGCTAGCTTGACTGCAGTGTTGTAATAGCCGCAGCGCAGCAGATGTTCCACCATCATGCGATCCATGCGCTTCTTCTTCCACACGTTCACACTGGCTGGTTGGTCGCTGCTGTGTTCTTTCAGGTGCTCTATGCGGCGCTTACATAGCTTAGCGCTCTCATCCTCTGCTTGGATAGACTCGGCTGCCTATCAGATATTAAACTACCATTTATTGGTCTAAACAGTGAAAACAGTTATGTGAAATAAATTCGACAAAGAACAGAATTGCCGCAAACATTAGTGCAGCAATGTAGAAATTAATGCCATTTAAAGTTGCAATTTAGAACATTTAGAAACATTGAGCAACTACATGACAGAACAGTGTTGAAAAAGATCTCCTTACCTTACCCAGATTCACAACAGTTAGTTTATAATAATGATTTATAATTTGAGCTGTCGTGTTTTCATTGTTTATTTCATTTTCAGTTTGACTTCAACATATATAATAAAAAGCATGTAAAGTAACCTGCAATTTTGTGTTACAAACAGAGATGGCGCTAGAGAGGCAGAAGTTACAGATTGCAGCTTTAACCCAGAGAATCTGAAGTTCTACCTTTCTCTTTAGTGCGCTGAGCTTCTCAACCACCCCATCCAGGAGAGACACAACAGTGTCCACCACTGGGAAGCTGCTGAGGGTTTTCTCCAGCTCTGCCACCACCATCGTCACGTGACTAGTCTCTCGGTCGATGTTCTTCTGAGCTGCTCGGAAGCGCTTGTTCAAGGTTTCGTAAGGAACCTATACAGGTAAACAAATGTTCCAGCCACCAAGTAATACAAAGAAGTTCTGTTGTAATGCTTAATTATATTTTTGTCATAAAATGGATTTACAATACCATCCATCATCATATTGAACCCTGTCGCTCAGGAGCAAGTATATACAAGTCAGCATAAATGAGAAGTACAGTACATAAATGACAGAGAATTTTTATAACTGACTAGTCGGTGGGTAGATTGAACAACTAGTTGGTGATAAAGGAAACCCTTTATAATTAATTGCACAGTGTCCATCAGCTCCCACATGCTACTCGGGGTAAACAGATGCTAAGCACGGCCCTGAGTATTCTGCTTGAAACATTACATTTGTGATTCCATTACAATAAACAGACACAGTTTCTTCATAACATACTAATATCAAACTTTATTATAAAATACTTTTATGCATTTACGTGCTTTATCAGCATGCATTAATATACTGACACATGCTGTCATAACAACAAACCATTCCCTCAATCTGAACTCAACTGGTCACCAGAAATGGATCTTAACAGCCGATGTGAATCTAATCTGAACACTTGAACTCACGGGCTGATCCTCTTCAGTGCCCATTAGGTTACATTTACATTCATCTGGATACATTTGAAACACTGAAAGAATACACTGTTGTAAAACATTTACAGCTAACAATTTACTCAACCCAAAAAAGAGAGCAGCACAAACCTCATATTACATATATTATTAATAAACCTTACAACAAATGTTTATTATTTAACTGAATAGGACCATTCCTATTCAATATGCTATACAGCATTTATTCTCTTTACGACTAATCAATCACTCCTACATTACCTAGATTGTGCACAGAAATGACAATATAGTTTCAGTATTGATGGTGATGATCTAGGGAACCATGGAAGGTACTGGAAATCATTACCAGTGCTGCAACATGCCCCTAACACAGCAGTGAAGACCATACATTATTGACATACATTCATTTTCCTGAAGATTCATGCACTGATCTTCTTTATGAAACACATCATCAGATCATTGAAAGAGTTTTTAACGTGACGATTCATCCCTATCGACCCGATCAATCGTGCCCTAAAGGGGACAAAATCTGTGACGCAGAGAACAAATACGCTAAATGCCAGCCATTAAATAACAAGCCCTCGTCGAGAAATCAGACCTGAGCTATAAACCTCATTATAACTACCACTGACCAACACAACATACAATGGATAAACCGAACCCTCATATAATGGATAAATAACATGCATACCGAGCCAATGTGTTGGCATGTGTATTCCTCCAGCATGCATGTGATATATATATATATATATATATATATATACACACACACATATATATGATCAGCATGAACCAGCAGTCTAGCTTTACTATATAAAACCCTCGTTAAGATAATAATATAACCATGTCTTATATCACGATACGATTTGTGTCACTGTCTGCTTTCCCTCAACCTGCTTTCAAACGCATTACTCGCTGGTTACCCTAATAAACAAACCTGTAACCGAACTGAAACAAAACTCCTTGATTTGTGAAGAAGCACTTCGATATGAGCAACATTACACGACTTATTCATCTTTTTAACAGGCCCGTCAACAGCATAACTGCACAGCCGGTGTGATGATGGAGGCATCACCAGTGAGATCTGTTTGTGTGGGGGACTTGTTTTGCTAAGTTATCTAGCCACAGAGCTAACCAGTTAACTGTCTAAATTCAGTCACATACTTTCCATCAGATCGATGATTTGTGTTAGGTAGATTATTCATTATGGAAATCATACTACTGACAATAAATGCGTTAGGTTGCACGTCTAATATATGTGGAGGAGAGGCTTGACAGACCTTTAAAGTTGGATATTCTTGCACCTTCAGGGCCATGGAGAGTTGAGCTGCTGTCTCCTGCACCGCCATCTTGCTTTTAGGAAACTGTGGAGCGTTTGTTCATCTTCTTCTCATATGGGACTTGATGCGGTGCGGGGACACGACTGCACACTACTGCCCCCTGTCGGAAGGGAGAGGTTGCGATGAATATTACATATTTAAACGTTTATCCAATTTATTCAACCATTTTCCCTAATGGAAAAATTAATTTCCATTAGTATTAATACAGTGACGGTAACATATGACAATACTGTAGTAATATAAACATGTTTGCATCACTTGACATAAGGCCTCGTTCGTTAACATTAATGCATATGCCAACATGAACTAACAACGAACAGCATATTTTTAACAGCATTAGTCGTTAATATTTCATGCTAGTTCATTATTATTTAGTATAACTATTATAATAGTTATTTGAGAAGCCTGATGGCCACAAATCCTGTTTAGTTTGTCGTGTAAGGACTAGCGCATCAACAACTGCAACACCAATGAACAAATCAAAAGGTCAAAGCGAGCCTTCAGAAACGCATAAAATTAAATTTTTTATATAAATAAAACTAAAAACAATGTTGTTTATTATACAAATAAAAGTTTGTTTTTCTTTAGTTCATCAGCCCGCCCTCACTTTCACCCCGTCGCGCTCACGTTCTCCCTGCGCGAGCATGCCAGTGGCCCCTCCCCCACCGCTCTGCGTTCGCTGGAGCAGTGAGGCGTGATATGATTGGCTCCCGTCCAAGCACAACGCGCCTCGATTGGCTGTCCCACCGGTCACACGGTCCTGATTGGTCACATCGCCGTTCCCTGTTTCACCCGAATACCGGGCGCATTGAGGGACGGCGGCGTTAAAAGCGGGCGATGCAAGGTTTGTGATCATTTTACTTCTGTTTTCATCTGCTGTGCGTGTGTCACTGCTCTATAAACTGTACAAACCGCCCTTTATATGTTCCTAATTTCATTTCTGGGAGCCGGAGGAGGGCAGCTGGTTTTGGAGGGGCGTCTTTCTTAGCTAACATTCGCGTTGAAGGCACTTAGTTGTCAACAGAAGGGCAGAAATGGGTTTAGCTTCACATGAGTGGTCTCACCTTCACATTGTGTTGTGAATTCATTCATTATCCGGATTAAAACGTCTTATAATGCGGCTGAGAAAAGCGCCAGCACGTCGTGTGAAGTGTCGGGGGATTTAGTTATGAGCGTCTGCTGAAGTCCACTCATGCATTCAGTGCGTGACGTCACCGCTTCATCTTCACGATCTTCTTTGCATTGCTTGTCATCTTTATGCGTTTAAGGATCCCTTAAAGGATGATTTTATATATACATTACATTATATAACATATTCAAATTAATCCACTTTGTGTGTAATTCCACTAATTGTGAAAAAGTGTAAAGTGCATCCAATTCAGAATGTTTCCCCAATTGAAAGTAAAGGATATGCACAGATGCGATTGGATAAATGTATTTGAATGAACATACATGTGTGTGTGTGTATGTATAATACACAGATATTACAATCACAGAAGTATTACAATCATTAAATATATATACATATACATTATGGATATATATGTATATATATTTAATGATTGTATGTATTGAATAATTGTAATACTTCCGTTGATTGCAATTATTGTAAAATCTGCTGTTTTAGTGAATATATGCCTTGTTTTAGAGGCCTGGTGTGGTTCAGCTGTGTACTGTCTATCTTTATTATATTATTAGTTTGTTTTTTTTTGTAATTGTTGTTTCTTTTCTGCCTGGCAGAACATTGAATATTTTTAAAGGATCGTGTAGATTTTGGTCTGTTGTTGAGAACATGGTCGACTGCAGTCACAGCATGAGCTCTTCCAAGACTCTGAGCTGCAGAAAAATCTTCATCAAACCGCAGCCTGTTTTCTGGAATTCTCCATGCAGATATCGCTCAGATCCGATCTGTTAATTGACTTTGATCTAATGAAGGACTGTTAAGTCTCAGTGGGTGTTTAAAGGGAATGTTATTTCTCGTGCCGTGATTGTTGTTGCATTTGGAGGCGAGTTTAATAGGATGCATTCAGTCACACTGAATTTATTTAGGGAAATGTTATCCATGCACCCTCTTCCCGCCAAGATGAGAGATGTGAGGGAGTTTAACCATTCGCCACGCTGCAGTCTGTGTGTGTTTGGGGCTGTGCAGTCTTTCTCAGGCACATCTTTTTTATGTTGTTTGTCTCCCTTCCTTTTCAACGTTTCTGCTTTTCATTGTATATTTCAGTGGATTTTTGAGGTTTTCAGCGGTGCCAGTTGTGATAATTCTCATTTATCTTAGATGGTGTCCTGTGACAGGTCTTTTCCCGCCTGTCTTCTCACCGCAGCCCAGAATTGATTTGACTGTTGTAAATGTGCAGTTTGGTGTAAAGAAGATTTTCACCTTGTTATGTCCTTGCTCTGCTTCACATGGAGGAAAGCGGTTGGAAAGTATTGGATCTGCATCTCTACTAGGTGGTTTTGCTAAGGCAAAATTGACTAGCTGTTTACAAAAATGAATCGAAAGAGAACTGTGCTTGAATGAATGTTTTTGAAACTAAATTGTTAGTGTAGCTCTGTTCCAACAAGCTTGTTTATGTATTTTGCATTAAATGCACTTATTGTTATTACAGACTTTAGGGTGTACTATAACTCGTCAAGTAGCTTGCGTTGTCTCTGGAATGTTATATTATGCAATCACAATTGCATAAGTTAAGGCTTATTAAGCGAATGAGGGCTTAAGTCAACGATTGCAATTAGGGTTAGGGTTAGGGTTGTCATGTCGAGCTTGACATGACATTTCCTGAATATTTTTCCTTAAACATTCCCGCTAGATCAAGGTATGAGCAGTTTTATGACACAGACATGATTAGCCAGCTTATGCAATGTAGCCGAAGTGCTCGTACAACATACGTGAAGTACTGTGTGCTTCTCTTGCCAAAACCAACCGACTCCTGAGGTCCTGACCAGTGCTAATGAATTCACAAAGAATGAAGCTCTTCTGCTTGAGTCCGAATGAGGCAGGCGACTCCACTGCAGCGCACACACACACACAAGATACAGTATGTCTGTGTTTCCAGACTGACGACTTATTCACACTTTGTGGCAATGACTTAGCAGATAGCAGATGTCCTGTGCAGTATACATCCTACACCAGCAGTCTTCAGTCTGTAGAAGTACTGTTAGTTAACTTAGAAATGACCATTTCGTAATCAATCCACATCTGTTTAAATTATTTACATTTACTCATTTGGCAGATGATTTTATCCAAAGCGACTTGCAACGTATTCAGAATATACATTTTGCTAGGATACATATGTTTCCTACCAGTTAAGCTACAGAAACACCGTTTTATAATGTCAGTTATTAAGGTCATGGCTTATTTTTCACCAATGTAAATACAGTTATCCATTTTTAATACCACATTACATTGATTTGATCCAAATATTGTTAGAATAGAACGAAACTGAAAAATAAACCCTGTATTGATATTAGTGGACCACTAGTGTGTTTTGGTTACTGGTTATCAGCCAAAAACTCTAGGTTTTGGTTAATTTGTATATATCATTTTATGGGTGTGTCTAAATCAGCCAGATTAGTTGAGTCCTTACTAGTACAAGTGTTGCACCATGCGTTTAGTTTACAACTGTTTCTGTTCTACTATCTAAAGAAATGAGTAAACTGTTGCAGTGCATTTTTAATGTGACTCATTAAGTGAATTCTGAAATTATTATTTTGAGAACATGAGAAAAGTGACACGAAAACCATCACTGTCAGAGCTTTTAATTAACCTTCACTCAGCAGGAGTAATCTTAAAATGAACAAAAAAAATGGCCGTCCTGTTTTTATCTGTTACATAAGAATGCACTTTTTTTCCATTCTTAAAGACACTGTAAACCGTATCATTTTTTTAATCAGTTGAATCTCTAATTCCCAATTTTCTCTCCTTAATCTTTGTCCGTGTTTTTTCTTGTTGCACCTTTTCTGGAAACAAAAGATCAATTTTGCGAGAGCACAGGCTCCGCCCCATTCCTCCTCAATCTTTCCACCTCTCTCTCTCTCCCTCTCCCTCTCTCTGTCTCTCTCCCACTCCCATAAATGCAGTGACACTTGCGTTCTGTGTGTGCATGCGTGTTTGTCAGAGAGAGTTGAAATAGCAGGCGAGGGTGAGGGGGGGAGAGAGGGAGTAAGTGAGAGAGAAAGAAAAGGAGGGGGAAGTGTGTGTGTGTGAGTACGAGAGAGTGTTAAAGCTACTCAAAGAAAAGACGGAATAAGAAAACTGAAGTAGCCGCCATATGCTGAGGATTGCCGTGAATGCCTTGCTAAGGAAACGTGTTGGTTTTTCCGGCGGATCCTAAAAAATGGGAAGCTCACATTTGCTGAACAAAGGCTTGCCTTTAGGTACGCATTTGCCTTTTCTTTCTGCATGGAGCGACACGTGAAAGCGTTGTACGGATATGTGCGGCAGTGTTTGAGCGTCTGTTCGTGTTGTACGGCATTCTGGCTTCCCTTCCCCCTCTTTCTTTCCGTCTCCCCTCCTCTCGGCTCTCTTTTCTCCCTCTTTCCTATTATCTTTCCTCAGAGCCATTCATCTGTGGTGTACAATAACTCGCTTTCCTGCAGAAGACGGCATGCATTGGAAAGTATGCGGCTGCAGACCTCTGATACCTCTCTTTATTAACCGCGTTCATCTTGTAGCCTGAATGATAAAAAACACCCGCTATCCCCTCTGGAAAATCTGAGGGGTTGGCAAGGACACGACTTGCTCTCTCTCTCCTATGGCCCTCCTGCACATTGTGCCGTGGAAATGTGGCTTCCAGTTCCGGCTTTGACTTGCTTCCTAATTTTGTTCTCTTTGAAGGAAATTCTGATTCTAGAACAGTCCACAAAAAATGATTACTTAGCTGTAGAAGGAATGGGAATTTTGTGGATTGGCTGGAAGTCGTTGTGACTACATCTACATTTCTTTCGGCATCTTATGAACAGCCGATTCATCTGAAATGAAGCGACTATTATAATTGGGTAGAATTTGATTTCTTATCCAAGAGTAAATGGAATTCACATTTGCGCCAAGGTTAGCTGAGATTGAAGTAGTCTAACGAAACTAAAAATACAAATGAAATTTATTAGTGCCACCCTCTTGAAAATACCCGTGTACTCATTTCAGGGGAATCTGGGGTATTCCCAGGACAGATGTGGCTGTCCATGATTTATGACAAGCAAAATTCACCTCCTAATAAGAGGCAAAACTGTTACTACAAAACAGGATTAGTTCTTTTTACATGGTGAATGAGAGGCTGGGATTTGAAATTGGCTTTCATGTTCACCAGAAGACAACAAAGAAGGGATGTCAGCTTGAATTATCACCGTGGGCAGTCGAGGTCTTTAGACGCCGTGTGCGACTGACCCTGTTGGTTCTTGTTGCTATGAACTAGCTAATTCAAACAGATGCAGCTCACCCTCGGGCAGGGCAATAGGAGCAGAGCATCGAGGGGTTTTCAGAATGGTGTGGAGACTACAGGAAACTTGGGTTCTTGTTTTTCTAGCTGTGATTTTACCAAGATGGTGAAAACCGAAGATTGTTCATATTAGCGAAAACATGTTTTTCATTTGCTTTACCATTTTATTCCAAACAAAATGATAGAACATTGTTGGCCTTTTTCTCTAATCCGTAAAAACAGTGGCTGTGTGACAAGATAGGCAGACCGTTCGGTGGTAGTATAGATGTCGCTAACGCTTAATTTATGCTTGTAAAAGTTCACCTTCATTGCAAATGCAGAAAACAGATGCTTTGGAGTGGGAATGGATGAGGGAAGCCGAGAGATTTCATAGCAGAGGTAAAGAGCAGCTGTTTGTGCACAAATGTGTGTGTAGTGGAGTACACTGAGAGCACAAGTGGGTGTGTCTGTGTCTTATTGGCATGATTACACCATGTCTGCACATGCCACGTTATGTATGATATTATGTGGGAGAGGTCAAACTCACAGGTGCATGTTTTTCATCTATCAAAAGCCACAGGTAGTGCATCTGAAGACTGCTGTCCTGATGTGACATCTGAGAGGTGAAAGAAGTGGAAAGAACGTCTTTAATGAGCAGAATCTGATACTGATGTTTAGAGAAAAGCATAATGCTCATTTATAATGAAGACGTGTGCGTAGCATGTGTGTTTAACATGTATACAACATCGCATTCATTTACATGAGCTTCTTTACAACATAAATAACAACATTAATTCATTTACATCTGTTTTACGCAGGATTTAAATCAAATATATAATAAACAATAGCATACAGTACATATAAAACCAGGTCAAAAGAAGAAAAATTCGAAGAAAGACTTGTTGTACTGGCCAACTACCTTTGATCTCAAAGCGGCTAATATTTTAGTCCATCACTGTATGTGTATTTTAATGGCAAAACTTTACTGGTCTCAGATCAGTAAGTGTTAAGGAGTGATAACCAGCAGGTGGAAACAGAGCATCAGAAGTCCCACAGGTGGTGTCGTCTTTTTAACACATGGGCCGGGTTTTATCACATCAGCTGTTTCTAGAAGCTGCAGTTGTTGTTTTTATGAACCTGATTTATTAGAGTACTTCTGCAGTTCCTCGTGTTTGTCATCAGTCTTTTTAGGAAGGAGTTTTGCTAATGTCTTACCAAACAAGTGTGCAGTTAATTGTGTGTGTATATCACTGTAATTCTCGCACAACAGTTAGCATGTAACCATTTCATTTGTCATTCGGCAGTAGCTGACATTCTTGACAACACAGCTGAGCAGGTTTGTTCAGCGGAAAGGTGAATCTATTTCTCAGACTGATGCTGTGTGACAGTCGTGGATTTACTTGTATCTACATTTGAATCCAACTTTTACCCTTTTTAAAACCCAATGTAACCGTTCTCTGTTTTAATGCAGTAACGGTCAGCAAAAAATGACAGAAAAACATTTTATATGATCACAAAATGAGACATAAAGGGAAAGAAAATCATCTTACGTTTGCAGTCATTATAAGAGCCCGGGGTGAACCTGCGTTGTGTTTCATTTCTGGAAATGCGTGACTAATATGCTAATATGAAATGTTTTCATTTTCTGTGCTCATGAATGTGACTGTTTTAAGAAATTTTCCTTGACTAACATTAGCATTCAATATTTCTGTTTATCCTTGAGCCAAATGTAGTTTGTGTCTCTGTATTTTGTTTTTGGAAAGATTCATATTACAGCAGTAAATTTCTGACATTGACCCATGCAGACAAAATGGTATTAATGGCCATGTTCACAATAATTAAAGCTGTAACTTTTTTATTATTCTTTTTTATGATGTTATTGAGCAAGTGCATAACAGATCTGTGTTTAAAACACAGATCTCCTTACCTTGCCATCACAGTGGTAAGTTTATAATAATCAGTCAGTTTGACTTGTGGTTACACCACATCTGTCAACAGAAGAAAGATGTTCCAGCTACTAAATTGCATGTATGGGTGTTGGAAAGGCAGCGTTTGTAGCTTGTTCTTACAGCAGTTTAGAAATTTTAAAACGTATCATCTATGTTAAAAACATTTGCACGCAACTTGCAATTTTTGTTTAACAGAGATGGTGGCAAAGAGGCAAAAGTTACATACTAAAGCTTTAAACGTGGACACAAGACCAAGCCATGTAATATGATTCATTAATCTCTGCAGGCATTAGGCCTCCAATAATGAATGGGCCCATGCACCCTCGTCCTCTGGTGGCTCTTTTGGACGGGAGAGACTGCACCGTGGAGATGCCCATCCTGAAGGACGTGGCCACCGTGGCCTTCTGTGATGCTCAGTCCACCCAGGAGATCCATGAGAAGGTATCTGCATTACTTTCACTTACTGTTGCTTTCTGTTTCTGTACGGTGGTTATTCATCCCCTGGATTAATCACTTACGTTTGTGTGCTGTATCAATAAATGTAAAACGTATTCAAAACATTTAAACGTAACATTGTTTACTTAGTAAATTAAAGTCTTAAAGGGTTCCTCCATCATTTACTCACCCTCATGTCATTCCAAACCTCTATGACTTGTTTGATTCTGAAAAAAACAAAAAACGATGAAATTCAATGATAACCAAACAACAGTGGCTTCCATTGACTTCCATTGCGTTGAAACGAAACCACTGAGATGTTTCTCTAAATATCTTCATTTGTGTTCTGCAGAAGAGAAAAAGTCAAAGTAAATGGTGACATTTTCATTGTTGGGTGAACTATCCATATATATAAAAAATGTCTCTGGTTTTATTGTGCAAGACTCATGAGTGTGTATTATTCAAAAAGAAAGGATAATAACGTTGTCTTACACAGCTTTTCCGCTGATGTAATGAAGATCACATGGGAAATGAAAAATTAAATTAACCAATAATAGAACAGCTTACATTTCACAATCCAATACAATCCCAGTGGATTAAACCAACTCCTGCCCTGTATTACGTCACACTGTTTCACTCAGAAATGTCTCGAACGTTAAACTCATTGTGAACATTTCTTGTGTTTTGTGGCGAAGTGGTATTTTCTATCAGTGTTTTATACAGACGAATGCTGTATGAGACATTGTAATATACATTACAACATTGTTTCTCAGTGCATCATTATAGATCCCACTGGCTCGACATGATGGAGCTCTTTGGCTTTGTTACATGGAAAAAACACTTCATCTCAGAAGATGTAGATGAAAAAGTAGATTGCACAATGAAGTAATATTTATGAGGCTGTGAGCACTTCGCCAGAAATGAGTCGAATGATTCATTAGATGAATTCAGTGGGTAGTGTGATGAAATCTCACAGTCATCCTCGCCTCTGTACTTCACGTGATTTATTCATTTTTATTCCTCACACACTTACAGTTATTGATCAGTCTTTGTCATTAGCATTTGTAAAAACAAATCAGTGAATCAAATCTGTTGTGTTGTAAAGTTTTATAAATGTTCACATTCCTCCTTGTCATTCATAATGGATAATGTTTTTCAGGCATTTCTTAATAATTGTATCTGATTCCAGTGTTGTGTGTCTAGAGTAAGACACATTGTGGGTGAAATTCATGTGTAATGTGTGTAAATGTGTGGGACAAATGATAAGAAAAACAAATGAATAGAAAGACGTTTTTACCAAAAACAACATTTTTACAGTTTTTATTTTTTATTTACAGATTAAACAGTATTTATTATAGCCAATAACCAATGTTAGGAACAACATTATAAAGCTATATTATGTTGTCATTTTGTTTTTTAAAGCCTGTTCACAATGAAAAGTCATAGATACAAAATATCTGTAATCGTTTAATTTTTTTACCTGTTTCACATGTCATAACAAAAATGTTTACTGAATATAAAGCTGATACAGTAACTAATGATGGCCAGAAAGGATCCACACAGATGACCTGTACATGTGTGTACAGATCAAACACAGCTGGCTGCAAAAAAGCAAAGTGTGTGAAAAATTAAAGTGTGTGTAAACCTGACCTGCTGCTGTCAGTATTATTAAGAGTGATCCATTCTCACTTTTGTGCTACACATTCATCTAAATTCAACCCATTTGTTCGATTCATTCAGCCGTTACACACACAAGATGAGCCATCAGGGATATCATAAATCATTCACCCTCGACATAAATCACTAAATTCAATGTTTCATAAATATTTACTCCCTCTAAATTCATTTATGCTCATTCAGACATTACTCGCGGCCTGGCGCTGCATGTTTTTGTGCTGATTGGCTGATGGTTTTTGGCATGTTCTGTGTGGTTCTGGGTGGCTGCCAGGTTGATTCTGAAGGAACACACCCCAGGCCTGCTCAGACAGATGGTACTGCCTTACAGCCCGTCCACAAACCTACAAACAGTCCCCTTATTACACAGGTATCACTGCTGAGTGGTACCGTTAGTCTGATAGGAGAGAAATTATTACAGATGATGAAGTGACATAAAACTGTCTGATGAAGACCATGGTAATGATATTTGACTGTAGAAAAAGGTCTCATTGTGTTGCAGCTCATAAACGACAGCAATTATTGAACGCACTGATTTATCAGAGTGTCGAATGAATGGGTGTTTTTCATCATCATCCACAATGGTAATGTGGTAATTCTGTTTATGATGTGTAATAGTCATTAATAAACTCCAGAATCTGATGTTTTATTAGATTATGTCAAGTGTCGTCTAGTAAAACAATTAATCACTCTTTGCAAAAAACTCTTTGCAAGTTGCTTTTTTGAATTTGACATCATTCTGTCATAATAAACAGCATTGTGTTGCTGTCTTACAATGTGGGACATCATTGTTTTTTCCTGAAAAATTCTCTGTAATTTCCATTAATTTACATTCATGCATTTGGCAGACACTTTTATCTCAAAGTGAGCCAAACTTTTTGCGCTGCTCAGCCACAGCAGCACAGATGCCACCCATTAAAATCAGGTCTGAATGTGAATCTAATGGTGACTGGGCTTTATCCCTTTTGAATGCGGTTCCATTAACTTAATTCATCTTTTGTAATGAATCAGTGAATCTGGTTTAATGTTTTCAGGTGTAGGTGTGGAAGCTTCTATCTGAAATAGTGAATCAGGAGGGATTAGTTCCATCATTCAGTGCTGCTAGAACTAAACACAATCTACAAAAACACTCATAATCGACAAAAGAGAATTGTATTGTACTATGAAAACAAAACATTTTAGTTTTTTAATGTCACTGGCTCTTCTAGGAAGTGATTACACTGTTTTTACTGTATTCACTGTTCTCTGTGTCCGGCCTATCAGGTGTTAAATGAAGCAGTGGGAGCTCTCATGTACCACACCATCACCCTGATGAGGGAAGACCTGGAAAAGTTCAAAGCACTTCGCATAATTGTCCGCATCGGCAGTGGATTCGATAATATCGACATAAAGTCGGCTGGAGACTTAGGTAATGATTATTTATCCTTGCATTCTCGTTCGTATGTAGGAAAGCTCCAGGAGGAAAGAAATTATTTCAGATTTATATCATTTATTTTTCCTAGACAACAATCTGATTCAAAGAAGACTTTTTGCTGAAATTAGTTACGTTAGTCGAAATAATTTTAGAACAAAGTACCCAAACTGTATGTGAACAGTCGTCTTGTTTGCTTCTGTTGTTTATTCAGTTGTTTATTAATGAATTGTAAGAGAAACATTTGAAACAAGCTTGAATTCAGAAAGCCAGAATTCAGAATCTCGTGATCTAATTAGGAGTAATAAAATGTTTCATTGGGTTTCTGACTGTGGTCCATAAACACCTGCAGGAATAGCCGTCTGTAACATGCCAGCAGCATCAGTGGAGGAGACCGCAGACTCCACCATGTGTCACATTCTCAACCTGTACCGACGCACCACCTGGCTGCACCAGGCTCTCCGGGAGGGCACGCGGGTCCAAAGTGTGGAGCAGATTCGGGAGGTGGCATCAGGGGCGGCCCGGATCAGAGGAGAAACGCTGGGTATCATTGGCCTAGGTGTGTAGGGAACGTGACACTTCAGCAAACCCAGCTAACAATCTTAGGTTGTTAGAATGTTTCCCTGATATCATAATCAATATCATAATCTGTTATGTTTTAAAACATTCCACTAACAGTTAATAACTTAACACTAACAGTTAAGAATAACGCTAATATAAAGAAGTTATATTATATATATATAATATATGATATATAAGAATGTTAATGATATTACAACATAAGCCAATGACATAGAACATTCTGTTAACGTTACTGCAAGACTTTTTAGAGAACTTTTAGGCAATGTTAACCAGCATTCTTAGAATGTTCTTCGAACTTCTTAGAAGTTCAGAACCCTAAGGCTCTTCATTCATGAAGTGATATATCTGGTCTCAGGGCGTGTTGGACAGGCGGTGGCTCTGAGAGCCAAAGCATTTGGCTTTAACGTGATCTTCTACGATCCGTACCTGTCTGACGGGATGGAGCGCGCCCTGGGGCTGCAGAGAGTCAACACGCTGCAGGACCTGCTCTTCCACAGCGACTGCGTCACACTCCACTGCAGCCTGAACGAACACAACCATCACCTCATCAACGACTTCACCATCAAACAGGTACAAACACTGACCTGAGAACAGATCTCTGACACACGTGTTTGTTTGGTGAAGTTCTGTGATGTTCTTCTGGGTTAATCGCAGATGCGTCAGGGGGCGTTCCTGGTGAACACAGCTCGCGGGGGGCTGGTGGATGAGAAAGCTCTGGCTCAGGCTCTGAAGGAGGGCAGGATACGGGGAGCAGCCCTGGACGTCCATGAGACTGAGCCCTTCAGGTAAACAAAACAAAACTTTATGCAAATGAGCAGTGATGCCATATGGCAACTGCCAATGGGAGTGAAAACAGTGAAGCTCATATGATCTGCCCCATGTCAAGTGCAGACAAGATGTACGTTTATAATAATGATTTATAATTTGATTGGTCTGATTTCCTGAGAAATGTCAGTTTGGCTTCATTTTTCTTACGTAACGAAAAGTATGTAAAGTAACCTGTAATTTTACGTTTCAAACAGATGGAGAGGCAGAAGTTATGGACTGCAGCTTGTTGTCTAGTTTTAGATTTAAGCATTGATGATATGATCAACATGATATGATGTGTTGACACTTTCTCACACTGGAATTTAAATGCCAGTCCGTTTTGTGATCAGTATATTTGTGTGTGTGTGTGTGTCAGTTTCAGTCAGGGTCCTCTAAAAGATGCCCCCAACCTGATCTGCACCCCTCACGCTGCCTGGTACAGCGAGCAGGCCTCCATTGAGATGAGAGAGGAGGCGGCGCGGGAGATTCGCCGAGCTGTGACCGGTACATACAACCGTGAATCTATCCGTGCATTAAACAGCTTGAAAGTAACTCCACACCCTTGCTTTATTTAGTGTACACTGATCTGTGAATATGCAAATTAATCTCCGCTTACACTTAATCACACGAGCTCGGACTCCCTGATCCACTCTGTGACGTGACTGGTAAAATATGTTTATGATGTAGAAACAGAGGCGGTTGGTATGTCTTTGATACTGAAAAAAAAAAAAAAAAAGCAAACTAAGCATGTCTTCTAAGCAGTAAAACACCACCCAGAGAAAACAACACAGCTTGTTTTCACCAAAGGGTCTGCAGTCTACTTAAATGATGAGCCTGTGATCAGAAAACTCTAGTTTTTGCAGTCTTTAATGGGCTGTGATCAGTGACTCTGGGTTTTCTGTAAATAAAAGCTGTTTTCCGCCTCCAGGTCGTATTCCAGACAGCCTGAAGAACTGTGTGAATAAAGAGTTCCTGACACAGAGCACGCACTGGGCAGGCATGGACCCAGCTGTGGTCCACCCAGAACTCAATGGAGCCTATAGGTACAACCTGCAGAACGTTTAACAATCTGATATTACGTTGACTCTAGAATATACAGTCTTTCTGTTGTGATGCCTAAATAATAATGAAGATCAGCACTGTTCGTCCAATCATTTTATGGTCTGTCAGATATGTGTTCATGAATTTTGAAGGAGGCGTGGTCTTGGGGCTTTGAAGGGAGGGTGGGATCTTTTGCTTTCAAAGCTAGCTTTCTATTGCTAGCCTCTTGGGAAATGTCTACCCTACATTTAAGTTGAAAAATCTGTGCATATATTGATGGATTAGATAGTTATCTAACTGTGCAGGGGTCCAAGGCAGGTAGGATCTGAGGTAAATGGTAAATGCAGGGACAAATGCTGCAGTAAATGTACTGTATGTATATTCATATCAATATTAAATATGTACCGTGTAACAGCTGTGTGTATATTATTCCCGCTCTACAGGTACCCCCCAGGTGTGGTGAGCCTCGCCTCAGGGGGTCTCCCTCCCTCTGTGGAGGGCATCATGCCAAGCACCGTGCCCATAACCCACAGCCTGCCCACCGTCGGCCACCCCCCACACGCCCCCTCACCCGGCCAAACTGGCAAACCTGAACCAGATAGAGAGCAGCACCCCAACGAACAGTTGTAGCCCCGCTGTGCAACAGCTTTCTGCACCACTATAAAACTCTTCTGGTCCCTCTTTACCCCAAAGAAGAGGAGCAGAAACCAGCTCCCGGGCTCAGAACCAGCCACAAAAAAAATAAAAATGACTCTGAAGTAGCCAGCTGAAGGTGACTGAAGGTGGCGGACAGTGCCCTCTGATGTATCTAGTGTGGGAAAAAAGAAATAAAAATCTTGTGGATTTAAAACAAAGTAAACTTCTCCCTGAGGCAAAATCCTGCAGTTTTAGATTGTAGTCTATCCAAGTTCAGTGGACAATCTTTTTCTGTTACTTTGTCTGTCTAATGGGTTCATTGTTAAAACAACCGTAGCTATTACATGAATGTAACCTGTTTGTGTACAGTTTTTAAAACATAATCAGTGGTTTGTAGAAAAAATAAAACAGCATTACAGAAGGCATCTTACCACCTGTTTATAGATACGATGAAAAGTATATTAGTTCATTTTTTATTTTAAAAGCCCCAAAAGAGGCGGGATTTGCACACCCTCTCAGGAAAATTTATTTCCTCCTTCCTTCCTTTTAAATTAAACCATGTAATGCATTGTTTTTGTACCCATTTGTCTTTTTGTAGTCAAAATCCAGTACAGTACTTTAATGAACTACACTCAGTATGTTTTTATTTTTGGAGCATGTATTACCCGACGTGTTAAAGGTTAAAAAAATAAGAAAACAGAAAAATGTTCAGTTTTCAAACAAAAAAGTAAAAAAAGACGTCTTGTGTAAAGCTGGCGTAATGCTTGCCTGTTTGTGTGTGACTTGTTTGTACCGTGTTTTCCGAGGTCGCCGGCAGAGTCGCGCTCTCCATCGCCTACATAGTTTCCTTCCTGGTAAAGTGGTAGGCCAGCAATATACATACTATATATACTATGAGATATGATTATTTTTTTGTTAACCTGATTCCAAAAAGAAATGTTTGTGACTGTATGCATTTGTATGAATTATTTTAAATGAAATAAAAGTCCAAGTTAAACGACGCCGCAGTGTTTCTGTGAGGTTGAGAAAATTTGAGTTTATAACATTTCCATGATGCAATGCTTGTGAAAGGACACCAGAAACACGCAGGGTTTCTCATAGGTTTCCGTTGTATTTGAACCCTTTCAGGATAGAAACACAATGGCCATGAACTCATGACCCTTCATGTGGACATTCATTCTGCAATATAAATAATGCAATCCAAAGGAACCAACAGACATGCTGAAAATATTAGATTCAAGGCAACTGAAATTTCACTTCAAAGCAGGATTTGTCTTGCTTTGGAGATTTTGTATTAAAGGGACAGTTCAACCTAAAATAAAAATCTCTCATTTACTCAACCTCAAGTCATTTTAAACTCCCATGTTTAACCTCAAACGCAAGTCTTCTGTGAAATGATGTTTAGTCCCTGCTCTTTCCTTACAACTAAAGCATACAGATCAGAGACGGCCAAGCTCTGAACAGACAGTAAAGTAGCATGAAAGTTCCACTGAAGTGAAGTCCATTTGACGTTCCATTTGTGTGCAGTATATTCCAAGATTTCTGAATTAACGTTTTTGTATTAACGTTATTCAAACATTTTGTAATTCGGTCATTTTTTTGTAATTTGTTTTTTTTTAAAATGTTCTACTTACTACTTAAGAATAACATTGATATATAATATATAATGTTAAAAAGATTTTTTACTTTACTGCAAGAACTTTTTGGATAATGTTCTGAGAACATTCCTTGTTAGCTGGGTGGACTGTTGTATGGAGAAGAGTGACATTAACAGTCTTTACAATATCTAGCCCTATGGTGCTGGAACGACATGAGGTTGGGTTAATGATCCATTTTTGGAAATATTCTTTTAATGTGCTTATTGAAATTGTAGAATTAGTGCACCAGGAAGCAAACGGCTATCTGTATGTGAACGAAAGCACTAGAATTGGACTGTTCTTTATGTTTTGAGGTGGGTGGGGGCAGTAAGTGATGATTCAGCATTGAAACCGATCCCTGCACATGCTGTTTTCCTTTCTGCTGTGTTTCTCAGCAGACTCCCATAATTCCTGCATCCTGTCCACTGCTGCGTCTGGATTTCGTATTGTGAGTGTTGCCGTTAAACATAGTAAGAGGCCTCTGAGTGCCCCTGAGCAGTCTTAAAACACAGAAAGTTCAAGCCGGAGAAGAACAGACTACAGGGCATTGCAAAGCCCCTGATTCATTCACAATCGTCAGTATAGTATTTAAATGAGAACCGTTTCTGAGCAAACAGCTTTGTGAACATGCATGTGCGACCGGAAAACTTTGAGTCAGCAGAACTTTAGTGTTCAGACTACAGCCGTGTTACAGCTCTGAATCTGAAACATTTTCATCTGAGACCACAGTTACAGTTGTTATCATTGTAATGTTATACGTGTTTGTAATAGTCTTTGTGATTGTTGTCATTGTTCTGAAGCTGGCACCACTTAACCCAGATGAGAAATGTTAAAGTTGCAATGCATAACTGTTTTGGTTTAAAAATAAAGTACATGGCTGATCAGTGTTCAAAATTGTCTCCTTACCGTCTCCTGATTCACAACAGTGAAGATTATAATAATGATTTATAATTTCATTTGATTTTTCCAGAGAAATATCAGTTTGGCTTTATATATGGCAAAAGAATCCTGTAACCTGTTATAATAAAATATTTTGGTTTAGGCTTCTGTTCAATACGTATATTAAATGATTTTACTGTACAGATGGAAATCCGACCGTAAACTTTATCCAACCACAATTTTGTCCAACCACATGGCAAGTAGTGTGAGAGAGGAAATATAGTCTGTGGCTGACTGATGACTGATGACTGGTGACTGATGACTGGTGACTGGTGACTGATGACTGGTGACTGGTGACTGGTGACTGGTGACTGGTGACTGGTGACTGATGACTGGTGACTGATGACTGATTCAGATCTGTTTTCTTTGAGCTGTCCAAAGTAGAGCAACAAAGTAGTGCAGCAGTTTTTACATCAGGATATTATACTAGTATTTTTGGAACTTATTATGTGTTATTGAGGCTAACACATTGCTTCCTGTGTGCTGGGGACTTAAACCATAAACCAATCGTTGTGTAAGTGTGTGTTTGTTTAAGTCTTAGACTTTAGCAGTGAGGTAATCTCGGGTGAGCAGGTAGCGACCAATGTGACTAAACTTTACATCTGAAACACTGAAGAAACATTTTCTGAATAAAACAACCAGCGAACTGGTTCTGTAACCTCTTTAATGAAGAGTGAATATGCATATATACACCATATTACAAATGAAAAACACTACATTTAATATAAATGAGTAAATTTAGTACTAAATGTAGGTAGTTAATGGTTAGAATGTTGTTCCACGACCAACAAAACGTGCTGATCCAGGCACACCCTCAGTACTCAGAAAAACGACAGTCGTGTGGGGTTACATGTGATGTGTGCTGCTGCTGCTGAGGGCCAGCAGGTGGCTGTGATGAGGGTGAACTTCTGCCACTGTGAGCACCTCATTCAGATCCTCCATGTTTCTGGCTTCAGATCTGATATCTGAGACAATCTAACGAAATAAATGATTTACTGTGACCTTCAACAAAACGTACACCAGCAAAACGTATTTTCTATTGGTTTAAAAATCGTAAAAAGTCACCGTGAAAACAGTTGTGAGTGAAACAGCAGGGTAATGTTTTTGATATATATTTTTTTAATGGCACCTTTTTAAAAACTGTATGTTCTCTGAGTGCCTCAGAGCCCCTGCTCATTCATGAGGTTATCTCATCAGACACAGTCAGTCTGGGTTTCTAGATCACCATACCAGTGATCTCTAACCAGCTCTAGAGTTTATCTCTAATGAATCACACCTGAAGCAGCTGATCAGGATGTTTGGGGCTGACAGAAACATCCAGGCAGGTGTGATGGAGCAGAGACTGGAGATCAACTCTGCAGCTCTGTGGAGCTCCAGGAACGTGGACTGGAAACCTCTGCTGTAGCGTTTCAGAGTAATATCTCAGAAAGCTGTTGCTTAAGGGAATCATGTCAACATGAACCAGAATCTGAGATGTTTCGAGCGTGCAAAGAGGAATTAAGGCTGCTGAGAACTGAGGACAAACCCAACCCAGTATTAATACTACAATGTCCCCATTAAAGTGCTCGGCCCACACACACACAACAGTTTAAAGAAATGCTTTGTGTTACTTAGAAAGGTGGAGTCTCACCTCTTCTAAAATCAAGTGGATGAAAGTGAAAGTCAAATAAAGACCAGCGAGCTGAACATTAAGGTAAACCATTTCAGTAACATAATTCCCCTGATCAGTGATCCAGTGATGTGGGGTGAGATTATAGCTGGATTTCTATCTATACCTTTATAACTAGAGACAAGTCAAGCTAGTTACAGACGGGTTAAGTTGAGAAGGATGTTGTGTGACATTGCACATTGTAATTGTCTGCAGTAACTGCTTCACACAGTGACTTTAATGCTCTTAAATCTTAAACTTTGGCTGCATTTGTGAACATTACACGCTGAGTTAAACATGAACGGGAAATACTGCACACGCAACAGTGTCCACGTAATACCTGTCGAGGGTACATAATAATAATAATAATAATAATAATAATAATAATAAATAACAGAATAAGTCATATTTCCCGTCTGTTTCGTTACGTTGTGCATGACCGCACGCAACCCGATTGTGAAGTTTTTCAGCCTGATGAAGTCACGCAGTCGACACACAATATTGTTTATATATATATATATATATACACACACACACACATATATATGTATATATAAACGTTAATTATATATGTAATGAACAGAGGCATCAGTGTGCTGCTGTGCACTGCTGAGCTGCCTCACACTTCAGTTCTCTGAATGAATGACTTCATTTATAATATAAGATTGATCAACTTTGGTAAAGTTCTCATCTGTAAGAACTTCAGACACTGAATGATCTTTATCTGTCTGTCTGTGTGTCTGTGTGTTTGACTGTCTGTCTGTCTGTGTGTTTGTCTGTCTGTGTGTTTGTCTGTCTGTCTGTCTCTGTGTCTGTGTGTTTGACTGTCTGTTTGTCTGTCTGTCTGTCTGTGTGTCTGTGTGTTTGTCTGTCTGTGTGTTTGTCTGTCTGTCTGTCTCTGTGTCTGTCTGTGTGTTTGACTGTCTGTGTGTCTGTGTGTTTGACTGTCTGTCTGTCTGTGTGTTTGTCTGTCTGTGTGTTTGACTGTCTGTCTGTCTGTGTGTCTGTGTGTTTGACTGTCTGTGTGTCTGTGTGTTTGTCTGTCTGTGTGTTTGTCTGTCTGTCTGTGTGTCTGTGTGTTTGTCTGTCTGTGTGTCTGTGTGTTTGTCTGTCTGTGTGTTTGTCTGTCTGTGTGTCTGTGCGTTTGACTGTCTGTCTGTCTGTGTGTCTGTGTGTTTGTCTGTCTGTGTGTCTGTGTGTTTGACTGTCTGTCTGTCTGTGTGTTTGACTGTGTGTTTCACTGTCTGTGTGTTTTACTGTCTGTGTGTCTGTCTGTCTGTCTGTCTGTGTGTTTCACTGTCTGTGTGTTTGTCTGTCTGTGTTTCACTGTCTGTCTGTGTTTGACTGTCTGTGTTTCACTGTCTGTCTGTGTTTCACTGTCTGTGTGTCTGTCTGTGTGTTTCACTGTCTGTGTGTTTGTCTGTCTGTGTGTTTGTCTGTCTGTCTTTCACTGTCTGTCTGTCTGTCTGTCTGTGTGTCTGTCTGTCTGTGTGTTTGTCTGTCTGTGTTTCACTGTCTGTGTGTTTCACTGTCTGTGTGTTTGACTGTCTGTGTGTTTGTCTGTCTGTCTGTGTGTTTGACTGTGTGTGTGTTTGTCTGTCTGTCTGTCTGTCTGTCTGTGTGTTTGTCTGTCTGTGTTTCACTGTCTGTGTGTTTGTCTGTCTGTGTGTGTGTTTGACTGTCTGTGTGTTTGTCTGTCTGTCTGTCTGTCTGTCTGTGTGTTTGTCTGTCTGTGTTTCACTGTCTGTGTGTTTGTCTGTCTGTGTTTCACTGTCTGTCTGTCTGTGTGTTTGACTGTCTGTGTGTTTGTCTGTCTGTCTGTCTGTCTGTGTGTTTGTCTGTCTGTGTTTCACTGTCTGTGTGTTTGACTGTCTGTGTGTTTGTCTGTCTGTCTGTGTGTTTGACTGTGTGTTTGACTGTCTGTCTGTGTGTTTGACTGTCTGTCTGTCTGTGTGTTTGACTGTCTGTCTGTCTGTGTGTTTGACTGTCTGTCTGTCTGTGTGTTTGACTGTGTGTTTGACTGTCTGTCTGTGTGTTTGACTGTCTGTCTGTCTGTCTGTCTGTGTGTCTGTCTGTCTGTGTGTTTGACTTACAGGAATCAAACACAGTGATGTTGGCTCAGCCAGTGTACGAGCAGCAGTATGAAGTCTCGGCATTCCTCAAGATTAGGCCGAAAGTCATTGCGGTAAACCATTAAAACTGTTTCAAGTAACCATAGTGTTACACAGCTAACGTTTTCTAAAAGCACTCTGAACGTTATCATAAGCATTCTTGCTGTAACAGTGGTAGAATGTTTTAAAGTTATGTCATATGTAAAAATGTTATTCTGAAGTTCTTTGTGGAACGTTTTAGAAACGTTCCAGAATTATAACAGTGTTTGAATAACATTATTGTGACCAAGCAACAATGTTAATACAACGTCTAAAAAAACTGGACGTTTTGAACGTTCCTAGAACTTTTAAAATAACATTTACCATTTTTGTAACTTAATGGAAACAGAGAAATGTTCTTGCAGCCCGTTACTATTAGCTGGTATTGTTTTGGCAGCTTGTGTGGCCATTTTATTATTTTTGTATTGTGGTGTTACTACAAATATCTTGGTTAAAATATTTTTAGTAAAAAGGTGAAGCATGAAGTATTGATGGTGTCAGCAACTATGAAGAACAGAATAACACCTTAGATCTGTCTTTCAGGTTTTTGAATTATTGATGGCATTACTGATGCTTGGAGTAATGATGTGGAATACAGATGTGCTCCTCCTTGTGTCACCACTGTTTGTAAGTGTTGTATTTAAACATCAGTGTATCTATGAGCCGTGAGCAAATGCTGACCTTTTAATTTCTGCAGTTAATTTTAACAGGATCTGTGATCATGATAGCCGCAAGAACACACAACCTGTGTCTGGTACGTCTATATTTCTCGTTTCTTTGAATGAGATTCATGTGTTAGAATAGCAGGTTAACGGGGGAACACAGAAAGTAAAATACATTATTATACATGTCCTTAAACACACTTGTGTCCTCCTAAACCACATATACACGCTCACGCGTGTGCACACTTTATTTCGGAATGAATCCACACAATTTTGCATCACAGATATTTTTAAGTTGCAAGTAGTTTGTGAGTAGGATGTGTTATGAAAAACATTCACTTCAGGGGAATGTTGTGGTGACTGTTTTCTACCTTATTGTAGGTCAGGACATCGCATGTGTTCAGCTTTCTAAACATGGTTGTAGCTGCTGTTTCTTTTTCTATTAATGTGTCTCACTTGTCTTTTATTATGGTGAGTGCTGCATACAAGTCCTGGAGTTTCTATATTCACATGGTTTTTACCTTGTGTGTGTGTCTTTAGTTTTGTAGCTTTATGCAGTTTAGATCTGACAGTCAGTTGCAGTTTATTATTCAGTTTATTCTGATTCAGTTCATGCATTGTGTTTTTACTGCTCATTTAGCTTACAGGTATGACTTGGATTGTTCTTGCAGTCAGCAATGCTGTGGCTTTCATTTCCTCTATTATTGTCATCTCAACTTGCTGCGTGCCTTGCTGCAGGCCAAAGGTAAAAGTAACGAAGTGTTTTAATCTCAACACACAGAATTCGATGAAATAAGGTCACATTGGTTTTCTCTCTGGTCTCTCTCAGGCAAGATGTGCTGTGGTCGATTATATGGGCACTGCTCTGCCACTCAACAATGTCGTGCTTTTGGGCCAGTCAGATCCCGCTGCTTTACCACAACCTGTTGCTTCAGTCGTGTATGTTGTGCCAGCAGGTCACGTCCCCTCTGTACCTCTGTATAGCCCACCTGCATCTGCACCTCCACACTATTACAGTCTAGTTCCAACAGCCTGCGATTCAGGCCCAGCTACACCCCCACCTGCCTATGACCAGGTAATTGAGCAATTTTGAGTGATTGTATGAATGAAACCATACAGTCGAAATTGGTTCTTCAATGGCATCATGTAGCACCTTTTTAGGAGTGTAACCCTGTTAATGCTTGAGACTTATTGCCGGATTTTGACTGTACATGATTCAGTTTTGACTGTATTTGCTTGCATTAAACACATTTATTAAATTAAAATGTGTTCACAGGCCTCTGTTTTTCCCTCTGAGGATTGGACGACAAAGTGATTAAAACCTTTAGCATATGAAATAAGATAACTTCTAGATATCTGTATCTGTATATTCTTTTTATACAAAACTTTATGCCAGTGGCAAGTAAAACAGGGAGGCAAATACTGTTTGGTTTAAGGATTTTTGATGTTTACACTGTTACGTGTTAAAAGCAAACTAAACGCCAACCAGTACTACTTTCTGTAATATGCTTTTTAAAATTAATAATGTTGTTTAATTTCGCCATACAACCTGACAAAAAACCCACAAAAGTGACACTTCAAGCATTTTAGCACTGCTTGAACAATAGTTACACTAAAACCAAACATTTCTGGGTTTGGACAGTTCGGTCTTGATTTAAACTGTTCTCAGTGATTCCAAAAACGGACTGATTCAGATCAGCATTTACATGCAGCATTTAGCGTGTATATTGCCAGACAAAACTACCATTTGAATTGCTGTGTCTCAAACACATGGTTTGAACAACCATCATATTGATGAACTAAACATTAATCTCCTAAAACAGGGTAACTGTATTCAGGTTTTCTATTCCAGTTTGTCACAATGCAGAACATTGGTTAGCACTTCAAATCAGAACTGTTAAAGTGCAAAACAGCCCAATCAAAAGCTTATAGGGAACCTGAAGCCTGCAACACTCAAAAGATTCCCGATCAGTCCAAAGTCAAATTACGATTCAGGGCAATTCAGCTCCACTTGGAAGTGGGTGGATGTTCTACAAAGGTCAGAGTAAGGGCATGGTGTTCAGTTCTAAAACAGCTGAAAAGTGCTTGTGCACGACCAAGTAGATAAATGCATGCGAAACTTCAGAATAGCAGAAATGCAAGACATGAAAGCGTTTAAGATTATGATCGTGCTGCCACATCCTACAATAACATAAGGAAACCAGTTCTGCATAACCACATCAACACCAAATGACAGCTCTACCGCATGAGTTCTGAAGTGGGTCATTCCAACAATCAAATCTAAAAATGCACAAATTAAAACAACCAGTGTAATTATTTTATAATTTAACTATTTGGTTAACATTTATGCCACAAAAGGCTGTAAGTAATATTCACATTTTATTCATTTGATTGTTCAATCAAGATGCAACTGAGTTTGTTTTCTAAAATGCACAAATAGATTATGATGACATATCAGATGCCTATTTATGCAAACACCCAAACTGGAAAACTTCATCACAAATATGTCACAGTTATACAAGATTCTATTTGTGCAACCAATACAAAAATTGACCAAGAACCCGTACACTAAAACAATCACAATAAAGGTGCCTACAGTAGTGAAAGTGTCAGAAAAGGTACTTTGAGATTTTAAAAGGCATAATTTTTCACAACCATTTTTTTAAGCACATTTCTCAGTTTTGAAGAATCTGCCGTTGTGAAATAACTGATAAGAGTTTATTCCTCTTTCATCTCATCAGAGGCCTTTGCTTTGTCTCTTGGCACTCTGCCCATGTTGTAGAACTCCGTATTGGGTCTCATATCGGTCAGGTGCGCCAAGCGGTTGGACATGGCAAAGAATGCAGCAATGGCAGCAATGTCCCAGATATCTTCTCGGTCAAACCCGTGACTCTCCAGAGTGCTGAAATGCTCTTCAGTTATTGTCTCACTCCTGCAGACCGTCAGAGCAAAGTCAAGCATGACTCGTTCCCGGGTGGTTAGCTCTGCAACTTTGTAATTTACTGCCACCTGTGGAGCAAAACAGAACTAGTTAAAATTATGTCCATCATAAACTCTTCTCATTCTCACCTCTACCAATCATAGTTCTACATCATTCAGTTGTGAAAAATGAGGGCAGAGTAAAGGCCCTTTCACAAGACTCGTGTCATCACAAGTGTCGGCTACGGCAGGATTATGTAACCTCACTTGCTACGTGGCACTCAAATTATATATATCATGAACCATGACATGATTTATCTGTTTTTGCAATGAAATGTCTAACTTTGCATCTAAATTCATTTCATTGACCTTTACTGTTTAATGTATTTTTAAAATGTTCTCATCCTTTGTTTGCTGTTTGTTTCCCAGTAACATGTAACTGTCAATATTTGTTGTGTCACTTTAATAAACCAAAGGTCCATCTTTGCGTAGGTCAGTGTTCATCTGAAATGTGATGAGAACTTGTTATGGTCCCTAAATTTTAAACACTTTGCTTAAAACAGAAGGGAAATATGTCTAGAAATTGTCTAAAAATGAATCTAGCTTTCTGTGAAGCTCTTACATGAGTCATGGTAAAAAGGCCCTTAATATTTTAATGTGTCAGATTTGACACAATGTCACGTTTCAGGCACCTGGTCAGCCAGCCTGGGGTTTTTAGAGTAGATGCGGTGCAATGCACTGTGGGATACGACACAATACAGGCAGTGATTGTGAGCACTGGTTGCCACAACAATCAGTTCCCGCTCCGCTTTGGACAGACCACCTGTTCCAGACAACACAAAACATGCATCACATCCTGAATTATTCCAATAATAAATTACATAAAGAAACATAACTGATATGCAGATGTGCATTAATTCAGTCGCATAAATGAAAGATCTTACCACTCTCCTTGTTCATGAGGGCATTGTAATAAGAGAAGAAAGCTCGAAACTCAGCAGGACGATGGGACAGGACCTTGAACACATTGGGCAGAAATCCACCCTGCAGGTGAACACACACACACACACACACGTTGCTTTACATGCAGACACACACACACACACAGTGTAATTGTGGATCTGTGGACGTCGCACCTTCAGTTGGACTTCCTCCATCAGCTCCACCATATCAAAAGGCAGGCTCTTCTTGTGCGGCACAGGGAACCGGCTGATGTCCTCAGAAGTGCTGCTGCGGTGTGTGTGAGCGGCTGAAACTCTGCTCTGTGAAACAGCGAGTTAAATATGACGTGTTGAGGACGATGAGAACTGCTCAGGTTTGCTTAATAAACTGAACGGAAAGTTGAACGAGTTTATGAAACATCATTTCAGATGATGTGCGATTATCAATCACACACCTGACTGTGTGTTGCCACGAAGCCATTAAACTCGAGCTGTGATTACGACGCTTCTATAACAGCTTCCTTGCAGAATTACGTATAATATAATAATAATAATAATAATAGATAATGAACTGTAAAAACTTACCAATGAGCCGAAATCAGAGCGATGAATGAGCTTGAAAGCGCGTCGTAACGACATCGTTCAACTTTATCTTCTGCGTGTTTACGTCGGTGACAGACAGCGAGCAATGGCTGCCGCCTGAAGGCCAGCCAATCGCCGAGGAGCATTCCGACACGCCTCCTGCCGCTCGACCAATCACATCGCTCGAAACTGCATTTCACTTCCTCTTACGACGACGACGGAAATGAAGCGACGCACGCGCACTCAGAGAGTTTCAAAATAAAAGTGCGCGTGCCCGACCGACTAGATACATGCACGCGAAACGTCAGCAAACAACAGCCAGAAATGCACATTATAAATACAAATAAATGGTGACATTACAACAAATTGTAAATATTAAAGGGTTAAATGGTGCTCAGTCTCTGGAAGCTCAAATCATCGGTGCTTAGCAACCAGTCGTGAGCTTTAAACGCTGTGCCATATTTACCCACTACATTTTATCATTCATTCTCAGTGTGACGTTATTGTTCACTGCACCATCGTCCGTGTAAAACGAGACTTTTATATTGAAGCTAATAGCATAAGCTCATTATTTGGGATCTGAATTTGTGTCGTTTATTAGTCGGTAAGCCACCGTGCTCTCATCGTTATGGGCGGGCACGGTGTGATGGCGAACGAGGAGTCGCTGGATTATTCGGTGCATGAAGCGTGGAATGAGGCCACCAATGTTTACCTGCTAGTTATTTTGGTGAGCTTCGCCCTGCTGATGTACGCCAGAAAGTAAGTGCCCAGTCGCCATACATGCCCTGAAAATGTAAACAGTGAGACAGCACGGAAGCGGCGACACGATCGTGACAAAGCGGAGGTCTAATCTGTGTTATATGCGTTTTACATGAGGATAACGGGTCAGTGGTGATCGATACGTGTGATTGAATGCAGTTTTCATTTCATCTGGTTTAGAAATAAGCGGAAGATCATGCGTATATTTACGCTGCCGCCGACGGTCGGAGCCTCAGCCGAGCCGAACTTCTACGACAGCCTGCAGAAGGTCCGGCTGCGACAGCAGCTGGAAATGTATTCGCTCGGTAAGTTTGCTTCATTTATTAACTAATTCAAAATATGTGTTACTTGTTATTTAAGTAAGTTATTTACTTTTAGTTGGCGCAATAGGCCGCGGTTAATAGGAGACTTGTTAGCCCCAAACCACCTTACTAAGATCACTGTGAAGCACGGCCTCACGAGGCTTTTATTGACTTTATTGCTTTTATTAATTTTATTACTGATATTGATAGAAAATATTCTTCCGCCAAGCGATGTAGTTCTTCTGAAACTGCAACACGCATTACAGACGTAATACCGACGTAATGACGTCACACTTTGTTTATAAGTTACTAACGCTGCGAACGCGCCTCAACCAATCAACCAATCACAAGCAAGGACAATCAACCAATCACAAGCAAGGACAATCAACCAATCACAAACGGAACTATCCTGTTCATAATAGTTATCATTATTCCTTTATTAATGTTATTAAATTGCTGTTTAAAACAATAATTGTGTGACATGTAAATGAATATGATTATATTTCCATACATATCCAACTAAGTAAATAACTTAATAACAAGATGAGTAAACATCTTGTTATTACCCATATTACAACTTTGTAAAATTGTAAAGCTGTTAAAAGTTCATGTGAGAATAATTTTTTTGCTCTCCAGCTCGTAAATACGATCAGCAGCAGTCGCAGTCGGATAGTGTGCAGCTGTCGATGGAGTGATCTCACAGCAGAGGCCGCTCTGCACACACATCACATACTGATCCCAGTACAGATCACAACAGTGTCGTGTGTTGTGTTGTTATGAGGATTTGGCACACTGGGAATATAAGAGTTAAACCTGCTTTGTGATTTTTTTTTTAAAAAGTGAATATCAGTGGATTATGACACAGATTCTCTCTGGTGTTCACAGTGAAATGACTTGTACAACATCTCCATGTTGAATGATAAATGCATTGCCTGTAAATATCTCCCATTTTAGATTTCATTGTGTCATGTAGCTGTGCTCTGTTCTGCACATAAAGCACACAGATTAAAGGAACATTGTAGTTATTAAACAGTGTAACAATCATTGAATACACATTGAAACACTTCTGGCTCCTGCATGAACACTAGGCGCTTATGTTATGCTGCCCTCTAGTGTTAGTTTGTCAGTAGTTTACACAGACCTGCCAGATCAGCTGAAAATAAAGAATAGTTGTAACATTAAATAAACTTCATTAACACTTAATGTAGAAATTGACTGCAGTGCTTTGTAATTAAAATTGCTGCATTGATAGATCAGCCTGGATTAAGAGCATCATGTTTCTGAGTGTTTGAGTGAGAGGGGAGGGGGGGGTTCTCAGGACCAGAATGAAATGGTAATCAGGGGAGGGGTTTTGCAGTCACCTAGCAACCCCGTGGAACACCCTAGCAACCGCATAGCAATAAGCTAAGAAACCGTCAGAAGACCTCAGCAGCCACTTAAACTCAGTGGTAAATACCCACAATGCCCTGGCATAATGGTGGTGACTTTTGTGTGGGCAATCGCCATGTTTTCTCTGATGTACATCTTGCTCAACTGAAAGGAGTAGTTCACCCAAAATGTAACAATTCTGCTATTACAAGCACATATGATTTCCTTTCTTCTGTGAAACCCAAAAGATGTTTTGCAGAAGCTGCTTTCTTCTGAAAAGTGAAAGTAGATGGGGGCCAGGGACTCCACAAAGACTGAAAGCATCAGTAGAAGTTATCTTTGAGCTTTGTGTGACGTATACACTGACATTTAAATAGTGAAATGACATCTTGCTTGACAGCTGTGGTCACAATTCACCATCATTATATGTAGAAGAGAAGCTTATACAGTCTGTTATAATAAACTCATTTTGTGTTTTAAAATCTTGCAGGCTTGGAAGGACACAAGGGTGAATAAATGATGACAAAATGTTCATTTTTGGGCAATTTGGTCTTTTAATAAACACTCGTTTTTTGCTCTTACTGTCTGCATTGCTTTTCTGCCCTGCCCGTTGTTTAACAAACATTAAAAGCCGTTTAAACAGAACAGAACCGCTTACACAGAACATAATTCCAGGTTTTAACTCAAGACATCTGTTCTGCATCCATCTGCAAACTATAACAAAAAAACAATCGATAATCCAGAAAGAAATAATCCACAGAGCTTGAGGAGCAGTGTTCACGGTCGCTAAATTTCAGCACATTTATTAGTATATGGTTTGTGTTTATAGTCTGATGTCGTCTCCTGCCCAGCCATGATCCGCTCTGCCGTTCTGAGACCTGTGGCTGCTTGAAGCCCAGACAGATGTAAACACGGCCTGACCGCATACGCTGGCCTCAGGCCAGCAGCTGCCAAAAACAGCTAGGAACATCAGTGCCATGGCCCCAGTGCTCTCTTTGTCTCTTGCTCTCTGTCTCTCTCTGTCTCAGGGTTTTACACAGTTTTACTGGTCCACTGCCACAAGGCCCACAGAATGGTCAGTGTTAAACAGAATTACTTTATTTAGAGTCATGACACATAGAGATCTGCTTATAAAATATGCCAAGAAATATTGTGGATGTGTTTAAATGGGTCAGCAATCTTCTGGTGGAAATCGATTCTGAAAATGCAGTGCTCACAACTTTTTTTTATTTATTAGAGTATCGTACAGACCTGATACCTGGTACAGATGTTGAGATTAACTCTGTAATGTGCTGTCAGCTGCCTGTAGAGTTCAAAAAGTGTTTCTGTAGCTCAACTGGTAGAGCATTGTGTTAAATATTTAAATATCCCACATAAAATAGGTTATTCAGCAAAACTGGTTTCAGGAACCATGAATGAATGAAATGGTGAGTGGTTATGGCAGAATAAACCTGAACTCTTCTGAAACTATTGAGGAGATTTGTTTTGTTTTTTCCCAGTGGTAACACTTTAACCATTACAACATTAACATTAACTGCTTTTAAATTATGCATTATTGATTTAATTATTAGCAAAATTTTGAAAAGGCTGCATTACCTGCACAGAAGCATAAAACAATGGTGGAAAAGATATCTTGATGTTTATTTTATCTTTACCAATAGCCTGTATGCTAGTTATTACTGTTATTACTAGTTATTAGTTATTACTATTATTATTGTAAAAATTTAATACATTTTGAAGAAAGAAAATCACAAATCAGATATTTTTCTCTGGCTTAATTTGATGCATCGTGCACAACTGAGAATGTGTGATTGGAAATTAAACAGGGTCCATGTGGATTTCACGATCACTTTAAAGCTGCTTCAGATCTTTTTGGTGTCTTTACAGTGCTGAGAGAGTCATGAGGGCATCTCTGAAACCTGCGCTTCACTATCTCTCCCTCCTTTTTCATTTCACAACAGTGCTTTTGCTGTAAAGGCAAGCGTGTTGTACAACAGCGCAAGTGTGTGTTTCCATGCTGCATGTCTCTGGATCCGAGCACAGATGACACACAACAAGCTGCTTCATTCTTCCCTCCGCTCTTGTGTTGTGGGGCCAAGCACTTTGCCTTTTCATCTCCATTCTTCGTTCACTTCTGCTCACATTTCTCTTTATGTCACAGGTGGCAACAAGACACGAGTGGGAATGAAAGGGAGCAGGCACTAATTAGAGGAGGAGGAGGACTGGGACAAAGAGACTGGAATAATAAAACGTTTAAAGCAGGAAGAAATCTGGAAACGAGGATGAGTGGTGGTCGCTTTCTGTTCTTCCTGTACAACAGCGGGAGATGGGGACCTTTTAAAGGTCTTGCTTCCTTGTTTTTCTTTTTTCAAAACTGAGGCCCTTTAAACCAACAGATATGGTGAGAGCTGGTGAGATTGGAGGCCTGTGTCCTCTACAACGGTGCCCCGCTAAAGAACTGGCTGATAATGGGAGTAAATCTGGATCCCTGATCCTTTCTCAGGCTTGTTTCTGCGAGGAGTTATTGAAAAGGAGTCCACAGCTCTTGCATCTCCCAGAGGTCAGCTGCTCTTCACACACAAGTTCTACAAAGCCTCCCAAAGCCCAGAGCTATTAGTCATGTGTGTGGTTTCAGATCGGCCCTAAAAAGAGCCCCCGATGGGCTTCTGAACCACGGCAGGTGGCTCCAGTCATTGGCAGAGAACAGCGCAGGTATGGCAGGTTTCTGTCTGACCGCCAGTCTCTGTGGAGCCAAAGACCTGAACAACAAACACAAGAAACCCAGGCTGACCTGGATCCTCTCTGGCCCTCAGTCAGACTGTATACTCGGGGCCTCTATCACACATATGGAGCCGTGTATAGATGTGGGCCACAGCCCGGACACAGGCTCCTGTTCACCTCATGCTTTCTCCAATAAATGACAAGAGGAGAAGTGAAAACCCACAGTCACATACGGCAAGCCAAGATGCACCCTAGTCAATGTTTGGCTCAGTTCTGTAATGTACACAAGCTGGAATCCATCATAGCTGAGTCTATGAAATCTTTATTCCTGCTAGGTTACTTAGTTAATACCTTTAAGTGATTTTTTTTACTACAGTGTGGGTTCCTTTTTGAACATTTAATATTAATATTATACATACTAATTATAAACAGTTGAATTATTATTCTTAAAATTTCTGTAATTCTGTCAACATCCTAAAAGATTAAAGTTGCAATCTGTAATGTTTTTAGTTAAAAATGAATAAAAATTAGTTATAGAGCAAGTATATAACAGATCAGTGTTCAACACAATCTCCTTACCGTACCCGACCCACAACAGTGAGTTTATAATAACAATTTATAATGAGCTGTCGGGTCTACTTTACAGAAAGTGTCTGTTAACAGAAAGAAGATCCGACCACTATATCACACGTGCGGGTGCTGTAGATGCTGCAGCGTTTGTAGCTTGTTGTTGCAGTAGTTGTTTAGAATTTGAACTTGATAAGAAAATAACTCCACAAGTTACCTGCATTTTATTCTTCAGAGATGGTGGTAGAGAGGCAAAAGTTCTGGATTGTAGCTTTAACCTTCCCATGGCCCAGTGACTCATGCATGTGTCACGTTGAACCAAGATGTTTATACAGACAGTATAAAACTGCAGTCTGTCGTGTGTCATCCACTGATTCCTTCCTGTTCCTTGCTGCCATTTCCTGTCGTGTCTTTACTGTCTCTAGTATGAATAAAAATAGTAAAAGAAAGTACAATGATTCTGCACACATGGCAGCTTTTGGCAGATATTTTTCCAGAAGCACATTCAGCATTTTTCTCTAATTTGGACCATCAGAACTTTTGGCCTATGTCTGACTGCAGTTCTGATGGCTTGAACTCTTTCTCCTGTACTTTCAGGAGTGTGGTGTGACTCAGACAGACTCCTCTTGTCTGTCTGTTGTTAGTGGTTTCTTCTTTTTTAAGCTTTTTAAAAGTATTTTTTGGACCGTGCTATAAACCTCATTAAGCTGAGGTCGTATCAGGAGCGATTCTTCTCTTTCAGTGTGCTCTGCTGCAGTGGATGAGGGACGGGTGATCGTGTGGACAGAATCAGCTCTCTGGGAGAGGGAAACTACAGCTATGTTGACATTTTCAAACCTGTCACTGAAAGTTTCCTGTATGTGGCAGGTGACGCTTTGCAAGTGGTTCTATTGATGAGTAAAGTACTTATACCTACTCATTATACCTAGATAACAGGGAATGTATTCACAACGTTAGCTACCGTTCTCTAAAAGTCCTCTCAACGTTATTAAAAATGTTCTCACAGTAACATTAGTAGAATGGGTTTTTTTCAATGTTAGGGTCAAATGTTTTAAAAACAACTTTTTTAAAAAAAAAGATTTTAAAAATGTTTTGAATAAAATTCTTTTAACCTAGCAATAGCAATAATACAACATATAAAAAACATCCCCAGAACTTTCAAAATAAATTTTTTCATCGTTTGTTACTTAATGCAAATGTTAGGTAAACATTAATATAACCTAAATTGTTAGCTGGTACATGCTGGAGTTAATGGCCACTAATACACACAGGTGTGTGTGTTGAAGCTCATAGCTCTACATCAAAGTGTGTCACTTATTAAAGTAGATTCTTCATCATTCAGTCATCATTCACTACAGATCCAGATAAAAACCAGCTAGTTCAGCTTTCTGTTTCAAAGAACTGAAATACAGGAAATTATGAATTTACTGGGCCATTCATTTCAATCCGCTAATGTTTTTAGAAACATTAGCCAACATTCTGAGAACGTTCCCTGTTAAGTAAATACCAGTAAGAGCAGATTTTTGCAGATTCACCAGATCAAAACGCTGGTTTTGTGGGTTGGGTTACTGTACATGTACAGTACCAACAAAACACCCACTTGTAGCACCATAGGGCATCACAAATAAACTGCCTTTAGTTAGTAGCAAATGTCATTTGAAGCTCAATAAAACACCACATCTAAGTGCCCCCCTCCACTGCCCCACGACCTTTACATGAACAAACCCGGATATCTGTCATTATGCTTCAACCTCAAGCCATTTGTGCTGCACATGTTGATTTTTGTGATCTTCTGAGGATGATCTTTCCATTAAGCGGCTCTTAAAAGCTCCAGTGGCTTGTTAAAAAGCAAACGCTGGTCCACTTCCTGTTCTGCTGCACCTGTGAAAGGGGCTACATTCTAAAAAAGTTGCTTCACAATGTCATAGAAAAACCATTTTGGATGTATGGTTCCATAAAGAACCTTTAACATCTGCAAAACATTTCTGTTTCACAAAAGGTTCTTTTTGGTGAAAACGATTCTTTAGACTATGAAAAATGTAAGAAAGAAATGGTTCTTCTAACAGAATGCTCTTTGTGGAACTAAAATGGTTCTTCTGCGGCATCACTGTGAAGAACCTCTTAAAAACCTTCATTTTGTGTATGAGGGTTTTGCACTTCATCGAACATGTTGAGGGCAGGTTCTGGATGGGGGTGACAACACAGGGTAATTTAAACGTTGACTTCACCACAGTGACGGCCATGTTTTCTTGATGAGGTCTGTTGTTGTGGGTTAGCTCCAGCTCACTCTGTCTGATAACTGATTGTGTCCTCAGAGCACATCTTTGGTCCTTAACAGCTGCTTACAATCTAAACTGTCATCTTTACAAACATCTTAAATGCTCCCGGTATGAACACCAACTCTGAAGCACTAAAATCAGGTGTAATGGGTCCAAAATGTTTTGTGATCGAAACACTCAAAGCATTGAGGCATAGCATGTACCTTTTTAAGGTTCACACATGAAAATACAGAGATATCTGTTCAAATAAGCCAATTTTCTATCATTGTGTTTGTCCTACATTCAGAGTGATGAAATCCAGATAACACAGCTTCTGAAATAACTCTTGAGGTTCAGAGTTTCACTTTGAGGAGCAAAACTGAAGGAATTTGGTGAAAATTCCCCTTGTGGTGAAAAACAGGGCCGTGCTGATGGTGCTCTATAAATACGAGTGTGAAGAGTTAGTGTGGTTTACCATAATCACCAGCCTCTTAAACTCTCTCTCTGAACTGTCTGCCTGCTGCCCCGCACACACACACACCCCATCAAAGAGCTAAACTGTGTTTTTCACTCAATTTTCACAACACTTGTCTAGAACAATAAAAGACGTGTTACAATGCGTTACATAATCCGTCTCCTGTTTAAAAACAATTTATTCGGTTCCACGAGTTTACAGGCAATATTCTTTTTGTAAATTGTTTTTTAGACTTAATAATGTCACATCTGAAGAATTTCAGATTCTGAGATGTCTTGTGTATTTTGGAAATCTGCAGGCTAAGTTAACTGAGTAACTTGTTGAGCAAGCATTTGACTTTTGGACACCAGACGTGTGTTTTACACTATATGTTAATCTCCATTAGCGTGTTAACCTTAGCCCTAGTTAGATGAGGAATTGTGTGGATGTGTGATAAGAAAAGCAATACTAATAAACAGATGCCCAGTAACTCTCACTGGAATATTGTGTAATCATAACACAGGCCATGCACCTGTCTCACCTGTCTGGTTTTATTTGTGAAGGGTTTTTATGGAATACTTGGAAAACTTTCTCAACACAAACACTGTGTCTGCTTATATATTACTCATGGTTTGTAATTTTGCTTCTGTGTAAATTCTGCTTCATTCTCTCATAAAAGAATGTGTATTGCATTAGTCAGATCTCTATGTCAAATCTGCAGACAAACCTAGTTTAACATTTTACAGTGTCAAGACTGCAATGCAAGAAGTAATGTTTCTAACGTTCTTTAGCAAAAATAAAGATTGTTATTAATTACAAAATTGTTATATATATATATTGTTCAGATCTCTCCTCAATCTCCAGAGGAGACACATGTGAGATTATTTCAGTTCTCATTTGTGATTTGTTTTCTCACAGTATCTAATGGCTTTATATTGTATAATGTTTCCATTAAGTAACAAAAACATTAAAAACTTTATTTTTGAGGAAAGTTTAGGAATGTTAAAAATGTCCATTTTTGTAAGCATTGTATTAATGCTATTGCTTGGAACGTTATTCAAACATTTTTAAAATGTTCCACTAACAACTTAAAGCTGTGATACAGACCTCAGTCGGGGATGTTTAGAAGAGCCTGTTGTTATGTTAGATAGACTGGGGCCCGACATCTCGGTCTGTTTCTCTACACACTACATTTCTGAAGATCTTAGATGGCCACTACTGTGACTGGCTGCTAAAATAAGCTCTCATTGACAACTTTATAACAGCACACAACACACTGACCCTGTGCTGCAGGCACCATTACTGGCTGTGATCATTGCCCAGCTAACAGAAACATTCTCAGAACATTAGCTAACATTCTCTAAACGTTTTCTCAGAGTTACCAAAAACCTTCCTTCAGTAACGCTAGTAAAGGATAAAAAATTACACATTTTGAAGGAACTGTACTTTTAAAATCCACGTTTCCGCTCTAGTTGGTGTTGTAACTCCTCAGCTCTAGGGGGAGCTTGTTCACAGTTATTTAACTTGTTGATTTGGGATCACCCTTTTCTGTCCCATATGGCAGACCTGGTTTACTTGTGGTCTTTAGACTTGCAGCTTAAAGTGGCAGTGCACACAAAATAAAAACATTACTCAATCTTCTGTGTTCCTCAGAATGGAAAACGTACATGTTTGCAATGACATGAGGGTGAGTATATATATTTTTGGGTGAAATATCCCTTTAAGATGCCATTTGAGACAGCGTTATACAGTGTAACAGAAAACAAGAACAGAACAACAGAATGACATGGACTGAATGCCTCAGTCGTCATTGACTTTCATTGTGTGGAAGCATCAACATTCTTAAAAATGTTTCTCTTGTGTTCCACAGATCTTTGTTTTAGTTTATTTTTTACAAGAGCTTATAAATCTTGAGTTCTGTAAACGTTGATAACGTATATTGTTATAAAACTTGTTATATAATGAAGCTAAAAGTATTCACTCCACACCCTGATGGCCGCATTCGTTGTTTTAGCTACTGTGCAAATGGTTTTGATGTGAGTTCAATAAAGGCCTTCAGGCTAACTCAACATGTGCAGTTATGTTAGGTATGCAACCGTACTGCGTCTGTGACCTTCTGAAGAAATGCAACGAAAGGCGTGCGACATGTTTAAAGAGCACTGATGACGCAAAGATGCACTCCTCATATTAACTTCACAATAGTGTGTTATTTAAGCCTAAATACTTTCTGTCGTCCCTTTGTTTGTTCTTGTTATTCAGAAAAAGATCTGAAGAAATTTCATGGTATAAATAAGCATATAAAAACTTTGTTGTTGATAGATACACTCTTTCACAGTTTAGGAGACCCAGTAGAGTTCCCAGTTATGCTGCAGTCTCCTGAGCTGTGAACAGTGTATCTATCAACAATAGAGTTTCTATAATAGATAATATAATTTAAAACATTAAATAAACAACATGATTTTATGTGGTTGCACCTCAATGCTGAGGTTACAAAGCCAAAGAAATCCGTCCAATCCTGTTTGTGATGCCGGTGTCAAATCTCAGATTGCCATTGGTCCAGAGCTTAGCAAGTGATGATGTCATCAGCTGGTGCAGGAATAAGCATGTCAGGACATGCAATGATGTAACTGTGTCTGCGTGAGGTCTGCATGAGGAAAGTTTACTGACAGAGAGACAGATATTCACTCAGAATAAACATCTGACTTTAATCAGAAAGCATCCCATAATCTGAATTTAGATTAAATGAATATAAAATATCTTTTGTGTTCACAACCTATTTAGTCACATACACAATTCATGTACACACATCAACATGTTAACTACACAAACAATTGTAGATTTGTGTTGTGTCAAAGTAAACACCTTCAAACATCTTTAAAACAAAATGAAAGCAAAATTCTGAATCCCTTATACACAATCCCTTATACATTCATATAGATTTTAACCCTAAACCTTAATGCTCATAGATATATCAGGCCTCATCTACCAAAACATAAACAGTTAAGACTTCTGTGGCTCCAGGTCTCAGAATCTAATATATAATGTTACCTTCACTTTATACAGACCTCCACACCCTCACACACCCTCACACACACACACACACACACACACACACACACACACACACACACTCACACACACACACACACACACACACACACACACACACACAGACACACACTCACACACACACACACACACACACACACACACACACACACACACACACACACACACACACACACACACACACACACACAGGATGTTAAGATAACAGTGGATGTATATGCATTTTCTCTCTCTCTCTTTCTCACACACACACACCTTTATCTCAAAGGATGTTAAGATAACAGTGGATGTATATGCATATCAGAAAAGTTTATGCATTTTTACAATTGAAGAAAACTTACTATATTTTTATAGTGTTTTTACAAATGAGGATGTCCACAAAAGGAGGTTTTTCTAACTTCTGGGTAGAAATTTGTCTTCAGTATATGATTAAGTAAACCAGCAGAAGCACACACGCATGGCTACAGTTCCTTCACATGGTAATCAGAAACCTCTGGCCTGCTTTACACACACACACACACACACACACACACACAGAAAGAGGCAACCGCCAGAGAAAGAAGAAAAGGTTTTCACCCAGCCAGTTTACCAGGGCAGACAGCCAATAGTGAAAGGGAGGGAGTAAAAGGACAGGAAACTCCATACATAGCCACAGGAAGACCAGAGTTAGGGAAGGAAGTGCCTTGTATGGTCACAAAGGTTTCCTGGCTGGACAAAAGAGAGCACATTTCTTTAGCTGGTTGGTTCTCTGAGCTCGGATCACATGACACGCAGCGGGAGAGCCGAGATTTCAGGTCCCGGGCCGCAGCGTGAGTGTGTTGCTGAAGCCACTCCCTGCTCTCCAGTCGCATTGCTCTGTTATGCCATTTGTGGTGACTATGCTAAGCTAAGCGAATCCCTCCAGCTCACACTGTGGTTACGTTTGCATTTAAAAAAAGAAAAAAACAGAAAGGCGCACAAAGTCACACGTTCCACTTGTCATCTTCCTTTTTGTCATAAGAGACAAAACAAAACCGTTCCAGATTGTTTTATTAGATGGGAAAGGTTGGGAATGAGCAGCAAATCTAACAAGTTGGTTTATTGTAATATTTTGTGAAGAAAGGAAGAGTGGGGCAAGCTGTCACACAGGAAGTTCAACCAGCAGCTGCACATGCTTGTTTTTCCTCGCAGTGGTTGTCTTTCCAAAACATCGAAAATGTTTCAAAATAGATTTTCTTTTAGCAGCTCTTTATACATCTTTACAAACAGCAGCTCTCTTATGCATGTGAGAACTCAGGACGTGAATAATACACAATAATAAACTTTTCTGGTAAATGTATACGTTTAATCAACTTGGCTGCGCAAGTCCTTTCAACTTATTATTTTTCATCTTGACTGCTGTTGAGTTGCTGTAACTTAGAAAAAGGTTTAAAAACGGCCTAACTTCATAAGTTACGCCAGTCAGGTTTTAAAATATTACGTTGAAATTGTACAGCCAAGCTAAATAAACGTAAAAATTTACAGTGTTTCTCCAGTGAAAGTTCGAAGATGCTGGTTTAGAGTTAGAAACGCAATGTAAACAACTGAAAGAAATCAGCTTTAATGAAAATGTGTGCATGTTACTGTAAAACACTTTCTCATATTTCAAATGAATGTGGGGAGACAACTATAAATAATCTGATTTCTCAGAAGAGTGAAACACTTTTTACATAATGTGGACCCAACCAATGGCACACGTTTGGGGGCGGAGCTGTCTGTTTGTCCAACCAATGGAGAACGGGTTAAGTGTTCGGGATAAAAAATAGTTTAAAACCTGTCATGGTCTCTTTCCCCTCACTTTAGACCTGCTAATGGTGAGAAATTACTGCGTCTACAGAAGCGTAGTGTGTATAAAAGTGTGTGTTTGTGTGTATCTAAGAATGCATTTATCACTTACCTCCTCAAACTCAACATTTATTGATAATTGCTTTCTGACATCCATTAATGTCACTACGCTTTCGATGATTGCTTGAAATCTCTTGAAAAGAGGAAAGTTCTGCTCCATTAAAGTAAACACCCAGCGAACAGAGAACGTTCTCAAAACGTTATCCATACGGTCATGAGGTAGTTTTCTCTGAACAGGCATGGCAGCTCTGTACATGAAAATTCAGACAACTGCCCAGTGAACAATTTCAAGTTGCAAGAACGTTTCCCTAATGTTTATGTTAAGTGACAAAAATATTTATTTTGAAACAGCCAGTTTGTCAGACATTGTATAAAAATTGCTGCATGGTTACAACCATTTTTTAAATTCTATAACATTTTTAAAATGTTCCATTTACAACCAAAGAACAACGTTTTTAATATAGGACATATAAGACTTAATATAGGACATATAAAAAACTTTCTACTAACATTACTGCAAGAGCTTTTTTTGATCGTTTTTAGAGAATGTTAGCCAGCGTTCTGAGAACGTTCCCTGTCTATTAAAAAACAGAAGAGAAGCAGACCGTTGTGTTTGAGTGTGTTTGCACAAGTTAAAACCGTCAGTCACCCTCACTTCTCGCTGCGTGCTCGTCTTTAAAACAGTGAAAGAAGCTGCAGTATTTTTAGGGCACTTGTGATGAGGTGGAAACGATCTCTCTTCTCTGTGGAGGCTGATGTCACTGGGGTATGTGGGCATGTGACAGGGATGCTGGGCTACCTGCTGTGTAAATGTGTAGTCTCTTAGCACCCAGAAATTAGAGCAATACAAACGACATACTAACACAAGCTGTGCAGAACACATCCAATAGACTGCAGAACATTGACCAGTGAAGATATGATCAGTGCACTTTGGCTGAAGTTCACTAAAAGTTTTACGTTTCTGTTACTGAATGGAAAGTTATGGAAACGTTCTTACAATCTAAGATTGTTAGCTGGCAGATACTTTTCAGAACCTCACTGACCTGGCTTTGCACACCTTGCAGTCGTGTAAACACAGCAGTATTCACCTCATTTTCTGGTTCTCTTGTAGCCGTGTTTATTACAAAGAGTGTCACTGAGCAATTTTTGAATTCCCAGGCTTATGCCCCTGCGAGGAAGCCTGTGGCAATGACGGGAAAGAAAACAACTATATTCAACAACACAAAAACAACAGCCAGAAACAAGAATCCTACATATGCAGATACATGTTACTAATACAAGCAGTGTTAACTTCTGCAGAATCCTAACCCTTCTGCTCTCTGAAATGTGTTTTGTTATTTAGTATTTTTACTGAAACAAATGACCTTTTTGTCCACAGTCTTCCATACAACACATTTTATATTTCTGAGTTTCTTTTTTAACTACGTTTATATTTTTGCTTAAACTAATTTGTTTTGTTTGTCATTTTTTATAGCACCTATTTTATGTATTTATGCATTTCTTGGCAATTTCTCAAACTAGTTTGTGTGAACATATGATCTTTGTGGAATGAATATGGTCACGTTTGATGTCTGTTTGACATCATCTGATAAATTCAGTATGTCTCTCATTACTGAGAAAAGTATTCATCATTTTGACATGCATTGATGGAGTGGTCATTATCATCGTTAATGCCATGTGTTATTATTCAGTGCCTTTAGCATGAAGAAAGCCATTGTTTCTGTGTGTAACTGTGATGTTTCATTCATTTCACTTATTGCATTATTTATCACAGCTAAAGTTCACACATACACACACACACATACACACTACCTAACAAATGATGGCTCTGTGATGGCACGTCGCTGCAGTTCGCTCTGCTGTCATGGTTAAGTGTTCAGACGCACACAAAATCACATCAGAATCTGATCGCATTGATTTAAATGCATGAATATGCTTCTATATCTCGTAGGAAGTGGAGATTGGAGAGGTTATTTTACAGTGAAACAGATGGACAGTTGGCTGTGCTGCATGTGTGTGTGTCAGGGCAGGTGTCGGCACGATGTTGTGAAGCTGTTCTCACTGTAACTGACAGGTGGTGTGTGTTACAGCTGAAGTGAGGTGACATCACTGGCATCAACACACAGCAGGCGTAAAATGACACAGGACATGCGGAAAAGTGCCGGAACATTCTGCCCAGACCTCCATCTTCTCCAGACCAGCAGGACAACTGCTCAACAATTTTAGGTTGTAAGAGCGTTTCCTTAATGTTTTCATTAAATAACAAAAAAAAGGTGTTTATTTTGAATGTTGCAGAAATGTTCAAAACATCCAGTTTTTTATTATGGCTTGGTTTTAAAACCATTATTCAAATTCTTACATTTTTTATATTTGTAATTCTGTAACATTTTCCAAATGTTTTTAAAATTCCACTAACAACTTGAGAACAACGTTTTTGACGTACATGATATATCACGTTAAAAAAGTTCTACTAATGGAACTTTTTAAAACTTAGAGAGAGCTTTTAGAGAACATTAGGCAACGTTCTGAGATAAACGTTCCCTGTTAGCTGGGGACATGCAGTCAAGGACAAAATTTGAACAAAACTTTCTTTATGCCATTATGCAACCTTATTTCTATTATTTCTATAAATTTCTAACACAGAGTCATAACATTAAACGCACATTTCACACGCTGATCTCTGTGTTTCTAGCAGCTGTGTGATGCATGCAGAAGCTCCACCTGTGCAGCAGATTGCATGATGTCACTGCTGGCAGCTGCAGTTTCCCAGAGCATGAACGATCACACATTGTTTCACATCTGTACTCTCAGCTCAGTCCCTGCTTTAACAGTCACTGACCTTAGACTATCTCCAGTTTATCTCCAGCCCTAATGAATCACACCTGAAGCAGCTAATCAGGATGTTTGGGACTGACAGAAACATCCAGGCAGGTGTGATGGAGCAGAGACTGGAGATCAACTCTGCAGCTCTGTGGAGCTCCAGGGACGTGGACTGGAAACCTCTGATCTAAAGTACATGTATATCGTCCTGTATTTCCTGTGAAGAGGTGAGCAGATTTGAAAATTAAAGTGCAAAGCTTCATGCCTCAACATCATAAATTCTCTCTCTTGCTTTTTTCTCTGTCGCCTGCACTTTAAAGTGAAGTGCTAATCACTGTGGGGACTTAGCCAATGATGTGCTTATCAAACAGCATATTTCAAAACGAGATCTTAAAAGGCCTGGAGGCAAAGATGCAATAAGGAAGCATTTGTAGCTGATGAAAGAAAAAAACCTACAGAAAAGAAAGAGAAAGAGACATATGGACCTTGCATCAGGAATGAAGGAAGTCTGAACAGCACATGCTGTTTAACTGTTCATGCACATGGACAGACGAGACAACGAGAACCACAAAGCATGAGTGCACGTCTTTTCTCTTTCATTTTTGCCTTTTCACACTCCCGCCCACAAAGGTCCAGAAAGAATAAGAGAACAAACACTTATTTTAACAGGCAATGATCTTGAAGTCGAGGCTCATGGGAAAATTGGTAACCCAGCTAAGAACATTTCCCTAACGTTCCCGTTTTCTATCATATATCTCCAGTAGATTTATTTATTTCATGAGTGTATATTTCACTTTTCAGAAAAACTAACAGCGTACGTGTATAGAGACATGACAGTGAGCAATAATGACAGAATTTGTGCTGTACCTTTAATCAGCTTTACCAGATGTTTTCAGGTGGTCCATTAGCTGGACCAGATCTTTTCAGATGGAAGTGTGAGGGCTTTCAGTAGAGGAATGTAAGTGAGTGAGTACAAAAGTCAAAAATGAGGTGTGTGAGAACTGGATGGCTTTCATTGTAACTCATTCAGTCTGATTGCAGGCAATGACTCTGGCCAAACACATTTGTTGACCAGTTACCCTAATTTCTTTCTTTTGTGTTGTTCTTTCCGTACAACTCGCTCTCTCACAGTTTTTCATGCCTTTTTTAGCAGTGTTTGGATGTGGTGCTATTTTGTGGCTTCATCTTTTGTGCTGATATTGCCTCATAGTTTGGGAAAGTCCCCCTGTGTAAACACAAGCCAATTTTTCCATCCCCGGACTCCTGACACACCCTGTAGGTCTGAGGTTTAATATATTGCGCAGTGCTGCAATCTGACTGATTATCAGAGCAGTTATGTTGCTCTGCAGCTGGAACACAATTAACCTGGTTTTCAGCTTTCCGCGGTGATAATCGAGGAAATAAACCTACAGACATGGCACGCATTTGCGTATACAACTCGTATCTTCTCTGACAAGAGCTATAACAAGATACAACAAACTATAACGAGTAGTGATGCCAGGACAGTGGAAGAGAGATTTTATTTGATCTTTTAGGTGGAGAAATTAGTATGAGCAGATTATTATTTTTCTTTTACAAAGGCTCTCATGTAGACAGGTACAGCCTACAATAGTTAAAGCTGCTTTACTCTTCAATAAAAGCAACTTCAATATTGAGATTTTTTTCCCCTGACAAACTCAACAGACACGGAAGCCCATTACAAGAGTGTCTTATTAGTGTTGACTGATTGTACAAGATTGTCATCTATGTATAATTAAGCCCTGAGCGCATACAGTCACAATCATATATGCTATCTTTGGATAACGTACTCTCTTGACAACCAGGAGCTCTTTTGATAAGTAATAAAGAGAGATGATCTGATCTGGGGTATCAACTATGATTGTCTTCTTAGCTTTCTGAACTTCTGAACAAAAGAACGCATCAGTACATGTTTTTTTGATGTCAAGCTGACTTTATTTATTAATTCTGTTTTTCTCTTTTGCTCTAGGTTATTACATTGCAGCTTTATTTGAGATTTATTTGAGGTTTTGCGTGAGACGTGATTTGATTTGATTTGAAAGGCTGGATGCTTTCAAAGCTAAACAAGCAGGATTCTAAAACTTTAAAATAAATTCATTGTTTTAAAACTTTCTACACTGTATTAGGGTAAAACTTCTCCATTGCTAGCATGAGCAATTAATATGAATCATTGCATAAAACGACGGTTGTTTTAATCCCATAGCAAATTAATATGAATTTGTATTTGTAATGTGCATGAGAAAATGTTTTAATTATTAACATTTTGTTTACGTAATAGCTTCATAAAGTATTATAGTACATGGTTTTAATATGCAAGGTGCTACTGTGTGTGTATTCACTCTGTAAAACAGTATTCAACGAGACGTGAAATTTCCTGAACCCGTTGCTAAGTGATAAAAAGCACGACAGAGCTTCAACAAATATATTTATATATTTGTTTTATTTATATTTCTGTTCTTGAAGGATATCTTGTACACCAAATATCCCACTAACAGTAAGCGCATTCAATGTATTTTGAAGCCATAAACAGTCACTTTTTTAACAAACACAAGTACAAAATAAAAATAACAACAAAATAATGAACTGCATGTAAATAACATACAAAAAATATCCCATGCCTACTCAGTAGGTAACTACAGCATTCCAGCTTCTTAAGACGTAGATATGTACATTTCCTTACAAAAATATAGTTTTCATTTTTTGCGTACATCTCAAAGAAGTGCGCCCATATCCATTCCCTTCCATCTTTGAAATGACTTTCTGAATATAGAAAAAGAAACGAAAACAATACAAATCCCTTCCACCTTAAGGCTAGATGCAAAGCATCCAAACTCTGATATCAAAACATCTGCAAAGCTTCACAAAAGGCACCAAAAAATTGACGATTTGTGGTTGATTCTTTTCTGATGTTTCCCCTCCGTTTAGCAGATTTTTGTCGTCACATTTGAGAAAGATTGTACCAGTGGATGATATTTACAAAACAAGAGAAACTAACATCACGCTTCCACATGCGTCAGAGTACTTAAGTGCTTCTAGTCAAATAAGGTCAAGAACTCACAGCATTTTTACAAATTAATACAGAATGTATCTCAAAATATGGCCCTGTTCAATTAAAAATACAATGCAAATATCCAAATAAAAATTCACAACAATGGTACTAAAAAGTGAAAAGAAAAAGGAACATGGCACATGTACAATATACTGCAGCTTATGTGTATTACTCAAATGTCTTTTGTAACTGTACACCGGTCCAGTCAAGCATTTCAGCCTGAAGCCCACAGGCTTTGAACACATCATTAACCTTCTCAAATCATTCTGCGTTGCAAGTGCTTTTGTTTGTCATTTGAAAGTCTCAAATGCCTTGTTTGAAAGGACAGGATTTGAAGAGGCAGAACAACACAAAATTGATTTCAAATGTCTTTGCAGAGTCTTTGTTTTGTAACTGGACCATGTTGGAAACATGGACAGAAAAGTGCTTCTTGCAGAAGGGAGTTAAAAGTCATTGATGCTTTCTGTTTTGAGCCAGAGAAGGCTGGAGGTGGTGAAAGTCTCAGCAAATGCTGTCTGCTGTCTGTGGGGACAGAGCAGCCTGCATGTCGGGCAGTGGGGTGGTGACAGGAGAGCTGTAGATGTTGCTGGCCACCGAGGAGGGGTAGGAGGTGGCCACTGGTGTCTGGAAGGTGTTTGTTGCAGAGGGGTAGGTGGTTGCAATGGAAGGGGAGGGGTAGGAGGTGTGAATGGGTGAGGAGTAGCAGGAATTCACAGGGGAAGGGAAGGAGGACACTGGGGAGGGGTAGGATGTGATGGGAGAAGGGTAACTGGACACGGGAGAGGCAGCTGAGATGGAGACGTTGGCAGCTGAGCTCTGTACAGCGCTGGCACCTTTCTCTGCCTTCTTGTCCTTCTGCCGCAGGTGGATCTTGGTGTGGCGTTTGCGCTCATCGCTGCGGGCAAACTTGCGGCCGCAGATCTCGCAGGCAAAAGGCTTCTCGCCTGTGTGTGTGCGGATGTGGGTGGTCAGGTGGTCGCTGCGACTGAAGTTGCGCATGCAGATGCGACACTGGAAGGGCTTTTGGCCTGTGTGGATGCGGATGTGACGCGTCAACTCATCCGAGCGTGAGAAGCGACGGTCACAGGTCTCCACGGGGCATGCGTACGGCCGCTCGTGTGGAGGGGTCTTGCTGGGCCGGTTGGGGTACTTGCGCATGCGGCTGGGCTTGATGAGCTGAGATTGGTAGACGCTTTTCAGGTCCTGAGAACCAGTCTGGGTGGCAAAGGCCTTGATGGTGGACAGCGGTGTCAGAGACGGCTGTTGACCCGCTTGTGTCTGGAAGGGCTTCTGGTCGGGGGACACCAAGCTGATCTCACTCTGCTGCTGGGGAAACAGATAGTCTGGGATCATTGGCACAGGGAAGCTGGCGGCCTTGCTGTTTGAGTAGGTTGAAGACGGGTACTGTAGAGAGGTGCCCACTGAGGTGGCAAAGTTCTGACCAGGTTCTGGGAAGATATCAGGGCTGGCACTGGAGTAGGTGGGCGCCGCTGAGTAGATGGGGTTGGGTTCGCTCTGGTGGACAGAGCAGCTCAGGCTGGCGTTGGACATGGATGAAGAAGGGGAGGAGGCGACGGAAGAAGAAGCGGAGGAAGAGGGGGCAGTTGCCTGAAAGGTCAAAGAAGACGTAATGGAGGTGGGAGGTGGGTTGATGCCCACCAGCCCACTCACCAGGCTAAAGAGAGGCTCAGCCCACAGACTGTTGCTGCAGCTGGTGGCGGGTTCGAAGGTGAAACGACCAGTGTAAGAGATGGGCAGCCGTTGGGTGGAATAGTTCTGATCCGCCAGAGATTTCTCGATGGCAATTTCTGCGAATGTATCTACAAAGGCAAAAAGAAACAGAACAGGAGAGAATTAAACATCACGGTTCAGCTGGTTCACTCTAAATGCTCTTGATTGTATTTCAGTGCACATAAAGGATCTCTGAGGTGTTGTATTTGAGTGTCCTGCTGGCTGTGGAGTCTGTGTTTTCCCACAGACAGAGCAGCAGGTGCTGACAGAGTGCAGGGATGCCCATCCCCAAACACACACACATCTCTCTCTCACAGTCCTGTCACCCCCTCTCTCTCCCCTCTCTCCCCTCTCTTACAGCTTAAAAGATTTTTTAATTCCATTTATTCACTGATTTAAACCCGTTTTTAATGAAACTGTTCTGCAAATTCAGAATTGCTTTTATCAATAAGTAAAATTTAAGTTAACATTTTATTTTGTTAATTTGTTACCTACACTACCTACTAAAACTGCTGGGTTGTTGCAATCTCTAGTGGATTAAATATGGACAAACTAAACCATTAAGTTAAATTAACCTATAGAAAATAATGAGTTTAACCAATGGTTGGGCTTGTTCATACTTGACCCAGTCATAGGTTAAAACAGCCCAGCCTTTTTAGCTAGTTTATAATACATTTGTTTACTTTTATATACTTCTATTATTTTTATGTAATTCTGGCATTTTTATAATTCTGACATTTTTACATATTGACCTTGTTATTACTGATACTGAAGTCAAACGAAGCAATAAGACATTTATTGACTTTTACAACTACTAAATTTCCATGCAACAGACACTCAATCTCAACATGAAGTCAGCTGCAGATTTCTCCCCGTGCAATTGAATCAGAAAGGCTTTAGAGCTTACCTCCAGCAAGGTGATCAAACTGCTCGCCTGGCTCCCCAGAGCCAAACACTGTTCCTTCAGGCGCCGTGGCGTTGAGGAAAGGGGTCCCTGCAGAGTTCAGCATAATCATCTCCTCCAGCTTGGGGTAGTTATCCATGGGGGAGTGAGGGAAGCTCAGGGGGTCTGAGATCTGCAGAGCTGGCAGGAGCATCTCCGTCTTGGCTGCAGCCATCTCTCTGGAGTGTGCTGGAGGGGAGAATGCAGGAGAGATCAGCAGCTACCTCCTCAGGGACGATAAACGTGAAGATGCTGTGAGTCTCCTCTGGTTGATCTCACTCCTACAGAACCCGTGATCTTCTTGTTTTCCCTCCTTGTTTTCTCCTTTTTCTGTCCAGGGAGGAAGAACAAATCCACTGAGTCTCAAATCAAGAAAGTCCCTTTTAGTTCATTCCCTTACATGGACCCTTCAGTTTGACAATTTTCAGGTTTATATCAAACCAGACTTGAGCCACTGTGCAGTTTTGTTTCTGTTGTTGTTGTTTTGCTTCACTTTTATTGGATGTGTTAAATGAATGTGAATGTGTCGCAGATCACTCGCTTGTTCTCTCTACGCTGCTGCTCAGCTCAGCGAATCCCTGCGCCTTTATATATCCTCTTGCCGTGACGTAGATGTCCATATTTGGACTGGAGGAAGCCCATATTTAGACACTGCAGTGGAGGACACATGACGTTGGCCTGGAGGAGAAACGCAGATTGGGGAGCACAAACACGAATCTGCGCATTAAACTGAGGGGAGATGCCCGTTCCTCCTGCACGGCAAACCGGTGCGTGGTGAGAAACGGAGGCAGACGTTCACGTTTCTCCTCAAAATCCCAAAAATCATTCGGGTTTCCCGTCCGCTTTAGCGGAGCAGTGGCCGGAAGATCGCGCTCCGCCACGCCATATAAGGTCGTGACTACATAAGGCCCGATTCCGGTGGGTTTCCACTTCCCTGCCCTTATTTGGAGCTTCCTGATGTGGCGCTGCTCGGCGTTTGGCGGTGAACGGGAGGCTCGGGTGCGACTGAAGTCCAGATCACAATAACTAATGTCAGAAATAACTAATGTCAGCAATAATAATGTCAGAAATAATAATGTCAGAAATAATAATGTCAGCAATAATAATGTCAGCACCCATCCGAGATTTATGAGAAAAACTACTCCTCACCGTGGCTTTTCAATGCACAGCTCTAATCTACTGACATACATTATTTATTATAGTTCTTCAATGAAGTGCATTCATCTGCCAACTCCATATGCACATGAAAACTACATCAACTCTATATAAACTCGTTCATTTAGTGATGTAGACACTCTGCGAGGTGTTGCTTTCCATGCATCCCTCTATAATATGATTATTATGCATAAATAATGTATGTGACACAAGCTATACGTATTAATTACATTAAATATATACCACCCGAGCGTGAACCCTGAGGTGCATTTCTCTGTGATGTCCCCGTTTGTCATTCAGCTCGACTGCATGTTCTGACTGAGACTTTGGGTCATTCTGGTGGATGATGGATGGATGGTGCTGACGGAGGGCGGATCAGTCTGTTTAAGTGAGGGATGACATGTAAGTTTATATGAAGTGTAACTTACTGGATGAAGAGGTTCTGGTGATGGTTTTATGAGGTTAGGTCAAGAATTTCAGAGATGTGTATGAACAGACCCAATATCACCCAACAAACACCTTTAGTATAACCAAAACACCGGTGCATTTTTATACTGTAACTCAAACTATTGTCCCTGTAATACTCTTGCTGTTTATTGAAGGCGAACTGCAAAATTCAATGTGTGAAATCGACATTAAAAGTCATTGTAGTGGCCGAGCAAGTTGTAGTTCAATAAACAATATTTTACATATGTTAACATGTACTGGTGAATGGTGCAGAATTAAAGCAGGGACGTACATTAGGATATTCAATCAGACCAGTTTTGACTTTAATAAGAAACAGACTTGTCTAATGTCTGTTGCTCCACACCAAGATCTGAACGGTCAATTTAATGTACTGTAAGTTGCTTTAGATAAAAGTGTCTGTAATAGATATGACCTAAATCAGTCTTACATTGAACTAAAACTTTCGTCCCCAAAAATGTCAAGAAAGTTTAACGGGGTCATGAAAAGCTTGTACATGCAGATTTTGTCATTTCACAGGCTTGCCAAAGAGAGATGTAGACCAATGTAATCCTTATAATGTTCGAAAGGAAAACTAGACCCTCCAACAAGGAGATGAAGTGGCATGTGCTGACTCAGAAGTTTAAAGAGTGGCGGAAAGCTGTTTTCTTGGGAATGGGATGGAAGTTGGGACATCCAGGACAGCCTGGAGATCTTGTCTATCCAGATGTGTTAGTGCATTGTGTGGGAATATATATGCACATGTGGAGCGGGTTTCCCCTTTTCCTGTTTAAAGAAAGGCCCGGTTCTTCCCGCACCTACGCTAAAACCCACGCCTGTGTCTGTGCTGTCTCACTCGCTGGTTAAAATTTCATTAAGATCTGCCAAACAGTCTGGGTACAGAGAGAGAGAGAGAGAGAGTCACACCCCCACATTCAGAGGCAAATACCAGCATCTGCTGGAATTAATCACTGACTCTGGCTGGCAGCCTGATGGAGATGCTCTGTCTCTCTCTCTCTGTCTCTCTCTCTCTGTGTATCTCTCTCTGTGTCTCTCTCTCTGTCTCTCTCTCTGTCTCTCTCTCTGTCTCTCTCTCTCTCTCTGTCTCTCTCTCTCTCTCTCTCTCTCTGTCTCTCTCTCTCTCTCTCTCTCTCTCTCTCTCTCTCTCTCTGTCTCTCTCTCTGTCTCTCTCTCTCTCTCTCTCTCTCTCTCTCTCTGTCTCTCTCTCTCTGTCTCTCTCTCTGTCTCTCTCTCTGTTTCTCTCTGTTTCTCTCTCTCTCTGTGTCTCTATCTCTCTCTCTGTGTCTCTCTCTGTCTCTCTCTCTCTCTCTCTCTCTCTCTGTTTCTCTCTGTCTCTCTCTCTCTCTCTCTGTCTCTCTCTCTCTCTCTCTCTCTCTGTCTCTCTCTCTGCTCTTTCTCTCTGTCTCTCTGTCTCTCTCTCTCTGTCTCTCTCTGTTTCTCTCTCTCCTTCGCCCACCTCTGCCAAACCCCCACCTGTGCCATCTCTATCATCAGTGTAAAGGTGAGCCGGGGGGTGGCTGAAGAGCAGACAGAATAACTGGCTGATATATGAGTGTTTGACAGTCTATTACATGATTTAGGGATGGTATTTTAGCTCCAGGAGAAGGATTGTACGTCTGACAGATTTGAGGTTTACACACGCTAGAGATCATGGCTGCAGTGAGATGATGTGAGGAAGAGAGAGGGCATAATGATCTGATACAACAAATTAATGACTTCATTGGATATCAGTCAAGGAGTGCAGTAGTATGACACGCAGAGACAATGAAAACAAGATTTTACAAACTGGCAAAACATGTTTATCTTTATTATCTGTTCTTAGACTTTAGTTTCTGTCTTCCAGTAATGACATCTTGCTTCATATACTTTGAAGCAATTGCAATAAACACTTTTTATGGGAAGTAGATGATGTATTGATATGTCTGGCTAAAGACTGAGTAACCTTTTACAAACGTTTACTCAGTAGTTTCTTCCTGGTTAGGCCTTCAACACTGCAGTGTAAATCTTTACTGCTTTATTTCTGAATCAATTCACAAGGCTTCAGTTAAAGAGCAGGTAATGAAACGTGGTTTTAAAGAGAGGAAAACAAAATGAATTTCTTAAATCAAAACGGACTATTTACTGTCCTGGCACACGTTCATGGTCTTATGTTGGGAAGATTACTTCAGGTGCATTGCATTTTTTAATGCCTTTTGGTCTGACATCATCAAAGTTTTGACCAAGATGAGCAGGCGATGCTTCTGGAGGGACTTATCCTCCAAAATTGACTGCAAACTCTGGCATGGCTCACCTTTGACTTTTACCTGATGTCTATTAATTGTTTTGTTTCACTCTGGAAATACATCAGATTCTGGAATTAAAGCTGCAGTCCGTAACTCCTTTCGGTTAAAAATGAACAAAAATCAGTTACTAAGCAAGTACATGACAGATCATGTTCAAAACAGATTCAGTTAGCTTTTAATAGTGATTTATAATTTGAGTTGTTGAGTCTGATTTCCTAGGAAATGTCAATTTGGCTTCATTTGACTTCAATGAATGTAAAGAAAAGAATGTACAGTACCCTGCAGTTTTATATTTCAAACAAAGATGGCAAAAACTACTGATTGCTGCTTTAAAAGAGCTGCAAAATTGTGTTCAACTACAAACCGTACAGAAAGAATAAAAGGAGAATAACATTTGTAAGAACCAGAAGTTCTAGACTAAATTGTTCTAACCCCCCACATTAACCACTGTCCTGACATCTGATGTACACGTCCGTGTCATCATTAATATGACAAATGCCGTGGAGCCATTGCCCTCTTGAGTGACAGGAAAACAATTAGCAGAACCCACGAGACAGTGAGAAACCAGCAGCTTTTGCAACCTGCCCCCAACTGAGTCATTGTGATCTGAATGATCTGCACAACAAAAGGAAGTTGAGCTATGTATCAGAGGAGCTGTACCTATGGCATCTGTTACATGTGACGGCATTTCTGGAAAATAACTGCTGCAGATTAAGTTGACTAATCTACAGAAAGATATCTGAAAGAACGTGAACTGCCTAAAATCTTCAATGTCTAAAATGAGAAGGATTCATGTCACTTCTGAGCACATGAATGATTAGGCCACATGTATCGTGTGAGTCAGATTCAGCCATTTACAGTGAAATAGGTGTGAAGCTAATTTTAGTGGTAGTTGAGAACAACAGAGAAGTGAAACCGAATGACTTGCACATGCTCGAGAACTGACTGAGAACTGAACCTCCGCTGTTCCATGGGTTCAGTGCAGTTTTAAAAGGACCATTACTTTCACATGCAATACTTTCCGTCTGTGTTTGGGTGCTGTGGTGTGTAAACTGGGAGTGAGTGTAGTGGTAAAACCTGATTTCTTTTTATTTTCAAACGTTTTAGCTGGGTGTGATTCTGTTTTCATTTCAAGAGACATTTTTCTTACACTTACATTTCCTGGATCTCAGTTAATCATGAACTATCTAGAGACTTTTTTAATGCTAAGGCTTTGCAGATTGTTACCAGGGTGTTGCTATGCAGTGGTTTTTGATATGTAGCTACTTTCTTGACAGCCTAAGAAGCTCCTTAGCTTTTCAACTTGCAAAGTGAGCACCACTCTGTATTTCAGTCTAAAAGCACACTTAAAAAATGTATTTCCATAAGAAGATCAATTCTCCCAAGAAGATACTTTTCCCAGCTCAATATCATTTTTCAGACTTTGATGACAAAATGGGGTAAAGAAAACTATGGTATAAAGAAATGCTTTGCAGGTTTTTAAATTGATTAGGTATAAGTTTAGAAAAGACATATTTTTATTGTTTTAAGTAATTATTGGCACCAAGGTACACAACGGAAAAATATGAAAATAGCTATCTCATCTGTTTTTATTAGCATGATTCCAGCCCATTGCAGATCTCTGTGTACACACATCCTATAGGCTACACGAGACATAAACAGTGACACCATACAGTAGATTGTTGTCATGTTTTGTTCTGATGTTGAGTTTGTGAATAGTACAGGGTTCTCGGGTTAATGGACAGAACGTGACCATGTCCACAGCTCTGTCAAATAAACGAAAGACGAGAACATACAAATCACATGTTCAAGAAAACCATCCACTGTTCAAACACCTCTTTAGTGATGTAAACATGACGAGCTTTCGTATGTTTTGTATCCCTCACAGTTTGACACTGAGCTCAGATTCTCCAGTAGCTAGAGCCACGACTACTTCGATATCACGTCAGTCATAGTTTAAAATCAGTAAACGATTTCCTTGAGCGAAACGTGTCAACAACGAGTGCCATAAATACAAAGAAGAAAATAAAACAACTGAGGGCATTTTTGTCCTTATTTCAGTCACATGACCCGAGATAACCTTTAACTGATTGGTAAACTCACTATATGCAGTGGTTCTCCTGTGCTGTTGCCACAGGAAATGAATGCAAGCTTTCTCCACACACAGCAGGCATCGCATACTCTGAACCTTTATGTCTGCTGCTGTTTGTGTTTGCTTTGCACTTCATTCAATATGAGAGAGAGAGAGAGAGAGTACATAAACATACACCCACATATGTGCGTTTACTCATATACTGTACACGCTTGTGTTAGGAAAGAGCATAAGATACTGATCTGTTAAATATTTATTAGATTTACATGTATTTAGCTGTGAAACAGTTTAATTTGACATGTCCATTATTTGTTTATTGATGGAGCCCAATAGTGCACAGAAAAATACTTTCTAATAATACATAGTTCAATGTTTAGAAATACACTTAAAGAGAAGAATTCTGATATTCTGAACATTGTACAATGTCAAAGTTAACTATACATATGTTGTGTTCCACCATACATGACGTTTCTTTATTCACAGGGATGCATAAAATATAAAATGGCAAGACTGCATCAAAATGCATTTTTGAACACTTTCTGCATTCTTCCACAGAATGTATTTTTGAAGAAACATCACCGCACAGTATCTCGGCACACAGTTGCCATGGCAAAGACGTCCTACTGGTCTCCAAGGTACCCAAGCCTATTGTCTTTCTTTATTAGATGAAAATATGATTTATTAGAGGATACTGGTCTGCTTTGCCACAAAAGGGAAAAATATACACATATATATCAGTTTTATCAGATTCAGAAGTCTGTTAAGAACTTGCAACAGTTTGATGCACTGGCTGTTTAAGGGCTTTTTGCTGTAGCTTGTGTACATTATCAGCAGTGGTGGTCAACACATACAGTGTTGTACTACAATGAATGTGAGAGTCGTCACTAGTAGGTGACAGTTTCCATTGCACAGGTTGCATCTGAATGCGTCCCCTCCAGCGCTGCGGCCATTTTACTATGCAAACTCTCCAGTGAGGTCTGCACCTGTGGTTTCAGTGGGCTGGAAAGTACAGTATACAAACAGTAGACAAGCTATTTGTTCCACACCTGTTTTGCATAAACCGATCACATGACCTGAATTGAGTTCATTTGCTTGTGATAACTGCTCTAATGAACATAAACATTACATAAATCTCATTAGATTTATATTTATAGTAGCTGTAGTTTATGAATGTATGAATTTATATATATATTTACAGTTGGTTGTATAGATTAATAGATAGATAATGTTGCTAGCTTGTTAAAACAATGCAGAAAGACGCCAGTTAAACAGCACTGTTATGAGGCTAACCTCTAACCACACTCATCCATTTTCCAGCACAACAGTCATTTGTCGTCTAGCCCACAATTACCAGGCCTCACAAACAAGGATGTGATGTCACTTCCTGTGCTCCGTGACATCACAAACCCAGAAATGGAGAGTCTAATGCTGATGCGTGGAAAGCGGAAACAAAGCTGCCAGATCTTTAAAAACCTGCCATGTGACCCTGCTTACAAGCAAACAAATGTGGAACTAAAGGCATTTACTTACTGATAATGGCTTTGATTGGGAACCGTCATTTCTGGTTCAGTCTTTTTTTAGATAAATGCGCTTCTGCCTATCTCACTCACCCCAATAACTGAATAAATCGAATAAATGATGCTCTATTTATAATCTAGAGACACCAGCCTTGTTAAAATGCTGCATTTACTGTGTTCTCCATGTTTATTCAGTTTGCACTTTCACTCATATTAAACCGTTTGTTTATGCAGGTTTCCATTGATACAGACAGATTATAGAGCTGGTGAATGTGTTTGAAGTGTTTCCAGTGAAAAGCATTTAGGATAACTAATGTGGCTACTGCTACACAGCTAGCTCTGTGACAGAAAGGTCGGGTAACTAATAGTTTTAGTCTTTGGAAAGTCTGACATGACGGGTGTAACAGCCGTCTGACCGGTTGTGATTAGATTGCAGTGGTGAGGAGCATGTGTCTGCATGCACTCTGGTCCTGCACGTCAGTGGCTTTGTCTCTCCATATGCCTGAAAGTCTCATCGTTACAAAGAAACGTTTTGAAATCCTAAAACCCGTCCAGCAGCAGCTCCTATAAGCTGAGGTGTATGTACCCTTCACACTCGTATTTGAATACTTACACGAGCAACATATGGCATGAACATTATAAAGCAACATATTTACAAAAACACATTTGTTTCCGAACGAGATCCAGATAATCAGCGATTGTACGTTCAACTAGTCGCTCTCCACCCTACCATTCTTAAAACTATGTAGTGTCCCAGATAACAGGGAATGTTCTCAGAACGTTGTCTAATGTTCCTGCAGTAACATTTTTTAACGTTATATTAAGTATATCAAAAATGTTATTCTTAAATTACTAGTGGAATGTTTTAAAAAGGTACAGAATTAAAAAAGAACATTTGAATAATGTTCTTATAACCAAGCAACGATGTTAACATAACGTTTAAAAAACTGATGATTTGAACATCCATAGAACTTCAAGAATAACATTTTCAATGTTGAGTATTGAAAAACATTGAGAATGTTTAAGTATTTCAGTATTACCTGAAAGCATGTTTGTTGAGTGTTGTTTATTGAAAAACTCAGATGTGCTTTTGACGCATTTGCTTGGTTTAAAGATGCTGGTAGAAAACATTAGGAAATATTTCTGAGTTCTGTAACAGTTGTGTGAAAGTGTTTTCAGGATCTTAGAAAAATTTAAGGAGGGCAGCATCAGTAGACAGTGATTGATTTCTGTGCTAATGCTATTGTATATTTCATATACTGTTGTACCGTATGATTTTTTTTAAAGAAACCCTCGCAATCTCAAATGTGTCTCATCTAGAGTTTCAGACATTATGTCACACTGTCTGCAGATTTGCCAAGATGTTTAAATCAGAGCTTTCAAAACAAGATCTAAGATTTCCTGACATATTCTTTCAGGAGCAAATTATCTGGCCTATGCTATCCAAATTCATTTTCAAGCTGTTTATTAGCTTTTATTACTGTATACCCACAATTATATACACAGTGAAGGAGCTTTACTGTATATAATTGGAGCAGATGCTGTTTTACAGTAACATGTAAACAGTGGAAGTATATATTTACACAAGAAACACAACAGATCGAATCACAGTCACGACTGAGTTGTTTTTAAACAACTCAGTTTTAAAGGTCAAAGGTTATTTCATATCGGACATTTACAAGGTAAGCAATCTGATGGACATGAAAGACTGAGAGAGAATAGCAGAGCGGAGGACTGGAGTGAATCCAGGGGAAATCCATAACTCAACCTGGACTACAGACAGGCGAACACAGGAAATTTTACACAGTACGCCATGTAATCATCAGCAAAAAACAGCCCGACTCATAAACCAATAACAAATTCAAGTCCTTCATAAACAAGAAACCAGCGTGACTATCTGAGCCCGCATTAAATGTGACTCCAGGAGTGATTTCACTGTTCTGAGTTTACTGACTGAATTCTTTAACAGTGTTTATAAAACTGTGTATTAAAGCCTCGTGATGTGTGCTGGCTTTAGAGACTACTGTAACCAAGGTTATTTTTCATTGATATATAATATGTTGACATGATGGATACACTGTTACAATTTATTTATGAGGAAAGTCTCAGGCGTAACAGTGAAGCAAACAATCTGTGCTGCGCTTTAGCAACTTTAGCAAATAAGATTTAGATTACTCCAAATGTCCTTATAATACTAAAATGTTTGTAATTAGTGAACTTTACTTAGTTATTCTGTGAAAATCTTTCCCATCACTCCTAACTCTTGGTGGATTCACAATTTTTGTTAGAACGTTCACACATCACACTGGGTTTGATAATGATGTCAAATACCATTGGTTCTTGTGTTTTATGTGACCAATAATAATGAGCCAAATCTGAATATATGACTTGTTGATTGTAGGTTGTATACGGCTTGAAATATATAGTACACATCATATTGATTGTTACTTTCAAAGTACGTGATATGAGAGGATCCTTCATTATGTTCTCACATTACCCTTGTTTTCTTCTTGTGTCACCAGATTAACACAGTAACCTGCAGCAGGTTCATTACTGCTCACTGCTGTTGTAAGTCTCAAACAGACGAGTGTAAATCTGGCTATTTATAGAGTGACTTTTGCTTTCTTTCCTCTCACATAATGAAGTCTAGTCCACTTTCTTAAAGGATCCTCTGACCTGATGGCCTTTCTCCATATATAGACAACAGATAAAAGGGAAGAAAATAATAAAAGAGGAAGCAGGCATGTGAAAAATGATGTGAGATGTGTGTCTCTTGTGTTTACAATAACACAGTTACAACAGAAATATGTGGAGATACACATAAATACTGCAATGCAAATGCCCGCTGTGTGTGTGTGTGTGTGTGTGTGTGTGTTATATGCTTACAAATACTTACTGTATATTTAATTGTTAGAATTTTGTTATTGGATGCTAGTTTTATATTTACTCAAACACATACATGCCTTTCTACATAAATGAACATTTAGGGGCAATATTTGAATACTTAAGTCACAGCTGAAAACAAATGAACATCATTGCATTAAATATAAAAATAAGATCATCTTATTGTGAAAAACTACCTGTGGTTATTTCTGCCAAGACACTGTGTGAATCTGCAGGAAACTGACTTCATACATTCACTTAAAATGACATGGCAACCAATTAGATCAAATTAACTGGTTGAGGAAAAAGTGGTTAAGAAAAGTGAAGTTAGTAGCAAAGGTTTAGGCCACTTAATAATTTCCATCACGCTTTACATGTTAATATCCAAACAATGAAACCTTGTTTACGTTACTGTTTCTGTACAGTTTGTGCTGTAACTAATATGTAAAAACTGAATGACCCGAGTTACTGATCCAACCTCAACAAACAAATATGGCTCTCAGTGGTTAAGAACACCCAAAATACATTGTTTAAACAGTTTATTTTAGTCATTTGAAGCTCTATATTTAGACGCTGTGGCTTCAGAACAGAATGGAAAAGGTGACTGAATTTGTTTTTGCTGCAACATTTCCTGTGTGTCGTGAGGAGAGGAAAACCACATGCTCGGTGACGCTGCAGCCGAACCGACAGAGAGGGCGTGGAAAACAGATAGCAGGAAGTTCAAGAAAAACACAAGACAAAACCCAACTTCCCAGCTAACAGGGAACGTTCTCAGAACATTGGCAAATGTTCTTGAAAAGTTCCATCAGTTATCAGAACCGTTCTTGCAGTAATTTTAGTATAGCGTTTTTATTGTTATATATCATATATCAAAAAAGCTATTCTTAAATTGTTAGTGGAATGTTTAAAAAATGTTACAGAATTAACTAAATGTTTGAATAGCGTTCTTATAACCAAAGTAATAATGTTAAAACGAAACATTCCTAGAACTTTCAAAATAACTACTGAATTTACAAATTAAAGACACTCAAATGGTCTAATAAAGCGATGATTGTTTACCTTAGTGGATTATCATGAAGGAACATGGGACCTAAAAGTTTTTTCTTTTTCTCTGTTACTTTATTTAAATGATCATTACTTAGAAACTCTGTTTAATGATGTTATGTCAAAACAGAAACACGAATCACATGTGATCAGTATCACAGTGATCTTTATGCTTTTGTGATGGTTGTCACTGCACAGAGAGACTCACAAACAGCCCAAACAGTTAAATAATATTTTTGTCAATAGGACATGATTGAAACAATAAAAGTTATAGTTTTCTGTAAGTAATCGGGTAAAAAAATCACTGTGCCGAAAACACTATGATGAACTCTCTGTGACTCAGACATCAGGAGATAAACCAGTTGATTTGAGTGTCTCTAAGCACAGAAGGAAATGTTACTCAGAGCAACAGTGAAACCGAAAGCTCTCTGTGTGTGTGTGTGTGTGTGTGTACCTACAAGGAGACTTAACTGGGAGGTAACAGTAAAGCACATCCTTATGGATCGGCCACAAGATGAAATCTTTCCAGCAGCCCGGGTTCCAGCAACAGATGTTTTCACCAACTCATTAACCAGTGACCTCTGACCTCAGGATGTCCTAATGTGACCCTGGCCTTTCTACAGCGACACCCACTGAGGCTCTTACAAGCCTTTCACTCCGGTATGTCATTCCAGATTAGACCCACACTGACCCACTGATCACAGATCAGTTGTCTTGTTTATACAGTAAATTGTCCCAAAAGGCATTTGGACACTTAAGCCACATTAAAACGTAATCTAGATCTTAATTTTAAGATCTGCAAACAAATGGCATAAGCCCTTTTCAGCATTAACTTCATATTTGTTAGATATTTGTGAAGGTATGTTTAAGCTAAAGTCATTTTAATGGATGTATGCAGTTATTTACTCTCAGAAAACCTAAAAACCTTGAATTTTCATTTTATATAGAATTTTGAAGTCATTTCTTTGACTTTATGTTTTATGATTATTTATGATAAATGTTTATGCTAATTCATAATTTATGATAAATGTTTTATCATAACATGTTTTAACATATTTATGTACGTTTATATTTTTAATGAAACTTATTAAGTAGTGTAACCAAAACAAGCTTTTTTAAACTGGGGGCCCCAGAGTTGGCAGAGAGACTGAGTTTTGGCCCTGAGCTCATAAAATTTTTAAACCCCAATCTAATGATGATATCATGTGATTTCAAGTGTCCAAATACATGTTAGGGCTCCTATACAGTATATACATTACTAGGACCAGTGACAGCATCGGTCCTGCATGTATTAGGTGAGAAAGTGAATGTCTTTAGAGCTGAAAACTGCATAATTTTTTTTAATTCTGTAATGTTTTTAATGTTTTTCTTTAATGTTTTTAAACAACATAAAACATTTTGGTATATATAATGTTCTATTAGAAAAGAACGTTTAGTCAAGAACGTTTTTGATAACTTTGAGGGAACTTTCATAGAATGTTAGCCAATGTTCTGAGAACATGCCCTGTTAGCTGGGTAGGAAGGCACTTTAAAAAGCTCCTTTATTTCATCTCCACCGGTGAGTTTTTCTTTTTTTAAATGCATGTCATTACTTGCTGTTAACTCAGCTCAGATGCGACTCTAAAGCGAGTTTTGAACAGGCGTGTGATTAACGCAGACAAACATTGTCTAACTCAGACAAAACAAAAAATGCGAGAGGTCTGTAACATTAAAACAGAACATGACTTTCAGAAAAGGGACATGGACTGTGGTATGACCCCGGGCATAATATCATAAAGATGTGATACACGTAACAACCTGTGGAGCGTAATGTGTTTTCATAAAGACTTGTTTGGCAGGCTGACTGAACAGGGTGTGAAAGTATTTGTCTTCTCTATTCATAAGATTTAACACCGTAGTGACACAACATTAACAGCTCCAAAGATCAACTAAAACCTCTAAAGAATTAAACTAAATCAGACACTAAAACTGCATCCAAACTGTTGTGAGAATGTTTCCCTAAGGTTTTCATTAAGCAACAAAAACGTTAAAAATGTCCACATTTTTTGATTCTGTAATGTTTAAAAAATATTTGACTAAATACTTAAAAATAACGTTTTTCATATGATATATATAACTTTTAAATACATTCTACTAACACTGCTGCAAGAACGTGTTTGATAACTTTGAAAGAGAACTTTTAGAGGACATTAGCCAATGTCCTAAGAACGTTTCCTGTTAGCTGAGTAGATGTCAAACTGTGAAGATTCAGTACACGTGTGATGCAGTTACTTTCTTGTAGGTGTTGACCTTTGTCAGAGGTTATGAGAAGTCAGCAAAAAGAACGTGATGTGTAATTATAAAAAATAAATGTCAGCTACATACTGCAGAAGTGTGTCACACATGAAAGATCAACATACTGAAAAGCACAAAAATTAAAGGGCACGATTTCTAAATACATCTCCAGTTGCAATTCACTATCTTAAGAGTCTGAGCAATATGACACAGTAAAGAAACTTACTTTAGAAAAGCAGCTAGTGGCTCACATTCGTGTTCCACACCTCAACTCAACTCTTGTTGAGTTTATAAACAAACCGAACAAGCTCTGATCTTTAACATTAAAGTGGGAAAATGGAAGCAGTATGCTTTGAACCTACATGTGACAGCACTGAGTTTTCCAAAGAAAGTTAACAGGATGCTTTATATCTGTCAGAATAAATGATCTTCCTGAACACACACACACACTCAAGGTAAAAAGTCATGGTGCTTCTTTTATATTTTACTACTGATGTTTCTCAGATGCTTTAGAAAAGCTCACAGGAACTACACCTGCTAAAATGAAATTCAGAAAACACATACATCAATAGATCATGGCCTTTTATAACTCCTCTTTATTGATTTGATATGTTTTGCTAAATGCCTTTTCTACAAATCTAAACCCAGAAACTCAGAAAGTCTGAGCTCCTTGGCTTTGTTCTTATTAAAATCATGGAGCGCTAGAGCAGCTGAATGAAAGAGAATATAACATTTGAAATATTGAAGAAGAAGAAACAGCTACGTTGTCAATAATTCATCTGCTTCATACAAATGGGGCTTTTGTGTTGGAGAGATTTATGTTCTGTGACTAAGGAAAGGTCGGATGAATGACTGAATGCTGTAGACTTTAGTGTTCTGTAGTCACCATTCATCATATTATCTGTACAATACACGCCAATGCAAAGTGTTTTTAAAATAAAGCAATGGGCAAATTTAGTTTAAACATGCTGTAGACATTTGTGTAAAGTTTACCCTGTGTTGACACTGTGGTTTCAAAATCCCACATCTTTCTGCAAAGGTCACTCTTGAGTCACCGTCCACTGAAACCTCACCTCTAAAACAATGCGCTGTGTATTTCAGCTCTGTGTATACAAACATTTCAGATGCCGCCCACAATGATCAGCGAATCTTCTGTACTGCAGCTGTCAGTCCAGCAGTGCGGAGGGAAACTGTGGTGATACACACCCACCCGGGAAAGTCTTACATGTATCGATCACCTTCAACACTGTGATAGTGAGAGTGTGTGGGCTAAATGTGACAGTGAGCCACGTTCAAAATGCTGAATAGAGACTTTAACATGAACAATCTGTCCTGTCTATCTAACATCCCGCCTATCTGTCTGTCTATCTGTCTGTCTATGTAATTATTCATTTGTTTGATGTCAGCTTTATAGGCTGTGCAGATATTTTCACTGTACTCCAGCAGTCATTTTGATGGGTACTCTGATGGTGATTGGTTGCTCTCATGCATCTCTGGTGATAGTTTGTGAGTATTTTTATGAGGCTATAGAAATTGGATGTTTTTAAAGACTTATATGCTGCTGTCTATGATCTAATAAATTACTCATTCCGTCCTATTTCTGTCCTCTGTTCGATTGTGGCACAATATAACATTTCTAGTGTCATCTCTGCCTCAGAGGTCATCATTCCAGTTCCTCATGTCATAGTTTGGATGTTTTGCAAGGTTAACATGGTTCTAGATCAGTACCTCCTGATTTAGGCAATAACCTACATGTCAAACCATCTGTCCTGCCTTTATTAAGGACAGCGTTCCTTGTGTTAGCAGAAACAGCACCCCCTATTGGTAAGAAGACATTATAATGGGAATTTTCTTGTATTTGCTCTTCTCTTTTGCACTGATTTCTGATTGACAGTCAAAGTGTTATGACTTCAGATGTGTTGTCCCAAAGAAAATGTAGCCGCTTTTCCCAAAAGCCAATGTAGGGAGATGAAATGAGCAATATGAGCATGATTCATTTATCTGAAGCTTATTCTGAGTCACTGTTCTTCTGTAATTTCTGTTTGATTGTAGTTTAGTTGAGTAGATGCTCTTCTGAGAAGAATGCTAGTGTTGCGTATAGGATCCAGTTTCTGGAATTTTGAGGAAATTTAAACGGATTAGTGAATGTGCTTGTGGGAAAGCTCACAGTTGACTCCAGATGCTTGTTTAATAATATGAAATAACACATCTCTCATTGTGCGGATGTGACTGATGTTAATTTTAAATGCTAAAGTATTACACCTGACCGCTGTCGCATTGTTTGTAACAAATGCATTCATCTGTCTTCAGAAATCTCTTTTCTGTATATGGAATATAAAAGTCTTTCAGATGGACCCGTTCTGTCCTAGAGGCTGACAGAGAGTGGTCAATTCCAATTCCAGTCATGTTAACATACATAGAGTGTTATCCACGCTTCCTTTTCCACAAACTAAACTGGGTAAGTTAACCTAGAATAGGCTATTAACTTTTGGCTCTAAAAACCAGAATAACTTTCAGAGTATGTTAGTAACCATAGCAACTTACTCAGCGAACGTGACCTTCTCAGGAGATAGTTATGTTCCAGGGTGTTTATTTTAGTAATGCAGGCCGCTGTGATAAATTATTATTATTATTACTTAGGTAATCCGGCTTTCTGGAGAAGCCCTATTCACTTACCCTCTGTGTGTATGTGTGTACAACCTCTTATTCTGGTTGAATTTGTAAACGCTGTGGTGCTGTCGAATCTTTTACTCTGAAATCTATTGCATGAAATGAGTTGCACATCTTGTTCACAAAGTTGTTCACCTTTAATTAACAAAATAATACCATAAGAATTAATAAACTTAAGTGTATTACAGTTGCTTATTTTGAATTGAAGAACTTATTATTTTCTTACATTATATACATTTAATTTTTATTACATTATAATCATATATAGAAGCTAACAGAGTCATAATATCCATAATGTGACTGTACTTATAATAAAGCCCAGCCTCAACAAATCACGTCCCTTATTATAGCTTAAATATATATTCTCGGTTTGAAATGCAATGAAAGTATGTCCAGTAGTTTTCTGTTTTTGAAGAACCGGGCATCGCAAGCAGCTTTCAAATGTTATTCCACTGTTACATTAACATCCATATAACATCATATGATTCATCATATAACATCTTTTAATTCCTCTCAAACTTCAAAGTTCTTGTTGGCATCAAAACTCTTTTAATCTTAAAACCTCTGTTGGTTTGCTGTGTCCTCATATATTGGTTAGTACTGGTTTAATTAGTAAAGCGAGCAGTAGTAAAGCAAGTAGTACTAGTCTCGTTTAGTGCTGAGCCAATGACTGAAGGTTAATGTTTATCTTATCTTACAGCTTCAGCTCAGACATGTGAATGATGACCTGCACTGATACGTCCCAGTAGATGAACCCGATTAGACCTGGACCTCAGGGACTGTAGAAAAATCACTTGAAGTGAACACAGAAACAGTGTAGTTGTATAAATTAATTACATTGTTTGTTAAAAAGTTGCAATCAAGCACTTTGTCTAAGACAGCTCTGTTTTCTAGCCACAGGAGGTTTGTTAAGTCAGAATCAAGCTGGTAGTCAGTACTGACTTGACTAAACTCTGAGGTGTGGTACTAACTTAAACCTCTGTTTAACCTATGTTTAAGCTCTGTTAAATGTGGTTGAGAAACAACAATGTTCATTCTCACAGCTCCCTCTGTTTCTTTCAGACCGAATGGAAGACTTTCAGGCAGAAGGAAGACATTTCTTATGTGCATCTTTTGTCCTGAGGGACTGACTAACTAAAGCTCATCTCATCTCCTTGCCTTAATGCTTAGTTGCCGTGGAAACCCAGAGGTTTCTGAGAGAGAACTACTCGGAAGCCGGGAAATGGGAGCGCGATATTGACTTGTGTCAGAATTCGCTACACAAGGTCACTAGTCACATCACATTGCACCAAACACCAACTCAGACACTCTTTTCTTTCACTCTTCAGTCACTCACTGGTATTTGTCATGCAGGGTTCTCGGGTCTGACAAAAGTGCTAGCAAAAAGTAATAGATATTTATGTAGAGAATTCATTTATTAAGTGTTTATGTAAAGATATTTCATATCTTGTGGTTTTCAAACTTGCTCTCGGCTCTTAAAGCAAATACAGTTATATAGTTATTTAATCATTTTTGTCATCTTGTTTCATTTTTGTGAAAGTGTATCTGGATGTTTAACCCAACCCCTCAGACGGTTCTTTTTATCTTCACAAACAACCTTCTTTTTGTTGAGTAACAGTATACTGTATGTTGAGATGTTACTGTACATTACAGATTTACATCAGTGTGTTGGTTTGGGGGTATATATCGTGTTTTCTTAATCCATATCTTCTCTCTTAGTTTGCTGTTTGGAGAAAAACATTTCCAGAGACCATGTTTGCGTGTTCTCCAGCAGACTGACTTTGGTCTTGTGTCTGTTTCTGCAGGCTTTATCTCTTCAGCTGCACATGTTGCTTTTGTTGTCAGGTTGCTGGTTGCACACGGACATGATCTGAGGTAACGTTTTTAAAGTTATACTTTAAATAATATATCATAAATATCAAAAATGTTATTCCCAAGTTGTTATTGGAACGTTTAAAAAAGTTACAGAATTTAAATAAAAAATGCTTCACTTCTATTATTACCAAGCAATAATGTTAAAACAACATCTGAACTGAACATTTTGAATGTTTCTAGAACTTTCAAAGTAAAATTTCTAATGTTTGTTACTTGTTGGAAATGTTTCAGAAAAGCTAAGGGCCTTCGGTTACTAGAGTCATGAGAGATGGGGAGTCCCTGGGGTTCATAATTGAATTATATGAGATAGAGAGAAAGAGAGAGAAGGTTCTAATAGCACGAGACATGTTATTTAATGGTTGTGAGCTGAAGGGGTTTGATACACATGCAACCTGATTGTGGCAGGAGAAGTGTGAGAGATGGAGACACTGATGTCCTCCAGCCTTGGGAGATGTTTGTCCAGATGAGAGTGGAGAGAGAAGCAGCTGCAACTGCATTGGTTCAGTCTGCTGGGGGTTATGATTTCTGTCTCTGATTTTGAACGGTTGGTTTTGCACAAGTTCCTCTGTGTGCCGTGACACTGATGCTGGTGATGACAGTGGAGTGATGATGGTAATAGAGATGAAGCTGGTGATAACGGTGGTGATTACATTGATGGAGATAACAGTGGTTGTCATGGTAATGATGATAGTGATAACTATACAGATGATGACACAACCCTAGTGGTGCTGATAGAGACATGATAATGGTAATCATGATAATGGTGGTGATGATGGTGATGCTGCTGCTGGTGATAGCTAACAGGAAACATTCTCAGAACATTGACTAATGTTCTGAAAAATTTCTAAGAACCTGCAAGCAATCGAACGTTCCTTCTAAACAGGTCAGATGGAAAGTTCCAGATACACATATGTGAGAAGACGACAGTCTCATTCCCATCTAATCAGTCTTATAGTTGGAGAAGAGAGAGGAGCAATGATATATTAGGAGAAACATACCAGATACTGAGTGAATTTGGTAATTTAATACAAGTTACATACATAATTCATCTCCTCACATCCTCATAAACCCCATAACTTTTATTAAATCTGAAATCCTTAAGTTATTTCGGTTACAAATGAACAAAAATCAGTTATTGAGCAAGTACATAAATCAAAGTTCAAAACTGACTTTTTAATCATACCCTGATTCACAACAGTAAATATGATAATAATGATTTATAATTTGAGCCGTTGGGTCAGATTTCCAGGGAAATGTCTGTTTGGCTTTATCTGAATTCAACATAAAGAAAAGTATGTAAAGTAACCTGCAATTTTATGTTTCAAACAGAGATGGTGGTAGAGAGGCAAAAGTTACAGCTTTAACCACATAACTATTATACCTTTCAAACAATACAGCAGCATTAACAAATAAAGACTATTTTAATATTTTCAGAATATTTCAAGTCAGAATATTTCAATTACAACACAACAAGTTGCTGTCCCTCTGGTACAGGATGTCTTAATAGCACATTATCACAGATCTTTGCATGCTGACAGTGTTTTCACGCCGGTATATTTCGAGAACATGCCAAAACTTGCTTCCATTTCTTTTGTAAGGCACTGTAGGAAGGGCTCTGATAAGACAATGTCCACAGAGAGCCACTCATCACAGTTTAACACACAATCATCTTCAGTCTGATAACAGATCAGAGCTTGGCTTTCCCTCAGGACACTGAATGTCCCCAGTGAAATCAGATCATTAAAATAATCAAATTACAGCCAGTGCAAAAAAATCACAGATGCCCAAATTTGTTTAAGACTATTATACATGTTGCTAAGAATAATAGTCATTTAGAGCTCAGGCAGACCCTGAGCGGTACACACTTCATGATACATCACGAAAGTGGTTTGATTTGTAACATTTAACACAAATTTCTAAAAGTTTTCGGCACTTTGCAAAGACAAATTTTGCTGAGCCCTGTTCTAAAGGTCTGTATTTTATTTGCTTTCAGTTTAATTGCACGATTCATAGCAATAACAGCAACCCAGATAACAATTTGTAGGTCGTAAGAATGATTCCCATTAATGTTTCCATTAAGTAACAAAAACATTAAAAATGTTATTTTGAAAGTTCTCAGGATTGGTCTAAAAAAATGGACGTTTTGATATTATATTAGCATTATTACTTGATGATAGTAACGTTTTTATTCTGTAACGTTTAAAAACATTCCACTAACCACTTAACAATAGTGTTGATATAATGATATAATGAAAAACGTTTGAAAATTTTGAAATAGCTTTTAAAGAACATTAGCCAACACTGAGGTGTTGAGAATGAGAATGTTCACTGTTTGCTGGCAAAAGTTTTTTTTGGAAGACAAAGTTTTGTTCACATGAAAAACATCTTAACAGGTATTATGTATAATTTCCCGTTCCTGCAGTGCACATGAAAATATCGCCTCTGTGGCCATTTGTTATGAAAATGTCATTTAATTTAACAGAGAATTAAAACTGCACTAATTACTTTATATTCTCACCTGTTGATCTTTATTGTTGGCTAAAAAACAATATTTCATTTCTCAAGGGAGTTTGAAAATAAGAGTGTATGCCCCTGCCTCTTCATCAACTTTACACCAGCGTCACAAAGACAAGCAGAAATTGTTCATTTAAACTAGTTATCTCCTTGTCAGTGGAGCTTATCAAAACGCTTCCAAACTAATCACAGAAAGGTGAGTTTTGTGTTAGATCTGTAAAACTGTGATCATGCTGTCAGTTAGGAGTGACTCTGCTGTGATTACACTTGATTTTATTTTCTTTAATAAATACAATATCGCCTTTTCCATCCTTTTTGTTAATTGGATTATAATGTCTGTCTGCTTCAATATTCAGAAAGAATGAAAACTGACAAGAAGTCTTTACGCTCGTATCTGTAAAGAAAGTTTTCTGTACTCCCCACATCTCACACTTGACACAGAATGATAGAAATGAAAGGATAACAAGTGATTTCTGAAGCCTGCGTTCTTGTTCTCTTGTTCTACTCTGCAGAAATAATGAGAACAGTGGGTGGAACGAAGAAATGAAATAGAAATAAAGATTCGTTTTGCATTGATTCATTTCAGGATGTTGTGAGAAATGGTGAGAACATTATAGTTTTACATGTCTACACCAGCCACTCAGTGTCATCGCTGCACGGTAGAGTTTCAGTGGACATTCAACATCTGCTAGTCAAAACCTTGTTGAATTTCTTGAAACCAAAATGTTCGATTTTCTAGCTCCCATGATCATTTTTTTGGAAGTTAAGTAAAATCCTGTGTGTTTTTTATCAATGCGTGCCTGGTCAGTTTATTTTCATCTGTCATATAGTACAGGCTACTTTCATGTCTGTGTACGTGGTTCTCGACCACAGTAAGTGTCAGTGTGTACAAGACAGTTTTTATGTACGTTGAAGTCAAAGTTAGACCTGACAGCTCAAATTATAAATCATTATTTTAAACTTACCATTGTGAATCAGGGTAAGATTGTGTTGAACACTTATCTGTTATGTCACGCTCAGTTTTAACCCCAAAAGTTACAGATTTCAGCTTTTAAAAAGCACGAATGTGTAGCTGATGAAAGAAGAAAGATACACACAAACTTTGTTATCAGTACTGGAGACGCTGTAGTAGAACAGTGTAAGTCTTGTCTTAGCGAACCAAAATACAAAAGAGGAAGTTGAATTCAGTTAACTAGACAACAGCAGTTAGAGAAAAACCTCGTCCATTTCTCACAGTCAGAAAGACCTGATTCAAGCTCCACAGACCAAACTGAATACAGCGCTGAAGTGAACGAAGAGTGTATTGTGTTAAACAGAGAGAGTCACTGTCATGCTGTGTGTGTGCGCTGGTTTGAAGCATCAGGAGGTATTTTATAATGAGCTGAGCGAGCTCATCATCCTGTGAAGAAATTACTGTAGGTGCATGCGGTAACAAGCTTAACAATTCCATCATAAACAGTTCCAAAAATCATCATTTTTATTTCATTACATCCCTTCAGTTGCACCCACATATTTTGCTTTCCTTTCATCACAGACAGAAGGCCGAGCGGCACACAGTTCCTCAGTTCTGTGGCAATTTCAGAACCATTTCAAGAGAAATTATGCTAATGTTTTGTGGCCTCTAGCAAATGTTTAACTGTTCCATGCGAACGCTGTAAAACAAATAACCCTCACAAACTCCTGGAGAACTGAACAGCAGGCTCTAAAAAATCAAGACGAAATCGCTCCAGCTGACATAACGAAGCCCAATCTCATTTCATCTGGCAAACCCCTGCTGCTTTACACTGGCAAATTTTATCATTTGGTTGGTATTTATTTATTATTTCATCGCGCTTATCACTTGTTAACACAGACCGATGTGAGCTGCTGCTAACTGTTGACACGCACATACTGTATAAAAACACCTGTTGATAAACTGTGCTGGTAGATCCTGCGTCTTTAAAGGTGCACAGAGTTACATGCACACACACACATAAAACACTGCGGGGACTGCGAGGGAAAAGCGTGAGACCTTCTGCTCCACTAAGTGGAAAACTTGATCTTCTTACCTCAGCAGCTTCATCCAGGTAAGAGCAGACGCAGCTAATAAAGACATTCTCAAAACACCGACTAAAGTTCTTTAAAAATGATCAAAAACTTTCTTGCAGTAATGTTAGTAGAACATTATTTTAACATTATATATCATGAAGGAAATAAGGAGTAAGTTTTAATCAACTTCATTTTTATTTTACTTGTTTTCTCTCTCAGGAATCTCTCGTGAAGATATCCGTTGGCAGTTTTGTGTGTCTACCTCAGTGTTTCCATTCAGGGAGTCCCGGGCCGGATGCAGGTATAAAAGTGTTTATGCAGCACAATAACTTCTCTTTTAATTGCAGTGATGGTTTTCAACACATGAGATTCAGGAAGCCCCACCATCATCAGTTTCTTAAAGCTGCTGCATGTCATTTTTCAGTCATAACATTCACCACCATTCAAAAGTTAGGAAGCACTTATCCTGTATTTTTTTGTCCCCACACATAGAAGACTAGTAAATTATGACATGAAAACTATAAAATAACACAAATGTAACTTTGTTATATTATGTTTGACTAAAGAAAATTCATAATAAACTATATTTTAGCATCTTTAATGTAGTCACCCTTTGACTAGAATAAAAATGTTTCTTGGCATGTTATCACCTAGTTTTTTGAGACACCACCTCAAGAAAGCTTTTAAAACAGTAGTGAAGTATTGAGTTCTCTTCAAACTTCTCTGTTAGGGTTAGAGTGTGGGTTAAGGTTAGGTTATGTTGTTTATAACTAGCTGTTTATAAAAACAACAGAAGTATATGGAACATCCTCAGATAAGTGTGTGTGTGTTTGAGGACTGTATCCGTGATTTGTCTCTAAGCTCTGTTTACTCTGCAGTAATCGATATCATTGTGTGAGCTCAGACCTCTTCCCTAATCACGAAACACTTCCACATCTCCTCCCACAGGTGTAAAAATATGAGCGATCATTGAGCTCAGGATATTTTTTCTCGTCTGCTCACCGTTCCTTCAAATTCTGTGTTCAGACTCCTTGACTGTGCGAGGGCCCCAATCACCAGCCCTGCACTTCTGTTCAAAACACCTGTATAATTGCCACATGTGACCTTCTCAACCTGTCTCAGGCAGCGAGCTGTGGTATAAATAGCAGCTCATTTCATGCTGCTGACGGGTAAAACCAAGCTTGATTTTCATACCCAATTCATCTCAGCAACTCAGCGAGCCGATTTGCCGGGGCCGTTTCCTGTAATGATGCCAGATCATCCTAATTGAGCAACAAATAATGAGTCACTGGATGTTAAAAGCTGCAGATTTCTCATGTAAATAAAACCTTGTTGTCACTTTATTGCCAAACTGCTTCATTTGTTAAATCAATTACATTTTCACCAACACTTTTCAACTGGTAATGGCTGTAAAAATAAAATGTTTTTTTGAATGTTTTAGAAACATTCAAAAAATCCGTTGTTGCTAGGCTTAAAGAACATTAAACATTTTTTTAAATTCTGTAACGTTTTTAAAATGTTTCACCACCTACTTAAGAATAACTTTTCTGTTGATGTTACTGTAGTAACATTTTTAATGAACTTTTAGGGAGTGTTAGCCAACGTTCTAAAATAACATTAACTGTTAGCTGGGGTTAGGTAGGGCAGGGAGTTTGATATTGAAATCGGCTCATAGGTTTAATACATAATTATTCTTAAATCTCTCTTTCTAGAAGCCACTGTGCTCTGTTGTGATTCACAGATTTCTTTTGTGTGTGAGCGCAGAGATTTCAGAACAATGTACACACACACAAGAACATGCAAAGTGTGCCAGTCGCATTCAAGAGAGATCTTCTTACCTTGCCAGTTATGCTGCACTAAATGCCATCTTGTCGCATGCAAAATACAAGACCTCAGCATGTTGCACGATTACAGAAGCTTGTGCTCTTGTGCTTGGCATGATATAAATCTGTAAGACATCTGTAACATCTGTGGCTACAGGGAACCAGAGACAAAGAACAGACATGCTGTAGTGTTAGAATAACACGAGAGGATCGTGTTGAGCACACCAGACATCTGTAAGGACAGATATGGAAGACGCGTCTTTCATCTTTCATTTATGAGTATTTCTGAAAATCTGTACTGAAGTTAAAGAGTGTGGATGGATGTTGAGAGGTGTTAATAGGGAATTAATGAGAGAAGAACATACTGGATGATGAGATGAACATAGAGGTACAGAGAAGAAAGATGCTAGATTAGCTGACAGTTAGGCGGTTTTGTGTGGGAGTGATTCTCCTGCTAGCACAGCAATGGGTAGGGATCCCTGTAGAACATGGAGCCCACACAAATACACACACACAACATCTTAGACATGCAGTTTTTCTGTGGAGTGTTGAAGCTCAGAGGTCAGCATAAAAATCAGGCAAACTATTTTGCATAAAAGGGGAGTCCTGAGCCAAGTATTGGCACCAAAATATCAAGACTTGTTGGCGGCCTTTTTGTAACCACCTAGCAATGCCCTAGCAACCACATAGCAATACCCAAACAACCACTGTGAACACCTTAGCAACTGTATCGCAACACCCTGGCAACCACCCACACCCACACCTTAGCATCATGGCAGCCATGATTTGCAACTTTCAAATATTCTGCAGAAACCTGTAAAAGTTTCCATTAAGTTAATGGAATAAGAAACTATTTAAAATGAAGCCTCACAGTTGAGGAAACAACACAGCGCTCATCAAAGCAACAAGTTCTCACTGCAAGACTTCTCCATCCCAGCAGCTAGCTGCCATGTTTCTCCAGGTGTGTCCTCTGGGCAGATGGGCATTACTGCTGCCATTTTTAGATGAGTAATTACTCAACATCTGCCACAGTGATGGAACCACAAATTATATGATGGAACCCAGCAGGGAGTTGTAGGTACGAGCCGTGGGTGTTCCACATGGGAGGGCGGACAGGGCAGAGTTACCAGGTGTTCCCCACGCTGAATGCCTCAAGGGGAAGATGATGAAAAAGTTGATGAGATGTACTCATTAATAGCTTCAATAACACATTACCTGCAACACACCCAGACTGGCCTGCACAGTTTGGGAGCCTGTGTTTGATGTTTGCATCACAAATGAACATAAATGATAAATCGAACCACAAATTGGAAAGTTTCAGGTGTAGCTCTTTAATACTTCTAAATACAGAAGTTATATAGTTTTTATAGTCTGCCTCTCGCTCTGTCTCTCTCTCGTTCTCTCTCTCATCCATATTCATACATGCTTTTATTAATATTCATGTTTTCCATATTGGAAAGGTCTGTGTTATTCGAACAAAGCTCTGAAAAGCTCTCCAGCTGCAGATACTGGTTAATTACAGGGAATTAAAGCAATTAAGCTTTTGAAATATACAATTAACAATCACATTTCCTGTTACAGGCCTGAGATTATAATGCATTCATATCTACTGTAGCGTTCGTTTCAGATTCCTTTTCAGATTCTGCTGACTTGAGTTTTTTTAGTCCAAAAACTTAAAGCAGTTTCTGCAAAGTAAAAAAAAAATGCAAAATGCAAAAATATAGTGTCTTTTGGCAGTGTATAAAGTATGCATGCATACATTCATGATTTCTATAGACAGAGCTCCAGTACATCACAAATGTAAATGCTTTGCTTAGCCAAATTACACACAGAAAATCCATCTGAAAACTGACTTGGCGCAGGTTGCAAAAAAGTTTATTTAATTTTCTGTGCCTGAAAAAACAACAAAAATAAATGAATATGCTAACACTCTCCTTTCACAAGTAAACAAATAAACCTAACAATAGTTTGTGTTGACTGAATCAAATCACGATTCAGTTTTCTTCAAACCCCTGGAAAAGACTTTTGACAGAAGAGACAAAAAAAAAGACAATAGAAGGTAAGAATGTGGCTGCTCTCCCCGGTACAACCATGATAGTGTGACTGACTCAGAAACAAAGGATTTTTAAGACTCAAGAAAATGAGGGGTCTTGGGGGCGACATCTCCACAAACCTCTCCTGAATTGTACCAAACGGGGCTTGTTGCTTCGAGTCTTGCCTGCAGACATCTGCATGGGCAGGCGCATACACACGCTCGTCCGTTTCTGCTTTTCTTTAATCCGTTTTATTTACTAGCAGTATGGCGCACATTAGCATGACAAATACAACAAGGTGTCTCCGAAGATTTCTGTTAAACTTTAGAATGACGTGTATCTCTGTACATGCGTCTGCTCAACTTTATCTTGAGTGTCAGGAGTGCAGGATGTATTTGAAAAGTGTTTGAGGGTGGGGTGATGTATAAAAATACAGGTCTTAAAATACAGGGCGAAAAGTAATTATCTCCCAAAAATGTTGGAGATGAATGTAGAAATAATAAAATAAAAATAGGTGCGACAGCACATGGCTTTTACAAGTTCACATTAGAATACTTTATAAAAATAAAGGTGTGCATTTATCTTTCTGCCATGATGGAGGGCTCTAATACACTCTGGAATACATATTAATACACATGGAATACATATTAATGTGTCTTATGTGTCAAATAGAAATAAACAATCTGGTCTCACTGTAAAAATGTGACTTTACCCACATTTTTTGAAAAACCCCAAAAATGTGTCTCTAAAATAAAATAAATAGTGGTAGTGCTACAACATCAGTGACTTTTATTCCATTTCTAACAAATCACAAACAGAGGACCAGATGATCAGTTACAATGAATTATTTCTTGTCCTGTTCACACCTATACCATAGAACATGAATTGTAAAGCAATTTTAACCATATATTTTTTTCAAATAAACAAAATTTCGCAGTAACTCAGCTGGTAGTGTTGCAGCAAAACACTCGAGTATGAGTCCTTAAAAAAGTGTTTCTCAATAACTGATATGTTTATTAATAATAATATAAATATGTTTATTTATTCACATTTTAACCTATAAGACTGATACTGAGGGAAAAACTGTACTGAACAGTCAGTATTACATAAGCAGAAATAAAATCAAACCCACAGAAATAACGTCACTGTTGTAAATGTATGTTGTGTCACTTTTTGTTTCTGTCAGTGCATCTCTTGATCCACTAGCATTGTCAAACTAATTCTGGTGTTCCTCGAGACTAAAGCCCACAAAGAGAAGCTTACACTGTTATGAATCTTTCATAAAACTGTCATAGGAAAGACAGAACACTCAATGTTCCCATCATTCCCGGTGCAGACACACAGTCCCAGCAGAAACACTGTTATTGAGACAGGTGAACTCACAGTCTGTTGTGTTAATTCAAATTGTCTGTAATAACATTTTACATCATGTCGTTGTAAGAGTGTTATGACAATTTCAGTGTCAAGTTAATATTGAAAAAACACTTTCTATATCTTTCCATCTCTCCTTTTTTCATCTTTCTCTCCCACCATTTGGAGTCCTTCTCTGCATTTTTCTTTAAATGTGAAACTTCCGTCTGCCTCTAAAATCAGAGCGATTGCTTCAATATTCATATCCATACATAGTTAGCTGGCACTTTTTCTTCTGTTTTGTTACTCGGGAACATTTATCTGCGCTTTATTGTTTTTCTTATTTATGAAGAGTACAGCCAGGGTCCTTATATCAGCATTATGAGTCTTTAAAAGCCTGCTTGAGAATTAACTCACACACACACTGTAATTAATACAAGAACAATAAATTAATACAAGAACAATCCAGAGATGAGCTTTATGATATATGCTGGCGATTCAACCAGCTTTGCAAACACCAAAACCGAAGGGTTTAAAAAGAATGTGTTTTTTACACCAAGTGAAATGACTTCAGTTCACATGAACTTTCTTACATGGGCTGTAAATTGTCATGTCACAACTTTTTAAATTTCAGATAACTCTTCTGAAAGGTCATGTCTGATTCAAAACAATGTTAAAATTAATAAAAGCAATTAATAAAACAGTCACCAAGTAGTCACATCTGTGGCCAATACTAATTATTATTTCATTAAATTTAACAAAGTAAAAAAATATTTTTCTACAAGGTTTAATTGACTAAAAACAAAACAAAGCCCTTCTTGACTAATCTTCCACTTGTTACAGTTATAAACATTGTGTTTTGCAGAGAGTAAAGTAAGTGCTCACTTAAGTAAAACAGATTAACCTGTTATGGGCATAGTTTAATTAATGACTTAACTGGTTAGTTTAAGTGTCCTCTTGAACTAATATATATCTTTACTACTATCTTGTTTTAATAACAAGCTTCAAATAAAAATTTAAATGAACATTCCTTATAAAGGCAATCCAGAATGATTTGGGCTTTTTCCTTTCCCCAGGGAACAGCTGAGCAGATAATGATGAAAGCCTGTCTGCTTCAGCTCTAGTAATGTGTTGAGCTGGAATAATGTGCATTACGTTGCATTTGCATTGAGTTTGAAACATGCCTCCGCGCTTTAATGCCGCGCTGCAACGAGAATCCATTATGATAATGCAGCACCTGAGGGAAGTGATAAGAGAGATCAGTCCACAGTTTCCAGAGAAGACTGTGTTAATGAAAGTCACCCTCTGTGAGAAGGTAAAGCTCTTTTCATGTGATAAAAGTGAACGGGAACTGATAAAGATTGTGGTAACGCTGTATGACTGCTGAAAGCTTGAAATACAGTAATATAGTGTCATTTTGAGGAGTTACAGCAGTCCCCATACATTTTAATTATGTGGAAAAAAGATACCAAAATATTCTTCAAAAAATCCACAGTAGAGAGGAGAGAAATACAAATTTGAAACAACATTAACCTTCACGTAATGTTCAAAATGCGTCATTTTCATTTTTGGGTGACTGTCCTTTTAAAACATGACCGTTCAACAGCTGTGCTCTTCCTCCTCCTGTCCTCCTCGCATCTCTCACCATCGTTCTGTTCACCTCCTCTCTCTCATTTGTCTACAGCGAGCAGTGACAGCTTATGTAACGGCACGATATGCTTCTATTTTTTTCTTTATAACGTGACTCATTTTAGCTATTACTCTTTAACAATGAGAACAAGATGAGTGGAGAGTTCTGAAACAGCTTATTTATGTAATCTCCCCTCACTGCCATCACAAGCCATAAAAAAAGATGAAAAAACATGCTTTCGAAAAAGCATAAATAAAGATCATTTTGTTAGTGCAGAGATTAATAAACAAAGCAGGAGCATTTGAAGTGCTGGTGAATAATGCAGCTGAATGTGTTTGCCCTGCAGCGGTGAAGACAGGCCAGAATCATCATACATACAGACAGTGACTCGTGACTCAGTGCTGAAGAGTACTGACACATGACCCTTAACAGAGAGCATGAAGCATCTGTCCTGCACTAAACCCTGATGTCTCTGTAGCTTCTAAAACTGTTTGTGCCAACAGTCAGATATCCAAAGGCAATGATCTATCATTTGACCTATTGTACATTTTCTTTACTTTTATATATGTTATGTAAAATATTATATAACAGAAAATGAACCTATGTTTAGTAACCTGCTCAGACAAAATATCTTATAGGTTCATACACACACACATACTCACACTCACACACACACACATACTCACACTCACACACACACACACACACACACACACACACACACACACACACACACACACACACACACACACTCACACACACTCACTCACACACTCACACACACACACACACACACACACACACACACACACACACACACACACACACACACTCACACACTCACACACACACACACACACACACACACTCACACACACTCACACACACTCACACACTCACACACACACACACACACACACACACACACACACACACACACACACACACACACACACACAAACACAAGAGTGTGCATGTCTAAAATGCACTTCAGTCTCCTTAAGATGTTAGATTACTCAGAAACAAAGCCATACAGACATTACAGCACACAGTCTGAGCACAGACAAAACACGACTCAATGATTTAACCCAACTGTCATAACTTCAAAGGTTACAAGAACGTTCAGAGGAAGAACAGTTTAACATTAGGAAAACTTTGAGACCTTTGAGATGTGTACAGTATACAACAGTTATTTGTCTTTCACACAAACAGCCAGTGTATGAAGTTCTCAGATTGTTGTTTATATGTTAAACAGCGTCTTACACTCTTTAGCAGAGGTCAAAATCATTTTTTCTATGCATTTAATACATATGCTTGTGCACGAGTTTGCTGTTATGACCCGATGTGTTCCAGGAGCTCTCAGAAATAGTTTCCAAACAACCGATTCTGACTCACTATCACCTTCAGCTCAGTTCTGTGGTCATGTTTGTCCATCAAACATGACCGGAATAGCTACTCTCGGGTGACTGTCATGCTCCAGAGATAACAGCAGAGACGTGGGTGTTGACCTGTACACCCGTGACCTTGACTGACCGCTGCTCCTCTAAACGCACAGTGCAGAAAGTTCAGGGTTGTACACTCACCGCACATTTTCTTTTAGCAGCAGTGATAGAGGGTCGGACTCATAAATAAAGCTACTAATTCTGATTGCTCAGAGACAGCTAGCACAAGAATTGTTCTCAGTAAATCAAAAAAGGTTTTTTTTATGACTTTATGAAAAAATCACTTACATTTAAATTAATTAACAGATGTAACTCTGTCTAGTGTGAATGCAAAAAGATGGTCCTGGTTGTTTTTTTAACGACAGATAAATGTAAGTTTATCAGATCGATGGCAGTGCCAGCAGTCATCACATCAGCACACACGGAACATAGAGGACATCTGAACATTCATCCTCAAGATCAACCATCATATTTGATCTTCAATAATCAATTTAACTGTGTGTCAGTATGCCAGTATTACCAGCCCAACAAAAACATTCTCACAACAATAATATTAAATATCACCTGAATATCAGGTGGACTCACTGAACTCAGAACAGTACAGATCATGCTGTGAAATGAAACGATGTCTTAGTTGTTAGAGTAAGTGGCAGTAGTTTGTTCTAGTCATATTTGTGAAGGCATGTAGTTTGTGCAGATCTGTTGTACTTAAAGAGACAATTCACCAAACACAATGTGATGTGAAACTAATTTTGGATGGAGACTTTCATTATATGAAATAAGCAATTTTGAGAGAAACACAAACTACGCTTTTGTTCGACTCAAGAAATAAAACCACACAGGAGAGAACAACATGAGTACGCACAAACAATGACAAAAATCTCCATTTTCATTCTTTAAACCTCAAAAACATTTATCTGAGCAGCACAGGACACCAAGAGCCAGAAACAGTCAGTGAATGTGATGTGAAAAACATTTTCAGGTCACTGACGTTAGAAAGACAAACAGAAAGAGAGAGCGAGTGAGAGCAATGCTCAATGTAAAGCCATGCACATCAAATTCAACTTAATATGATTTTGTGTTCTGTGACTATTCAAGTCAGCCTTGATTCCGTTTCCAACACTAATCGCATCATCCAAGAGATTTGCATGGGCTTTTTCTCATCTCTGTGTCTTTTTCTTCTCCTGCCTTATTGAAACTCTCATCAGCCGTTGCCACGTAATCCACCCGATAAATTAAAAATGATTGATTCAGAGGAGGACACAGCACTACAGGGGTTGGGGGAGGAATCTGTTGGCAACAGAGGACAAAAATGGAAACACAACTGAGTCCAGCTTCAGTGTGAGAGTCCGACCCTATAATCAGCTCAGGAGAGAGCAGACCACAGTCAGAATCTCTTTCTCCTGCCTCCACTTTTATTATAATCAGCTGCGTTCATCAGAGGGATAATACTGACTAAGTGTGACGAATTTAACATACAGTTTGTTTACACAATATACAAACAGTTCATATATATGAAAACTTCTACCGTGCTCTGTCAGCTAAAGGAATACAGCAGTAATTGTTAAATAAATCCTCATTTTTTGCTTTCACGGTGTTACTTTCCACCTTATTAGTGTTGTGTTAATGGCTTTAACACATTGACAAACTGTGACATAAACGTCTTTTTTTAGAAAAAAGTCTCAGTCTTTCCACAGTATGTTGTTGTCATGATGTTTTGTCATTATAACCTGCTTGTCCTCATTTGTACAATTTTACTCTGTCAGGCAAAACTTCACAAATAACTTTCAGTATATGACATATATATAATAAATAAAAGATCATTTCCATTGAATGTAACACAATGTCACATCATCACAGATCTGCAGGTAATCTAGTTTTCCACCCTGCACACTTCCAGGAAAAGCAGATCAGAAAAATACATTTATAATAAGGTTTATAATGACAGACAAAATAACAGATATACTATTTAATAAAAGTCTTTCACCTGATGCAGTAATAAAAAATATCATCCAAACAACAAAATGACTTGTGTATGCTTGCTGTTACTGTACATGAACCTCCAGCATACAATTTTTTAAATGAAAAATCTTGCTTAATTTTATCTGGTCATGTACACGTAAGCACCGAAACAAGCCCATATTTCAATGAAAACAGTGTGAATGAGAGTAAGAGACGGAGAGAAAGAGAGAGAAAGTGGAAAAGAGAGAGTTTTGATGGCATGAACAATGTCAACCTTAGATGCACCATTGTCAACAAATCAGCTTTGGTACCATCTGCACTCAAGACTGTATTATCATTGCTATTAACATGTTCCACAAAGTCGACCTGGTTTTGGACTGCGCGTGCACACACACACACACACACACGCACACACACACACACGCACACACACACCTCCAATTAGGAGGAAGTGTTGTATCGTGCTGGTGTCGAGGGATTCAGCTTTCTTCTGTGCTGTCAGGTCTCATCAGGAAGGAGTCTCATTATTGTCAGGTTCAGCTCTGCCACTCTCACTCTCTCCTCTCTCTTTCTGTCGCTTTTGTCCTTTTCTTACACAAACATTTCAGATGAGCCCAGCGCACATCTTCATCTCTATACAGAGCATGATTGTGTATTTCACACTCCTTTAAAAGGTCTCACAGAGGCACCTCATCCACCGGCCGCGCCGGAACAGGTGACAGCACATCCTAATCACACAAACGAGTCTCACTCACGAGAACAAACGAGTGCAAGCAAGTAAAAACAAGAGTCTTGCTCACATGATCTGTGTAAAAGATGAAACTTTAATGTGTGATGAAAATGTCTCATGAAGCTTATTTACAACATCTTGGTCATATTTCACCTCCAAATCAACCAGAATAAAGAATAAACAAGGAAAATGTTAAGAATAAAATGTTTATGGGTAGTTGAGGCACAACATGTCTTAATCAACATAAAATAATCAACATCATAAAGTATTTTATGATAAATATAAAATATTTAATATTATAAAAAATATTTAATATTAAAGTATCAAGTAAATACTTTTCATAATCTTGTGGGAATCAGTTATAAACAAGATATGAGCTTTACAGTTATTGATTTTGAAATTATGATTAATGTTTTCACACAAACATCACTGAGGTCAAACAAACATGTAAATGCTTAATATAAAATATAATTTGTACATTTATAATTTGTGGCGGGGGATGAAATGAGAGCTTGACATACTATTATAAGAGACAGCTCTAATAGTCTCAATATGTCAACAGGTTTTCACCAAGAGCTCCATCTGCAGTCACACACACACGCTTGAGTGTGACAACAACCTCACTGACCCAAGAGCCCAGAAATCCAGATAAATTCACACTCCACACAATGTTGGACAATTAATTCTAATCTGTTTATTTTTCAAACTTGTGTTATATGTACAGTGGTTTAAAATGAGTCTGTTATTGCTGTATACACATCACTGTCAGTTTTGTATATAATATAAACCAGGTCTTACTTAGAGTCATACTTAGAACTTGTCTTCCAGATTTCAGTTGTGGTGTAGTTAAAGCAATATTGATTTCATAACCTTCAGGCAGCTCTTCAAAGACTATGAGAGACATTACACTTCAACAGAAGTACTTCATATCACTGCCATGTGATGTCGCACCAGAAAATCCTTTCAGTCACATGCCAAAAATAAGTGGAGGACTTACAACAATGGGCACAGCAAATATTTCAAAACTTATCTGAGCAAGGAACAGATAAAACAGAACTTTTGTTCATCTCGAATCTCATCTTCCCCACCATCTAACCCCATAATCTTCTGCTCTCTCTCCCTCACTCAGTCTCTCTCTCTTTCTCTCTGTCTCTCAGCCCAGCCCCATTCCTATTAAACCCTTTAATTAAGAAAACAGGCTTTGAATTCAGCTGTGTAACCTCATCTCGGGATGCCATGTTGGGGGAATGTTGAAAACTCCCCTCACCAGCCTGGTCTCTTCTCTAATTTTCCTGCATTTGTTTTTCATGATTTCTCTCCTGCCCTGAGCTCCCTTCTCTCGTTTCCATTCACTCTCTCCGTTTGCACACATGCACTTATCAAAGACATGATAATTACTCACAGAGTTTCATATGAATGCTATTATACTCTTTTTCTTTAATTAATTGTGCTTTATAATTACATAGCCGTGCGCATCGCTCTCTGTGGCATGCGTATGCGCGTCTGCACGCTGCAGCTTTAATACTGGAAAATGCTTTACTCTGGAAATGCCACACGCATAAAAGCTAGCAAGTGTCAAAAAGCAGGCAAACTCTCAAAAGGCTGGATTTCCTAACACACGAGACGGCAAAATGCGAACATGCCAAACGCCTTTAAAATGTGAGGAGAAAAGTGTGCTTTTCTTGTGTGTGTTTTTACATCGCTTCATTTTTAACTCTATTTAAAGGGTTTAAACAAAGTGTCTGCCTGCTTGTGCATGTAAGTGCATGAGCATGTAAACAAATGCAAGAGAGCAGAGGGCAGACGTCCAACCTACCCAGAATGCATCACTCCATGCGCATTTAAACTTATCTCCCCCAAACAAAGGTGGATGAGTCTCTGTGCTTGTTAAAGCATGCTTTGTAAGCTCCTGCATGCCTTGTTTGAACAGCAAATATCTTTACATTGCAGATTGACAGAGCAAATGAGGGATAAAACATGCAAGGAAAGAAGACAAATTTGAAGAAGTGTTGTATAATCTTGCTTGTTCTGAACTGAAGGGAATCAGCCCTGACAGATGGTCATTTGTTAGCACTGTCTGAATGTGTCTCCAGCACATCTGCATTATGAAAATAATGAATGTAAGAGACACTTCACAGTCAGAAGTCCCTGAGGACGCCACTAATATAATATCAACTCATGATCAATTCATTTATTAAATTAAACAATAAATTAGTGGATATTACCTAAAGTACAAGATCACACGTTTAATCTCAGTTTGCACATTAAAAATACTTCATCATAAAATGAGATTAAATACACTGGGTGCAAATGTGCTGCTCTGGAGTCAGTTTTTAAATAATGACAGTAAATGAGCACACCAGAGTGTAAAGACAGATTTAATTATCCAACCAGTGAGATCTTTCAAAGAGAAGAGTAAATGTCTGCTTGAGTTTGAACAAACACAATTCATGATCTAAACACTTTACAACACTTTGGTTGCTAGGGCATGTTGCTACATGATTGAAAGGTGATGAATTGTATTGGTTGTACTGGAGCCCTCAATTGTCTTTACATATGGCTTCAGTTTCTCCTTCAGCGTAATTTTTTTTACTATACTAAACTGCACTTAAAAAAGAAACTCACATCACAGTACACACACTGTACAGGACAAATTAAAAGTTATCAAAGTTCTCAAAAACCTTTTTCAGTAACATTAGTAGAATGTTTTTTAACCTTTTTTGACTGTTATTAGTGTTAGTGGAAGATTTTAAAAATGTTACTGAATTATAAAATGTTTGAATAACATTCTTAGGCAATAACGTTACAATGTCTAAAAACCATTCCAAGAACATTCAAAATAGCATGTTTTTGTTATTTAATGGAAACGTTTGTACTACCTAAAAATGTTAGCTGAGCCTTTGTTTTCGTCCGTCTGCATTCCCTCATTATGAAGCATGGTGATATTTGCTCAAACGTCTCCTCAGCTGCACTCTCGAACCCTCTGGGTCAATTATCTATAATCTTAATAACTGTAATTGCTGAGCCTGGAAAGCAGCTGAGCTATTAATTTTTGTGTGGACCACTGGAGAATCGAGAGCAGCTGCCAGATACAGCACAGTGAGACGCACACATACACACACAGACATACTGACGTTAACAAACCCATTAGAGTGTGAGTTTAACTACAAGACGCATGTTCATCATACACAAACCCCATCCCAGTGATGAGGGCTTTTTGGGTAACTAGTACAATATTGGATCTCCTTGCTCTGCCCCCCCACAGCTTCTATACTCTATTAACAGGTCACACACAGAGGAATCCCCAGAACACAGAAGAGAATCAATCGATTCCTATGTGAGAACACTGATCCAGGCACCATCCCACTGTCTTTAATGAAGCTGTCTGCCAGGAAAATACTGCTCTCGAATCATTACCCATCAGCCCTTGCACCACAGTAGGCCCATGTCAGACTACGAGAATTACGATATCAGTGAGCAAGAGGCCACGCTGAGACATCATACATTAACACTCCCACATCCGTCACAGCAGGATGGACTGATTCGTGTGCAGACATGAGAGATGACCAGAAATCTATAATGTCCAACTAAAAATAAGCAAGAGGAAAATGTCACCTGTCATTCTGATACTTAAGACCAATTTCAGTGCAGTGCCGATAAACAATACACAGAGAAACTATCTGTCAAAACAAGAGTTGTGTGAAAACAACACTTGCTATTCATCACTGTAAAAGATAAAAGTGCGGCGTGATTATCTTCTAAACAAAAAAATGATGAGTTACAAGCTCCTGCCATGTTACTGTCACAACCGTCTTTCTATTTCCTGACCCACTTGTGCCAGTTCTGACAGAATTTACCTACAGTCAGCTTCTCACATCCAAAACATGCACATACACACGCCTCACACACTGATCACAGACATCACTGTATTCCATATCCACATCCATATATGGATAATTAAATCAAACTTAAAAATGTATGTGACTGATGAACAAAAATGAAAGCAGCATTTTAAAAAGAAAGATAGCATATCTTTCATATTTTGTGAGCCAGACGCTGCACAGAAATTAGTTTCTGAGCTGTGAAACAATAGCTGTACTGTTCAAAATGAACTGTTCAAATTTGAAATATTAATAATCTCCCTAGCTGGACAGCATTTTAATGCTTTGTACACTCTTAAAAATAAAAGTTCTTAAAAGGTTTCTCCCAGCGATGCCACAGGAGAACCATTTTTGGTTTACCAAAGAACCATTCAGTCAAAAGTTAAAGGAACCATTTTTTTTAAATCTACATTGTAAAGAACCTTTCTCCACTACAAAAAACCTTTTGTGAAACAGAAAGGTTCTTTGTGGAACCATACAGTGCAAAATGGTTCTTCAATGGCATTGTGAAGCAAAAAGAGTGTACATATACAAAGCAAATTTAGAATGTTCTGCTTTGAGAAATAAATTTATAAATGAAAACATCACCCAATAGAAAAATCTACCTATATTTCATTTAATAAATAAAAAACTAATAATTCAATATTATTAAAATGGACGTCATATCTGTGTGTGGGTGCTTTATATTTTATAGTTATTAGAGTATCACATCATTAGTTCACAAAATAAACTCAGATCTCCTCATATGCAGAATTATCAGTGTGCTGCACGTGACTGTTTCTGAACAGTTTCAACATTCCAGTTCAGTTAGAATAATGCCTTGAAAACCACTAAAAATAACACTGGCACCAACACTAGTTACACAATTGTGTTGGTTTGCAGCACTTGATTTGATAGTGTGTAAGTTATTGCCTGGCATTATACACCAGTGTGCCCACATGCTTCTTTAGTCCCTCTGTTTGATCACAAATTATTTCTGAGTAAACTATTCAGTACCCTTCATGTATTCAGCTACTAAACTGATCAGAATAAGTATATATCTGAATGTCTGAGGCCACTTATTAAACAGATCAGTATATAATGGTGCGCTTTAGTTCTGAGTGGAGTCTGTTCACAGGCTGGAGGATTTGACATGGTAATGTCATTAATTTCCTCTGTCATCTGCTCACTCCAGCCACAAGTCATCCACGTCACCCGACAGCAGCACGTTTGTGTCAAGATTCGTATCAAGCTGACACTGAAACGAAAGCCAGCTGTTGCCAGCGGACATAATGTTTTAACCCTTTAAATGCAAACACGGGCGTGGGAGAAGAGAGAGAGAGAGAGAGAGAGAGGAGAGAGAGAGAGAGGGAGAGAGAGAGAGGGCGTACGGGCAGCATGAGTACGGGCTGCAGCAGTTGCTATAGAGACATATGAGGAGCGTAAGGGAAGCATCTGCACTAAAACAAGAAATGGCCACAGATAATCAACAGCAATAATCCTCACATCTTACTCATGACTACTGACTGAAGTTAGAGCAGAAAAACTGTCTTATTTTGTAATGACAGAATCAAATGTGAGCAAATGAAACTTTGGCTGAGCTCAGGCCTGGTACGTTTGTTCCAGAGAGCTGCTTTTAAAATATTACATGAATCTACTTCAATAAATGAACTTCAAAATACCTCTAACAAAGATTTACTGTAGTAAGCATAGTTTTATCACAGTTACAGTAAATGTATTGCAATAAAAATGTGGTAACTTCAAAACTTCAACACAATGATAAAGATTCAAAAGCTGTTTATATATGTTGAAGATCTTCCTGTAAACGTCTCTGTAATAACGATGGCAAATTTGTTTGCAAACAAAATTGTAACTGTATACTGTTACTTTATGAATTTACTAAATTTGTTCAAATATTAAATATATTCATATATATGCTATAGACATTAAATAATATTGTGGTGCGTGTTAATGAATACAGTAATACAACCACTGTGTACAGTACCTAATATCATCACTAATATCATTAATAAAATAAACTTTCATTATGAGCCACAAAGCTGAGGAGAGAGGGATGAGATTAAAGAGAGAGATGTATAATAGTGAGTGATGCAGACAAGGGCACAATAAAACAGCTCTCATGAGCCTCTCCAGACGTCTCTGTTTAACAGGTACAATTCAAGCAGTAATTCACTCTGTTTTAATCCAAACTTATATGCGTCTATTTCTGATCTAAATATTGCACATTAATAGAGCATAATGTTTACAACGTCAGACAAATGTCTGAGGATGACACCTTATCCAGGAGCAAGCATATCAGAGTCTCAGATTAATCCGGAAACCTGATTTACACAGACACAATGTTACCTTACAAAAGCCAGAGCTTTTGAAATCTCTTATTTATAGCTGGAACCTTTGAGCTGTGAGTGTGTTTGTGTAAATATCTGACCATGGCTGAATGGTGAGGAGTAGGCGGCTGTCTGAGGGTTTCAGTCTCTCTCCTTCATCCCAGAGCAGCAGTTAAGCCTGAATTATCCCATCTTACCCTGGCTTACATTATCATTAACATCCCTGCGCAACAACACTGTTGTTACCACAGGGCTGCACTCCAGTGTGTTAAAAAGAAAATTAAAATCTCTTTAAGAGCCAGTGGCTTCATTTAATATTTCACATTTTACATTTCTGTACTCCACCTCCTAGCAATTTGGTCATTTTTAGCTTGTTTGTTTGTGTGTTTTTTGCAGATAAAACTGTACTGAAAGCACATTGGCTTGTTTCAAAAAATGCCCAGATAATTCCAAAAGATCCAGAAGCTAAAAACTATAGTGTTCAGTAGAAGCAGTTTTTTGTATGTTTCTGATCTTGCAGAGAAAAGTTTTGCAGTTGCTCTGAGTGGCCAGATATTCTCATCAATATAGGCTGTGTGCAGGTAAAGAGAGAGAGAGAGAGAGAGAAGAGAGAAGAATCGACTCTCCTGCCATTTACAGTTAATATGATTTTCACCATATTGAAAATCATATGGTGAAAAGCACTGAGGTTAAAGAGTGTGTGTGTTATATTTATATACACACATTTAACTTGAGCTTTTAACACTTTCCAGCAAAACATTTTTTTTGCAGCTGCTGTATTCTGAGTCTACTGCCTGCAGCATTAATCTATATCAGGTTACTGAGGGCAACAGAGAAAAACGTACGCTGTGTATAAAGCATAAAAAAGTAAAAGTATAAGAACGAGGTAAAATAGTGTTTTATTTAAAGACCTTCCACCTTTTATTTGACAGGACAGTTTAGAAGCAACAGGAAGTAGTGGAGATATGAATATATATATATATATTTCATATCTCCAACTTCCTGTTGCTTCTATATATATATATATATATATATATATATATATATATATATATATATATATATATATATATATATATATATATATATATATATATATAAGAACAGGAAGTAGTGGAGATATGAATATATATATATATATATTCATATCTCCACTACTTCCTGTTGCTTCTATATATATATATATATATATATATATATATATATATATATATATATATATATATATATATATATATATATATATATATATATGAATATAGACCCACTAGTGTATGTGCATGCTGCACTATGTATTTACCCCTGGAGGTTCAGATCTGCTGAGAAGACACTTTGTTTTGGAGGTGGAGAGGTTGTGTGGGGACTTTCTCCTGACAGCAGGCTGCAGAGATGGAAACCTCCAGCCAACAGTGGCCATCCCAACCCACCCCCTCAGCCCAGCTGCTCCAAGAGAGCCAGCAGCCTCCTACAGTATACACACACAAACATACACACACTAACACACACACACAGACAGACACACACACAGACAGACACACAGACAGACACACACAGACACACACACACAGACAGACACACAGACACACAGACAGACACACACACACAGACACACACACACAGACACACACACACAGACACAACACCACACAGACACACAGACAGACACACACACACAGACACACAGACAGACACACACACACAGACACACACACACAGACAGACACACACAGACAGACACACACAGACAGACACACACAGACAGACACACAGACAGACACACAGACAGACACACAAATTACAGGCACACACACACAGACACACACACACAGACACACAAATTACAGGCACACACACTAGTGCAACACTATGCTTTTGGCTCAGCTTTGAAGATCGATGCTTTCTAACCTTCTTTTCAATTATTTTTAAAAATAGCATGTGCCCATTTCTTTCTGTGTAGGCACATGTCGCAAAAGAGGTCCAGTAAATGAACTACTCCACTCTCTAGGTTATATCTTGGATACCAAGCAATGGTTATTATGATCTGGTTAGGTCAGCTTTTACTCAGACTTTCTTTGCTTCCACATTAATACAGTTTACAGCACATCTCTACCTCTCGTTGTGAAGTATGGGTCTTTCACCCGTGGTACATTTTCTGCTTCTGCTTTCACATAGTCATTTCACAAGCCATTTCAAATCCAGGTGTTGTTCACACAGTCCTCAAACTGCTTCTCAAGGCCGCAATGAGAGGCACAGACAGCGTCTTTTCTTACCGAAACTGCCACGATAGCGACAGTACAGAAGAGGCTATCAACAGCATGCAAGCTTTGAAAACATAAAATCCCTCCGTGTTCTCCAAGCCACAACAAGCCACTAGTTACCCTGAAAGACAAAATCGACCATGGAAGAAGACAGTTTTCACTAATGCCCGCTGGACCTCACTTGTGTTAAGAGTTGCAGCGTGACACATTTCATAAACTCAACAATGTGTGAAATTAAGCCTGCAAAGCCCACAGCATTTGCCTGTTTTGAGTCTCACATTCATTTACAGCTCAAAATACACTGAATCACTTCAACACTATCCAAGAAGACGACAATATTCTGAGGTCACACAGCATCATTACAGATCTGGAGAATTACAGGCGTAACTCCACGAGTGCTGTCACGCCATCGTCCATGACAACACTGTGTGGGACGAGTTACAGCCTTCAGGCTCTCCACGGCAACCGGCATCACAATTAAAAACAGCGAACAAACACATGAAACACCGAACCTCTATCTCACCTACACTCGCTAGTCAACTGTGCATGATATTCTTTTTAAACAGTATACACAACAGAACAACACACACTAGAGAATAAACATATTTATATAAAATACAATATAACACCTGAAGGCAGCGCTGAAAGTAACAGGAGATTTAAAGTAACAGAACCCCCTAGCTTTAGAGCTACTGCAAAAACAGAATTTACATCTATACATTCAGTGCACATGTCGTTTATCAGAGGGCATATTGTGTTGTCGACTACAAAGAATGAATGCACATGTCATTTAGGAAAATATAACCTGGGGGAAAAACATTAGCGTCAGTTTATTGATGTAATATTTATGAAGTAATATCAGGAGAGCCTTGTTCCATTATTTAGAGCGATGGAGGCGAGTTCGGTGTGGAGGAGGAAAAATACTGCTGGTGTTAAAAGACTTGTGTGTGTTTACTGCAGGTGGGTGGAGAAAGGGCTTCCCTGGTAATACTGACATACAGCTCACATAAACACACATAAACACACACACACACACACACACACACACACACACACACACACACACACAAACACACACACACACACACACAAACACACACACACACACACACACACACATAAACACACACACGTTTACTTATTTAAATAGGGACATAAACTTCTATTGCTTTTATACACAGCTAGTTATGAACACTGTAACCTAACTTTAACTCACACTCCAACCCTAAAAGAAAACTGTCCACACTGTGGTCGAGAGTTCACACACTCACATAGTTGCAAAACAATGTTTAAACTGTAACAAGACACTTTATGTAACACACACCAACAGGAAAAAACATGACATCACTCCTACACACACAGCAGCTGTTCCAACCCTAGTCCTGTTGTCAAGCATACATGCTGTCCATTAAGTTCACTACACGTACAACTGACATCTTTAGTCTAATGAGACTAGAACAACACAGCCAAACAGCTTCATACTCCTCCTAACCTCTTCAAATCCCTCTGTTATGAGACAAGGGTGTTGGCGAGGAACTCTGCATGACTGTAACCCCGTTTACACAGATTCACATTTGTATATTTATCAGGTTTTGGATCCATCCAGCTCCATCGTGACATTGCTGGAGGGGAGACGAAAACTACCGCTGTATTTTGGTGACACCGGCACCGCACACAACAATGTGCCAAAAGGATTTTTTTCTCTCTTTTTCTCTCCCTCTCTCCTTCTGTCTGTTTTCCTAGGTTTACTTTCTCTTCTCATTGTCTCCTGCTCTCTCTTTTAATCGGGAGCATAACCCTCTCCCTCATTCCTGTGCTTGCCCACAGACCTGCTGCTGTCAGTTTAGTAAAGTGTGGCTTCACTGAGCCACGGTGAATCACTATGTGATAAACAAACAGATTTTTTTGCTGATCTCCCTGCTGCCCTGTGAGATCTTCCAGGTGACTGTTAGATCACTCTTGTGTCATTCATGCCCCCTCAAGCACACACGGGTACATATCTGTGTGTGTGTCTACAGGCATGTTTGCAAATGCATGTTCTAATGCGTGTCATGTCTGTATACACAGATGTGTGTGTGGCGAGTAACACTTTGAATTAACACAGTAACATTTCACATCTGAAATAATGGAATCAATCATACGGTAGCAATGGGTCGCATTTTATAACACTGACAGATGTGGCTATAAGAATGTTTAAATATTTAACTAGTGTCTTTGCCTTAAACAAGGTTTACATTATGATTAATGTTCTTTTAACAATTTATGTTAAAAACATTTTACAATCTACACTTAAATTCATTCTGCTAATGTCGCATTTTTCGTATTTCGTTGGGATTCTGTTTTGTAAATGTTGTGCATTTACAGAACTTTAAAATAGTCTTATAGTTTCTTTACACTATATAAACATCCACAGCTGTCCAAGATATTCCAGCCTGTGCATCACGCAAGTTTACATATTCAGATTTAAAGAGGACAGTACTGAAAGTGCATTTAATGTTATATTGAGAAGTAAAATGTAGACATGCTCAGCTGACACTCAACATTACACGTCAAACAGCACTCAGGATCTGTCTAAACAGCCACTCATTAATAAAGAATGAAGCCGTTTTAAATATAACACTTCATTTCTGTTTGTTTCTCTCTCTTGAGGGAAAGTGCTCATGAAACACAGTTTTCAGAACCATGGAGAGCTCCAGTATCCACAGTGAGATGAGACAGACAGCTACGTATGAGAGGACTCGAATGATGGCTTTTATCACCTGCATTTCTATGTTTGTGGCCGCATTGTGAGTGTATACACTAAATGTTTGTGAATACCTCAGTGTTTGCATGCACACGAGAGTGTGTGTGTGTGTGTGTGTGTGTGTGTGTGTGTGTGTGTGTGTGTGTATGCTGACAGCACACCAGGTGTCCTCTCAGCAAGGCCTCCATGAGAAACATCAGTAAACAGTGAAGCTGTTGACAAACTCTGACCTTATCCACTTCTCCACACTCTATCCTTCCATCCATCCACCTCTCTATCTTTCTGTGTGCCTCACATCCATCTCTCCTCTGCAGGGCAACTCTAATATTCATCTGCCCTCATTTGTCAGAGGTAAAATAAATCCCTCATGCAGAAAGTGTGTGTGTCTTCTGATTCATGTCAGAATGAGAGTCAGAAAAGGATGGATGGATGGATGGATGGATGAGCAGGTCCATTTGACCCCCTGATTAGCTGAGCTCGCTTTAATTAAGTGCTGATAATTAGCTGCATTGTGTCACCTGCCAGAGGCCCTGCACCATCAAAGCGCAGGTTTCTATGGCTACCGGAGAACAAGAATGGAGGGGCGGAGGAAAGAAAGCGACAGGAGAGGGAGAGTGCCAACATGATCCGAACAAAAGCAGCATGCAGCAGAGACATGGATGAACAAGTTTCCCTGAGCCGCTCCATAACAACGAAACTAAATAATACAAACAACACTCAAGTTGATAAACACAACACAGGTAAATGCCATGAACAACATTTGTGTTTCCCGTTGATAGTGGTGATAACTGTCATTAAAGATGAGTTTAGTGGCTCAAAATGCTTTATAGTTCTACCAGAATGAAAAAGTTGATAATCAACTCGCCACACATCTTGTTTTTCAGATATACACATGCAACTTTCAGAGTGAAAAGAACACTCACGCATCAGTACATTGATAAGCGCGAGCACACGAAATGAAATTTAGTTTGGAAAGTTCGCTTTGAAATTCAGAGGCAGGAATACCTCATGAAACTTCAGACTCTAATATTTGCACAAGCTGAAGTCTGTAACTTCCGCCGCTCTACCGCCATCTGTGTATGAAACATAAAACTGCAGATTACTTTACATGCTTTTATTTTCTTTCTTGATCACATGAGGCCATCTGGTGGTCATCAAAACTGTAGGAACATGAACAGGCGAGAACCTTTACAATGTATTATATTATTTACTTGAGCCCACTTATAACGTGCAGCTGTCATTGCATTAGATATCAAACCAAGAGGAATTTGGAAACATGTTTCTAGACATTTTCCTCTACATTTTGTAATTTTGGTGTCAAGGGAATTTTTAGTGAATGTATGAACAGTTCCTGTTCACACAGTTCAGTTCACACAGGGTCCTTGTAACCACAAATGTAGGTTATTACATTAAATATAGTTGTGTTCCACTTACATCCCACTTACCATGTCTACTTTCAAACAGTGCATCTATTGTTTATCGACTGAAAACCTAACAAACATTTTGTGAAATCTTGCTGGAAAAGTGTGTTTGTGCCATCTTTCTTTATCATACATGTCACTTGCAGACATTTTTTTAAATACAATGCCAAAAACATTTTAAGTGTCCAAACTTTCCAAGCTTGCTCTATGTATATCAAATGTGAGCAGCTTTCAACAATGATTTGCATGTTTTGCATTTGTTTCATTGCAGTAAGAGAATATAATGTGGCCTTTTCTTACAGTGACTGTTTAAACTTTATCAAGCCCAGCTGAGGCTGTATAACAGGACTTTTCTCTTGCTGATGTCAGAACAGTTTGCGTAAACCGCAGCCTGTAGGGAAGAAAAACAGAGAGAGCAGAAAATAGAGACAGGAGAGCTGGCCAGCTAGGAACCCTTCATGTTGCTGCCATGGAGAGTTGAGAAGAGAAACAAAGACCAACCTGTAAGAAAGAGGAAGATCAGAAAGGACGAGATGATGTAAGTGCCAGACAAACTCAGGGATTCCCCACATATGGGGTTCAAAGCAGCTCACACATCAGAAATCACACACACACACACACACACACACACACACACACACACACACACACACACACACACACACACACACACACACACACACACACACACAGGATCTGAGTCTTACATAACCAGCACTGTGGGAGGGTAATACACTTATTTGGCTGCACAAATACAATAATGCAGTAAAACAGGCACTTTAACAGAATAAAGAATCTGTGTTTAGCCTTTTAAAAGCTTTTTAAAGCCATGACATGAAAAAACCTTTGAAGACAAAACCAGACTGCATTGAGCTAATAGAAGATAACACTAGATTTGCAGTCCACAGAATATGAAAAAGATATATGATGTCTTTTTGAAAACTGTCTGCTTATCTTCAACACTAAACACACTGTAGAATCTATAGCATATGAAGCGGTTTAAACTGAGACAGACAGCAGAAAACATTTGACTTGAAATATGACAGACAGAAGTTTTATTCATTTCTCTTCCATTCTGCTTCATTGTTCATTCACAACTGGTTTTAACTGGTAAACTCAGCAACCAGTCAGCCAGATACCACTCGCTCAAGCTTCAGCTCTGGGTCATTATCTTTCTATGATCCGGTTATTAACTCCCTCAGTTCACACAGATATCACCGGATTGACGGTCTCCACCTACAGAAACTCCGAGGTATTGATCTATGATCCTTTATTTCACTGTATTAAAACTCTGAATCACAACAGCCTTTCTTAAACAAGTACTCACTGTTTACTGAAGATCTTTATTAAAAGGAATTACAATAATGTAATGCCATTAAAAAAAATTACTTAATGTGGTATTTCTATGCAAGGAAACAGAAAGATTCTAACATGCATGACTTTCATAAGCTTCACATATTACCCAAAATCTTCAGAAAAACAAGCAGTTTCTGCTGGAAATCTACAACAACATCTTGTGAAAATGTTGCCCTGATATTGAATTACAGAAGGAGACTGTAGGTTAATGCAGTTAAAACTTTACTACAAGCAGTCATATGCATCAAAAGGCCAGACTGGTCGAGGGATCTAGAGTCTAGAGAAAGTTTAATCTAGGGGGGAACCGATCAGTCGACAACATGCAACATGAAGAGGCTGCTGAAAACGTACTGCAGGTCAACAGACCTGAATCTCTGAACCGGGTAGCAGTAAATTTCAACCTGTAGTTTCTGCTCTGATGAACCAAAAACAGTTTTGATTAACAATACAATTAAAAAGCAAATACTGAAGAACTAAATGAATAACCCAAGGATGTTGTAATTGCATTTTTATTGAATAATAATTTAAGTTCAGTTAGTACACACTTAGCAGCGATCTCTTTTTCATCCTTTTAATATATTTACTGAAAATTGGCACAAACAATACAGCAATGTTGACTATTCTCTTACCGTTTAAATGTGCATATGAAATAAAACCAATTTCCCCAACAAGCAAAAACAAAACAAAAAGAAACTGAATATGTTTGATTCCTTTTGTCTGACTTAATGCAGGGCCTTGAATTCAAAACAAATGACTGACATTTGTCATTATGCAAATAAGGGAGGGAGTTAAAACAGAACAAAACAAAGCAAGAGTGAAGCTGACATGTCATCTCTGTGCGTGTTGGTGAGCGCCAATCACACTAGAATTTAATTAAAAGAAAAATCTTCAAATATAAAAGTTTTTCTTTTAGAGAAGACAAAATAAGAAAAAGAAAAGTCAAATAATTTACAACCAGCACTGATCATGATTTTGATGACGTCACCACAGATTTGTCTTACTGCCTGTTTAACCGTGTTCACACAGAACATCTGTCTGCTAGACAAACTACATGTTTGAGTTTCTAATGCAAAAATGATGTGTTAACCTTTACTACTGTTAAAATAAACCATCAAATTGTCGTCAGTCTACCAAACAAATCTCTTTCCTCTACAGAGAACAGACAAACCATTGTAAATAAAACCACACCAATATGTACAAAACAAGTAACACTTTATACAAGAAATGAACATCTTTCTGTACATCCTAACCTGCATAAGCCACAAATTAAATGTAAACTTTAGGAAAAAAATGACTTAAAGGATATCAGAGTAAGGCAGACATTTTTACAGTCATTAAATAAACATTTTCCAGTTAATAACCAGACTGATAAAGATAGATAGAGCCAAAAGTGTCAAACATTTGAGTCGTGAACTCAAAACAGTTGCTTATAATCGTTCATTCTTGTGAAGCAGCACCCCTAGCAATGCTCAATGCTATTGCATTTAAAAAGCCTTTGCAACATTGGGCCCAAATCGATGACCCCAGAAGACACAAGATCTGTACCAAACCTCAGACCTTTCCGTTCTGCACACGCTATGCTGGCAGACACATCTGGATTTAGGGTTAAATTATCCAGAATGAAAATAAGAAGAAAGTCCAATAAGCAATTCTGCAATTAAAATGTGAAAAAAATACCTCACACTGCATTCTAAACAGAGAAAACTAACACACACAATATGTCTTTCTAAAATGGACCGCAGCTCAGAATTTCAGAGAGTATTTGTTTTGGACCAGCATCTATTCTAAAAGCACCTTTAAGAAGGTTTTAAATAAAAATTCACAACCTTTAACATCCAACTCTTAGTTGATGTCATGGTTTGTGTTACACAACCCCAAGTCTCAGTGAGTTCATAACGATTCATATGGAATATAAAGAGTCTGACAATGATTTATATCTGCAAGCCATAACAAAAAAAACCTACAGCCCATCGGATAAAATAATAATAAGTGTGGAACAGCCAAACACTTTCAGTGTGACCCTTAAAATCAAACACTGAAAACTGCACGATCAAACCCATGTGAATCGGCCTTACAGAAACTGAACTGAAAACAAGGACCTTTGTTCTTAACTGACCAGCATGTGACTCCTGTTTTCACCACCAAATCAGACATCTGATCTACAATTTACTCTGTGATTAATGCAGAACTGTCCTAAGATATGTTTAGAATTTGTAACGCCCTACATGCATAGAAGAAACCATGTTACATGTTAAACCTTTAATGTGTTAAGCTCTAAACATCATTCATATTTAGCATCACAGGCATCAAAAGGATCTTGTGTCTGGAGCCGAACACCACCAGCTCCAGCTGACAAAAGTGCAGAAGCTGACAAAGAGTCTCTTAAGTGTCTGTAGCTCCCAGCTGAGACCACACCACCCCCTGGCATAAATATTCAAAACAAGCCGTGGGTTACTGATATATTCTGATCCAGACTGAGGACAGAACTGCGCTCACAGCTCAGAGTGACTCCAGAACTCTTCTGTTTAAAGTGAAGTTTTTGCAGCTTTATTTCCTTTTTATTATCCTTTTGTACCCTAATTATTCTGTTCCCTTTCAGTGTTCACCTCAGTGTGTCCTACATGATAAACCATGACCTACATGAAAATTGGCCTCTATATTGGAAAACATGGAAATTTGGCGTGAAATCTGGGGTTTGAAGGATAATGTTAAAGGATAATGTCAGTATGGATCTACATCACAAAAGCAAAAGCACTGTTTGTGTGCTGTTACTATGGGGAAGTGTGTGCAGGTGTAATTCAGGGAAGGATACATCAGTGTGATCTATTGTGATTCAGTGTTACTGTTGCCGGTGGTGTTGCTTTTCTTCTTTGGCTGTTTCTTCACTGTCTTGGTGGTCTGCTGAGTATGACGAGGGGAAATGGGGATAAAAAAACAAGACAGGAGAAATAGAGAAAGAAAGAGAGAGCAATAAAAGTTTAACTGGTATAATAATATAGCAACCTTCAAGCAACTACACACATTTTTACAAAAGACTCGTGCATGCTTTTGTGCAAACACAGCCATAGAAAACGTGTGTGAAGAGATTTGCATATATAAATACAAAAAAAACAAGCTGTTTTAGACAACTGCAGGAGATTTTGGCATCTTACATTAGTGACAAAAGTGACAATTGTTGGTGAAATAAATAAGTTCTTTGAATGCAAGTCATTTGAACTATTTTTATATTGCTAATGTCCTTTTTAGATCTTGACAGTCTGTGGTCAACAGAGCAGCAGAAACATTGTGATAAACGTATTTTGTGTTCCACAAAAACAAAAATAAAGGTTTAAAACAACATGAGGGTGAGTACATGACCATTTCTATTTCTGGATGTTCCTTCAAGAAAAAAGGAGAGAAATACTGATGGAAACATTTTGAGAGAGGGGAATAATGGAAGACGTTTCAGTTACTAAAACATTTCTGTTATTCTAAACTGAAATTCTGTGATATTAAATATCGTGTCTCAAAGACACAAACCACAAATGCTGTGACAGCACATCTGTCACAACAAAACCATGTGCTGGAGAAAACAGTTCTTTAAGTGAACACAGAAGCACAGGGGAACTATGAAGACATCTGATGTCTGATTGTGAATGAAAGAAGAAAAACTAGGGAACGAGTGTCAGAAACAGCAGATAAGCAGTGTGCTCTTGACATACCTCTGTCTTGGCAGCTGCTGGTTTCTTGACAGCTCTGACGCTCTGAGTGCGTTTGGTGATTTTATCCGCTGCGTCCTCGTCTGAATGCTCAGTTCTGCAATCTGATAGGTCATCAGAGCGAGAGCTGTGCTGTGATTCGCTGTCGACTGGAATGGGTGTGGCACGAACTGAGGAAAAACAATCAAAGAGACATTTGAGACATCATATTTCTTTAACCTGTTACTAATTCTGGCAGTATTTATTTAGATTTTACAATTTTTTTTATTTCTGTTGTACTCAAAGTTTTGGGTCTGAAGCAGAAAGTTTTGTGAACGTTCCTCGCTCTCTCTTCTGGCATTCAAACCCTGCCAGATCTATTCAAGACCTCAAAGGCTGAAACACAAAGACTTCTTCAGTCGGGACTTTTGCGTGTTCATTCACAGTGTAGCTGTGATACTCTGTGATTGAATGAACAAGCTCTGTGGGCTAACAGAGTCACCACTCATCTCATTATTGTAATCATCTCCTCTCTGGAATTTTAAGTCAGTCCACCACTAGCTTTATTTTGTCTTATTTATGGACCCCATGGGTCCAGACATGTTGTACTCTTCCTATTGGTGTTCTCATTTTTACCCATCAGCCAATCATCTTTTGTCATCCTCTCTATAGGGGTCACGACCTTCAGCGACTCTTTACATGACGGTGTGAGGAGGATAAATGCCCCACGTCCCTACAATCCAGTGGGCACGTGCTTGTCACATCAGCATTAAAATCAGGCTGTCAGCAGAATGACTTTTAATGAGTCAGCACACACACACTTCACTGTACTGAACCCAACAGACCACTGCACAGGCCAGTTGGGGGTTTGAGTGAAAGTGTGTGTTTGTGTCCTTCTTGTGTCTAAACGACTTAAAATTGTTTAAAAGGTTTAAAAAAGATACTAAAAGGGTTTTTTTTCAGAAATGTTTAAGTTTAAATGTTAGGGGCTAGGGGATGGAAAGTTTGATTAGATCAGTATAAAAATCAATACAATGGACAGTCCCTGTTGAAAACTTGTGTGAGTGTGTTGGTTGTTACCTGTGCGTGTGGCTGTTTTAACACGTGGCAGCGTGGCTGCGGTGGGCGTGTCGTCTGCGCCGTCCAGCGGCAGCTCATCTTCATTCTGAATGAGAGTCAGATCCTGCATGCTGAAGCTGCGCAGTTTCTCTGACAACACACCCTGACCCTGCAGAACGGAAAAATAAACACTCATGCAACATCTGACTGCATTTCTGTTGCTCATAATCATAAAGACATTTACACCTTTCATTAATAAGCAAAATCAAAGATATGCCATACAAACACACACAGTCACAACACAGAGAACAAACACAGTAAACAGTGCATCATCTAACGCTGTATATTCACCTTAGCCGCAGCTGTGACTGCCGCAGTGGCTGCGATGTTGAGGCCTCTTCTCCCAAAGCGCATCATGGTCTCATAACTGCGGTCTTTAGCCTGCGTTATGTACTCATCAATTTCCTGTAACACACATGCAGACATGACAGATCAATGACTGTTCCAGCGGTTTCATTAAGAACAGAGAGGGACGTTCTCTTGTACCTTCTCTTTAGTGGAGAGCGTGGGATGCACAAACTTGCGGTACAGCACGCTGGAGCCCTTTGTGTACGGGGACAACAGCCAGATGACGAAGGCAATTTTCAACTCAAAATAAAATGGGAACCTGGAAAAACAGAACATCAAAATATGGTCTGACTGGATACACACATAGACAGATACACAGAAAGATAGTTAGATATACAGATAGACAGACAGACATTTACCAGGAAAGGAACATATCTGTGATCGTCTCTGCTGTTGTAAAAAGCGCAAACACTATCCAGTACATCATCCATTTTACCTGAAGACAAAAACACACACATTAAACTTAAGCACTCATGTACACACATACACGTGCATTGGGTCACATGATCTTACTGAATATATCCTTGTGCATTCTGCATGACTGGTTTATTAAAGAAAACTGTGATACAATTGCCATATCATAAGCCAGTACTGTCTCCATCTGTACAGACAATAAAATTAGTAATCTAACCATTATCGAACGATTATTACTATGACTATCTAAGGAAATACGTAAAAATGTGCGTATTTACAAATCCTGCTCCTTTAAAACATGAAATGTGCTTCCTAAAGTTTCTTATTAAATGAATGATGTTTATATTCTTTGTAAAGTATTATTTGTACATACAGATGAGAGAGAAGCTAAATATGGTGTAAGAGAGCTAACTGCTGCCTTAATGGTTTCCATAGCAACCAGTAACAGGAGACTACTAATGTTCTGCACTCTCCCTGCATCAGGGTGTCAAAGTTAACTACAGTTTCCAAAAATAACCATTAAATAAAATAATTTAGACCATTTTGTCATGCATAAACTTCCAACTCTGTTACCCAAGTTATTGTTATAAAATGATCAAGCAAATATTACCACATAAACCTCACAGTATTTGTTGCCCAACTAGTTAGACCTCACCAAGAGACATTTAAATTTCCATTATAACCTTTAGGATTTTTTCCATACCTACAAATGCAGATTAAAACATTAAAATACGCCTGAGTAACAGAGGACAAAGATTTTCTAAAGAGGAATCACTGACATTTTGTCAAAAATAATTAACCAGTATTTCCTATCCTGTTAATATTACAAAATATCAGACTCACAGGCTGACTGAAGCCATACTGAAATACTCACATACTCCTTGACGTTTTTGGTCTTCACAGCTTTATAAGAGGAATAGGCCGGGTAGAGGGTGCCGAAGGCGAGACTACAGAGAGGAAAGAGCATCAGTTAATACTGCACTAAACTGTAAGACAAGAAGACACTTCTTACCATTAACACAATGTTATCATCTAATATTTCACCTGCACCATCATCTTAACTGAATGCAATGACGACACTCTAGAGGAAACACTGTAATGCATGAGTAAGCAACATTTCCCAGTTCAACAAAAGATCTGACCAGAAACATCTGACCAATACAGAAATAAAGCAATTATTTTCTCAATAAATTGTACATTTTTTAATAAATTCAACCATTCAGATCTCTTATGGTGAAATAAGCAAAACCACAAAACTCTCTCAGTTGCCCTGTTGCCAATACAAACAAGCTTTGCGACTCTATTAAAGACAAACAGGATCTCAGAGAGATTAAAAGTGAATCATTTACATTATGCTAACAGAGAGAATGAAGACAGAACTGCCAACAAAGAGACGAGATTAACATACACCTCATACACTCAAACACCCTCCTGAAACTTTCATTTTTAATGTCTCTGTTAGGTAATTGTAATGTTATGGAAACGTTCTTACAACCTGAAACTGTTGGCAGGGATGCCCTCTGTCCCATTTCAACTAGCCCGACCCCCATAATGCATCTGCTGGCCACAGCATTTATAAACCTGATGACCTCAGAGCCGTGAGGAGTAACATGGGTTACAGCTCGACTGTTTAAACCGGAATATTCACACTTGATTTTACATTTGCATTATTGTATTGTTTATTGTATTGTTTATTATATTGTTTATTATATTGTTTATTATATTGTTTATTATATTGTTTGGTTCTCAATACACGGAGACGCGTCGCCTGCGCGCTCATCGCGTTTGTTTCATTCATTTATGCTTTTGTTTTAATTACCCGAGTGTCCGGACACCTTTAATTGCTCTGAATGTGAATTTTGCAGCACGATTAGCTTGTATTTTGAGAATATTTTATATTTATATTTATATTTATATTTATTAACGCGTCGCGTATCCGCAGCAACACAACGCACGCGCGCGCGCGCACTCACACCACCATCCGCGAGATGATCCACGACACCATCTCGAGCTCTGCGGGACTTCTGCTTATGTGAGCCGGTTACTGAGCGCCTCCATCCCGCCCCGCGGCGGATGCTGGACGACGGGAGAAATCGCGGCCGGTCCCGGGCGTCCGTGAGTCCGGGCGTCCGTGAGTCTGACGGCACCGGAGAAACGGATGATGACGGAGAGCCGCGCGCGCGCGCGCCGCTCAGCGCGTCTCTTAAAGGGACAGCGCCCTCTTTAACCTGCTCACCGGCCGTAGTGTCCGACATGATGGGAGAGACATAATAATTGTTATAAAAGCGTCAGAAGCTGAATTTTCTTTCTGCTTTTAATAACAGTGAAATGTTAACACTGTTGTGATGTTTTTAAATGACTTCAGTCTGTTTTATTGGTCCCTTCGTAAATATTTTGCTGTATTTTCTAAAAGATAGAAAATGCATGGCTGTTGTCATTGTTGTAAACATGTAAGATTTTTTCATCTCTGTCATTTTGTTTAGCTTTTCTGTGACTGTGATATGACAGGTAGTGTTGGTCATTTGTTTGTTTTTGTACATAATAACTGTAGTTATTATGGATAGTTCGCAGAGTTGAAAACAATAATTCAACAATAATTCAGATTTGTTGTCTGTTTGGGCTATGTGAAGTGTTAAATGAAATAAAACACAATGGGCAGTCAAAATTTGGTTGCACTTCTTAACTTTTTTTATTGCACATATACATTGAACATACATTTAAACACATTATATTGCACATTTCAGAGTTGAATACAAATGTTCCATTTGATTGATGAATATGCTCTGTCAAAATGTTTTATTATGAGACTTTTTATTATGTGACTCAAGGAGGACCTGCTGACCTTTTTAGACTCATGGGGACATTTTGAACCAAGCGTGCTTTAGGATCTTTCCCAAATGAAGTCACTTCTTTTCGTTGAACTGCAGGCACAGACATATTAAATCTCAGACAAGCCGTCTTCGGTCCAGGTTTTGGAATATATCTTCATTTTTCATCATTATTTGGAAAGTGGCCACACACTATCCTAAACAAGCCCAGAGAATACACTGTCGTTGGCTTTGCATGGTACTTCAGATGGAAAACTTCAGGGGTCATTTTTAGTGCCTGCAATTCTAGTATAGGAGGGTTTTTGGAGTCTTTCACTGCAACCAAAATCAATCAGGTTTACATCTGTGGTGTCCTTGTTCACCAGAAGGTTGGATGGAGTTTGATGTCCTGAAGGAACGCTCCTGGTTTACAGCACATGTACGTCAGCATGTGTCTTCACTGATGATATGCCCATGGTCTTCCATAACTTTGCTCAGGTCCACAAAGTCAGGCGGTCAGTCTAAGACCAAGATGTAGCGTTCAGGCTCATCATACCACCCCATTAGTTGCATGATTTCTGCAACATGTGGGTCTTTAGGCAGGAGGATCATGGAGGATCAAGTCCTACTTCTGCAGGAAAGGTTTGCTTGTAACCACGTACGGGTGTTTTTCTTCCACATCTTTTTGGTGACACAATTCAGTGCTACCTGAAGGCCATCTGACAAGCGTTCTCCTTCATAAACCTCCACATGATCCCTTACCCAGCACTTTGCTTACGTCAAAGGCAAAAAAACAGCAAACCAACACTCAGATCTGTAAGCAACGTCACAGTGACGTCACATGACGGCCGCCGTGTGAAACCGAGTGTGATCAGTCTGTTATATGGAATAAAGTCACACTGAAGACCTCAAATTACCTTCACAAGTAAAATAAATTACCTACAAATCAATTATTTCATTAGCTGCTTTTTATTTCTGCATGGCACATCTGAGCAGGGATGTGCTTCGACTAATATTACCCAAGACAAAACAAAATTAAGTGAGGATCAGTCACTGTGCCACTTTATTCTCGTAAAAATATAAGCAGCATTTACTGAATTAACGGTAACCAATATTAAAATATAAAAAAGTTACTAAGTCGTCACATGGCCTATGATAACTATAATAACTATATAACTTAACGCCATATATTATCACTGAGCAATATAAACCTGTCAAACTGAAGCACATGTAATAAAGCACATCACATATAATAATCCTCAGCAACCGCTAGTCTGGAACTTCATGCTTTTAGAAAAAACTTTAACAAGAAAGTTAGCAGAACAATTAAAGGTCAACATGATCAACATTTCAAAAGCTTTAGTTTATTACATTGTCATCCATGAAAAACACAAAATGTCCTATAAAATAAAACGGTAAACAATAAACAAGCGGAAAGTTAAGAAACTGTTTCCCAAATAACAGGGGCAAGTCCTTTTGTGTGAACCTTTATTTTGGGGAAAAAATGAAATACACACTGCTAAAATCAATATATATATTGGTACATATTCATGACAGTAGTTCTGTAGAACTGGAACTGTTGATTTTTCAATATTCATTCCTCAAAGCCAGTCTAACGCTTGTTGTCAGAGAAATATTACCTAATGGCATATTACAAAAACAAACAAGAGCAATGTTTAAAAAAAACGAAACTAAGATACAAAACTTTGGTCTAGTTCTCTTCCGTATTCCTGTCCACCTCTACTGGGAAAGGTGGTGGGAATCTTTTCATTCATTTGATGTCTGTTTACACCTCAGTCAGCCGAAAACTCTTTTTCGTTGAGGAGCACAAAATAAGATAGTCTGAAACCCAGTGCTCATGTTTTCACAGCAGTCGTGAGGAAACCTCGCTGAAGGCCTTTTAAAAGATGCAGGTCAGCTTACATTATCAGCTCTCAGAACAGTCCAACAAATTTTTTAAACGCTAAGAAAAGAACAGACTTTAAATACAGAGAAAAGATCAGGAAACTGAACAACAGCTTCATAACACTGATGAAGCAGCATCCTCATCCTACAGAAACGGCGAGAGACGTTCCATTATAAACAGCTTATATTGTGAGTTCGCTGGTTTTATCCAAATCTATCCCACTTCAGCCAGGACTGAATCTCTGTGATTTCTCCATCATTCAGCTCACACTTAAGAGCGGCCAAGCTTGGACTCATGGGCCTTCAGCGACCCCACAGCATCTTTCACAGCATGATAGATGATGTTCTTCACCTGTGAACAGTCGTCATTTTTATTAAATCAGAAAGTGTTCAATATCCATGTTTTCATATAGTTTACCAGACAGTATGAGAAATTAAATTTATTAGTTAGAATGAATTAGTGAGTTCACCCAGAAACTTTGAAAAGAAAAACTTTAAAAGATGTATATGCAGTATAATATTTCCACACAATAAAAGTAAAAGGGGACAGATGCTGTCCAGCTCCAAAAATGACAGGAGAACCATTTCTGATTGATTATTATTGTTTCTAAAGTGTAGCATGAATAAACCCACGTGTAATTTGAGTAGCTGAAGCACATGCCACCTTTTTTTCAAAAAACAAACATACATATTGAAGGTGAATGACATGAAGGCAAGTAAACAATGGGTTTTTCAGTATTTTCAGGTGAACTGTTGCTTTAACACCTCAAACTGAAGTTGAAGGAAATACCTGTAGTTTGTCCTCGTGGTTTGTGTGCGTGGTGGACAGGTGCCGGAACTCCTGCGTCAGTCTGAAACAGTGTTTCACATGCTCGGGAGAAACAAAGTCCTCTGCCACCTTGATACAGCTGTACAGGTTGTGCACCTGAGGAAAAACACAACTTGAGAAACTGATGTGTGTCAGGTGTATGATTGTAAACTGAACGCAGATCTGCTGCCGATTGTTAACCTGATGAGGCGCTCCAGCTGGGATGAAAACAGCATCTCCAAGAAACTGCACAATGGACCAGCCCTGGACCCCATACTCCTCATGCAGCCTGCGACGCAGCGTCTGGTCCAGGTACCAGCTCTGGTCGTGGATAGGGTCATGATCTGGTGGGTTTTCTTGACCTTGCTCCTCCCCAACCTGTGATTGGCAGGCAAAATTAACTTTTAGTCTGAGGGGCTATTTACAAGCCACACAGAAAAACTTTGTGTTTTGACCATTCATTTACACAACAACAGTGTTTTGGGGGTCTTGAAATGCAAACTTTTGAAAATAGATTTCAAAGTGCACATTTTTGAAAATGGCACCATTATCATCTCCATGTAAACTACAACATTTCTGACATTTTTAAAAACGGTGACGTCTTGTGTTTTGCGTGTTTATTCTATGTAGTGACATTGGCAACTACTTGCCTGGCATGCAAAAAACAGCATTTGTAATCATTGTTGTGGATCTGTGTGAATGCAGATCGTTTTGACAACCTTGTCATGTGAGAAACTTGATAAACTTACATGTTTAGTATGTTGTTGTTTCAGTGGTCAATAATTAATTTATTAATCAATATAGGACACTCTGATTTCTCACCTTTCGTAGGAGCTCACGGATCTTCTCCGCATCTTTGGCGGCGTAGATGTGCCAGAGAGCTCCAGGTTTCTCTTTGACTTCATAGACTCTTCTCTTTGTCATATCATCCACATCACCTTCTTCTATGGTCTGCATGACCTCTGCAGTAATAACAGGCAGGTCAGCACACACACGATCACACACGCTCACTCCATTTAAAAGCTTTTATTTTTTTACCTTTAGATACACTACTACAGCAGTTACTGATACTGACTGTTAGATCCTCAATTACTCACATCTACAGTCTCAAGCATGTTAGTTAACATTAAATTACAGCAATATACATTTTAAAACTGAACAACTGATGACAACTAATTAAGCAAACAGAGAAAAAAGGTTGAAAAGGGAAAAGGGAGAAACTTTCAGGTCCCACTCTAGGTTACAAGAACCAAAATATGGAAACAAACTGCTCCAGAATCCCAACACACCATTCTCTGTAAAAATGAAATCACTCACAGCACAGATTTCCATGACAAATCACAACTAAAATGTATGTTTAAACATTTAAGAAGAAATGATAAAATGATGGTCCACCATGACTGAGGAGCATGGAAGTATTTTTTCCTTAAAAAAATGCATTTTTCCCTATTTTACTGGACTCTTACACATCTAAGCTTTTCCCACTTTTGTGCAGTCATAAACAGTCATAATTTAGCTTTGCCCCTTTCCAGAAATATGCAGATTTTTACTGCTGCCTCTTTAAAAGTCTTATGTAAAGGTGAAAACTGCATTATACTCTACTACGTTTTGTATGTTTCTCATTTGAATATGTGAACGTCAATGTCCTGCAACATTCGACAGATTTTTACAATAACGTGTGTTTTGGTTCATTGTCTTGTGTACATGACTGCATGCTTGCCTTCATGCTTGTACCTCAACAGTACAAAGATCCCAGAAAGTGAAATATCTGCTGTTTGTTAATAACTGTTTTAACACACAGTACAACAGTTCATCTAATAAACATGTAAGGGCTGCACAATTGTCACAAAGTGTTTGTTTATAATTACTTTTGCTTAATTTACCTTAATACACTTTTTTTATATGGACTGCATTCCATGTTTCACACAACACACGTTGGCTAGACATCCAAACCAAGATGAGATCTGTGTTTTATACATCTGTTTTATACATTTTTAAATCAACGCAACGATAATTATATAAATTATATTCAAGTTATCATTGCAAGTATACCGTTTCAAATGACTGTATGACCCAAGCACTCTTGTACAAACTCAGTAACTACAGAAATCAGCCTAACATCTGAAGCCGTGAGACTCTGAAAACATTTGTCTCAGTCAGTGTTGTGTCAGTACTGCATCATGAGTTTTATTAACAGAGTAGGCCAGCTAAACTCACTGCCTGCCTGTGTGCAGACTTCTGCAGTCCATCAACAAAGCTGTCCACACTTTCCCAGCTGTCTACACTAGCATAAACCTGTAAACACAAAACATCTGCGCTATTAAAATAGACTAATCCTAACACCTTCGATTTGTCATCGCCTTCATGCTCTGAAATGACAGTAAATGGTTACAAGACAAAATTGTACGTTAAAAATGTTGATGCAGTCAGAACAGATTTAACTGTGATGTAATCGACACTTAATCAGACAGCAGTCATGATCTTGATTTATTCAATTAATTGTGCAGCCCTACATGTAAGCTAGTAAGAGATGGATTACAGCAATAGGAGTAGATAACAAGAGAGAACAAGAAAAGTGGGAGGAGCATGCCTAAGAAGTGAGACAAATTAAAAATGCACAGACCTTTGAATCCAGCGAGGTCTGCTTCTGTGAATGAGAAACGGTGCCACAATCAAAAGTAATAAGACCCCAAGAGCACAGAGCATTCTGAAGGCCCTGACTGAACCCAGCCCCACTGATCTGTGAGCTGCTCACAAGCTAAGATACTGGAGGTCTCTCACAAGCTACAGTGTGCAATTCAAAACTAGCAAGTGACTGAACTATATATATGGACAGATCTGTCTCCACTGATTCCACCAGAAACCAAATTTAATTTAAAAGCAGATAAGGCTGTGATGGATACAAACAGAGACTCAATGTACTGTGTATCTGAGTGTCCCACTGAAGAAACATTTAAAATACATCATTCCACATTTTAATGAACTGTACTTCCATCCCTCATAGCTTTGTTTTCTTTTGGATTACATTAAATATGATGTTTACTATAAGGTTCATAGGGGCCATTGTGGCCTCTAGACAACCAGCTCAGGGCATCTGTCCACCAATCTGAAACCTTGTAACAACAGTTAGGGGTCTAAATACTTTTGAAAGGCACTTTATCTGGTGTTTTTTTAAATAGGTTCAACCAGTTTGTAATTTAATGTAATTAGCTGCGGGTCTACAAGATACCCTTTAACGTCTGAGAGCATACAGACATTGAGAGAGCAGTGTGGAGTTTATCAACACACTACAATGAAATGGTGAGGGCGGAGGAGCAAACAGTAAGAACTGGAGACTTAAAACGTATACCTTAAACAAACTAAATGAAGTTAAAAGATTTAAAACACTTCAATATGACTAAACATAAGCATAAACACATAGACACAAGTACATAATAGCTTTGGCAAAACATTTTTGCCATGATAACAATAGTCAAAATTCTTATTGTAACGTAAATAAACTCAGTCTATTTTACAAATGTTTTTCATATGCCTGGTGAACTGTAGTACAAATGTTAATACAGAAATTTAATTTCAATGAAGTTGCTATTCAAAATCTCTTCCTATAGAGCCTCCACACTTGAGAATTTAGCACTAGCTTTAATCAAACACACGTGAACCTGAATCAGTCTACCAGATCACCTGTGTAAAGCTGAAGGCACACTGTACGATTCTTCACCCTTAAAAACTGTAGTCTCTGATCGCTAGTTTGATATGTTGTCCGTTTCTATTCGGTCTTCTACAGTCTAACATTAACAGGCAACTGAGATCCTACAGTGTGACAGGCCTTATAGCTACAATCATGTTCCTACAGTCTGACAAGCAACAGTCGTAAAGGACTACTAAAAATCATGCAGTGTGCATCCAGCTGAAGATCAGATGTGAAACTGAACTCTGCAGGGCTGTGGCTCATTGAATAGCCCTGTTCAAAACACACTCAAAAGGCAACAGCTCACCATTTTCATGGTCACCACTTTCTTCTGGAATTCCAACATACACCATGACATTGACTGCGTCAGATACATCGAGATGCAGGTTAGTGGTGCCAACCTTCCTGTCTTCTGTGGAAATCAGCCCTGAGAGCACAAATATAAATATCAATAAAAAAACTCAATAACAAAAGAGAGTCTTGGCAGGACATTAAATAAATGTCCCTTACCATAAGCATTGTACATTTTAGGACCAAGATCTGGACGAACAAAGAAGTTTGGAAGACGAGAGGCCAAGTTCAAGCGGCCGTCTCTTTTCGTGTACTCTGGTAGAGGAAGATTGTCCATGAGATCATCAAACCTGCAGACGAGAGAACATAAACAAGATGGATCATAACCACTGCATAAAAAGACAATCTACAGCTGCTGTCATATTATTATCAGACTTACCGACTGGGCATCATGTCTCTGAAATCTTCTCCAGGAGGCCAGTCTTTCAGTTTCAGTACCATAGGCTGACCATCTCCACCCTGCAAACGCTCTATATAATATAAAAGGGAATAAAAAATAACTGGTTACATTTCCAGTTCCTCCAAAGTTTAAAGTGTAATGGGAGGTGAAAAACCAATGAAAGAATCTGGAGATATGGCTGTACTCACTGGAAATGACCTGGAAGCCATCCCAGAAGTCTCGGACCTTCACATCAGAGATGATAGAACAGTTCCTACAGTTCACAAGGTCCACATCCTGATCTCCAAACTCTTCACTGAAGGACTCGGGCTTCCACAAGTTATTCTTTAGCTTTCTGTGTATGCCTGACACTAGCACAGGCTAAATGAGAGAAAACCCGTTATCACCAAACAATCCTTATGAACTTGGTTAATAATCACACAATGAAAAACGATATTGGAAACTGCAAGAAATATAAAGTACAAAAATCCAAATGAAGGATGAAAATAAACAAAAGAATCCCGCACACAGCTCAGTTCCCTGTATTATTTATAGAAGATTCAACATTTGTAACATTTGCTCACCTGTCCTTGTTTCCAGCACTCTCTGAAGATCTTCCAGTTGTTACTGTTGCTGGGGTCCTGCAGGCACAGCAGGCGTCCATCACACAGCCAGGAGTGAGAAGTGTGGGGGTCTAGAACACTCAGACCTATCACCCCCTCCCTGCGCGGAACACCTGCCGAATCTCCGCCTTCTGCCGACCCTAACGTACGCCGACCCTCTGCCTTCTTCGTCTCCACCACTGATGCGATGATGTGATCCAGGAAGTTAGGAAGTCCTCCTTTCATTTTATCACCCTGCAGAGCAATTCTGGCACAATTCACTCACAAGGACTCAAAATGCACCAAAACACTGAATGCAATGAACTGAAGGACACGTTAAAGTTATAGCATTGTGACACACTTACAGTGGAGAAAACTGGAGGGAAGGGGACTCCGCCCTCTGTCGGGACTTGTGGAAGCTTCCCAGAGCCAGAGTTAAGCAGATCTCGGAGGCTGGTACCCTCTGGTTTTGGCTGAGAAGGGGCAGAGCCCAGCAACAGACTGTTGAAGAGTTTGGGGCTTGACCCTGAGGGTTTGGAGAGGGTGCTCAAGGAGTCCAGACCGAAGAGGGCACGGGAATCACGTCCCATCACAGAGCGCAGAGACTCTGAGATAAAAAAAAGTGTTACTTCATTAAAAGAGAGCACCTTGTATCTGTAAAGCGTTCTCGCAAAGATAAACAAAGCCTTTAAAGCAGAACTCTATTGTTCTCACCTTTGGGCTCTTTCTGTGTGGCCAGGTCAGCCAGCCAATGAAGAGCTGAGGAACTGCCTTTGCTATCCCTTGTGCCTGTCTGAGCAGCAGCTGGACCAGCTGTGCTGCTGTTTGTGACACTAGTGCTTGATGTTGTGTCAGTACTGCTCCCTTCTTCAGCAGGTTCTGTTTTAACCACCGCAGGTTCTCCATTAGGGCGAGGTGTGGCCAAAGTGGGAGTGGCTCCGTTTCCCGTACTGTTAGCTGCACTCGACTGCATCATACCAAGAATATGAGAAAAGATGTGACACACTGAGAAAAACTTGAAAATAAACCAAACATAATGCTTCAACATTTCAAAATTTTAAGAAGAAAATTTTGGTTTTAAAATTAAAATGTTTTGGAGACAGCCGACAACTTACCTGTGAGAGGCCGTTCGGTGCATTCGGCCGCACCAAAGGTTTGTTATGTCGACTAGTACAGGGGCAGTTTGCTTTGATGCCCCATTTGCCTCTGGCTGCATGGACCATGTCACCTATGCTGTACAGGGCTAACAGGACATAAGGGCAGAAAAATAAAAACAATGTTTATGACCTTACTGTTCTAGTTACCATTTGTTTGTCTTTGTATTTTGTAATAGGAATAAATCTGCTAACCTGTGCCAGGTATGATTTGAGTTGGCATGAGGTTTTGGGGTTCATGCGGCTGCCCTTTGGCACACTTTAACCATGAGAACACCTCCTCATCAGGGCCAACGTCTACTGAGAAAACAGTACTAAAGTCAGCGACGTGATGCAAGGCCCAGAAGCAAGATGGTACAAGGGTCTCCAATCCATGTTCCTGGAGGTCCACAGAGCTGCAGAGTTTATCTCCAGTCTCTACTCCAACACACCTGCTAGACGTTTCTGTCAGTCCCAAAGATCTTGATAAGCTGCTTCAGGTGTGATTCATTAGGCCCAGAGATAAACTCTGCAGCTCTGTGGACCTCACTGGAGACCTCTGAGCTAGCAGTTTGAAAATATCAATGATAAACCATCAAGGACATGGTAAAACAATATAGATGCTTTCATCTTTAATTGACATCCTGTGGTAGATCTGTGTGGTGTTAACCTTCAGACGGCCTGTTCTTGCGTAGCCGGTAACAGTCCAGACAAACACCAAAGCCACATTTGCGACACACCCAGTGGATGTTGAAGAGGGTTGTTTCACACACATCACACATTTCTCGAACACCTCTGACGGCTCGCTTCCACGCCACTTTTTCTGCAGAATCACACAGTGTAATAAGATTTAAAAACCAATTAAAAACCTTCCACTAAAGCGCTACACATGTCCCCTTTAAATCGTGGGGATTTGGGAAGAAAAGCAAAAGCAGTTCTTGCAATATCAAAGTCACTCATACCACGCATCTCAAGCATACCAAGATTTTACTGAACAATGACATGTTAATATTTGGTTTGTTGTGGTTGCAACAATACTTTTAACTTTTTAAATCAAATGTTTCAATGACTGTAATTATAACTTGGACCAAGAAACAGATGTTATAACCCAACATGCCAAACTGACATTTTATGAACACTTTACACAGAACTGTTCAGTCCTGCCATCAGTCTCAACAAACACTTACGATGGGGCTCCACCATCATCATGGCCTCTTTCTCTGACATCACCAGCTGGCAAAACTGGTCCCCCACATTGGCCAGAATGTATTTGGATGTGTCCAGGTCCAGTCCGTTCTGCGCTGTGGTGGAGGGAAGCCACAGTCCCATCGCCATGCTGTCACTCTGTTGCGGGCTCAGAAAACCATCGACGCGAAGAACTCCATTCTTAGTAAACGCCAGTCTGTTAGAACATAAGAAATGTTACAAGCTGATACTGTGACACAGGGAAAAAAAACCTACTAACTAGCCGTACAATAGTTTTGTATAAAACACTCTCATTTCACCTGCGAAAGTGAAAAAATCGGCAGGCTACATTGGGGTCGTCGTCGTCATCATCCTGCTCACGGGATTTCCGGTAGCGCTCAAGGCGACACTCGCGACATTTGTGCAGGTGCGGCGCCACGTTAATGCAGGAACCGTCCTGAAGAAAGGACTCGCAGGACTGCTTCAGTCGCCGAACTTTACTCTGATCCTTCAGTACAGACTGTCCCTCTACATACAACACACATATACAAACCCAGATCAGACTCAAATACTGCAAATACTGACTGATCAATCAATACCAACCACTGACATTAAAATGCATCAGAATAAATACTACAACCAATATACCAAAAAGCGCATTAGAATGCCTGTATTTGCACAACTCCATTTTGTTTACATATTATTTGTATTAGTAGTACGTAGAAGCAAAGACTTTAGATTAACAAGACAATGCACTTCTGTTACTATGAAAGGGGGGTAAGTGCAACACCTACATACTTTACATACTTACTTTACATACTTTTCTTTACTTTTGCTCAAGTCAAATGAAGCCAAACTGACATTTCCAGGAACAGCTCATATTATAAATCATTATTATAACGTAAAGTTGTGAATCAGGGTAGATAAGGAGATTGTGTTGGACACTGATCTGTCATGTAAAAACTGACTTCTGTTTATTTTTAAGGAAAAAGCTAAGGATTGCTGCTTTAAAGGGACTTTGGTGTATGTCAAGCACATTACCTTTAAAAGGTTTGCTCCGTGGCCGACTCTTAGCTGCAGGCTGGCTCTTACACTTATCCTCGGGTGTTGACTGAATCCCAGGCTTCTGGCTTTGCCCCAAGTTGTCCTCAGTTTCACTCAGGTCAGACAAGTCACTGTTGCTATCGGACTCTGAGTCTTTTCTGGAGGCCTGGCCACGTTCCTCCAGGGGAAACTTTGGTGACGTCTGGTCAAAGATCATAGAAACACCTTGACTATCAGCACCATCATGGGCTACTGTGCCAACATCTGAACCCTCTTTGTTTGGTTTGGATGTCTGTTGCCCATCCTGGGTCACCAGTGTGAAAGATGCAGGAGTGGTCACAGAAGAGGAAGGAGCAAACTGGGGAGTTAAGATTCCCTTTGGGGGTTCTGTCATGGTAAATAAATTTGGTTTGGTATCATTACCGGGACGATTTTGACTATGCAGACTGGTGCTGCCTGAAGGTGGAACAACAGATGTGGGCGTTGCGGATGATGTCTTTGAAGCTGACAATGCACTGAAAGGACTGTGTGAAACAGTTGCACCATAAGCAAGAAACGGGTTAGTCTCTTTTGAGGCCTGTAGGAAGAGGTTCTCATGAGTTTCTGAACCTTTGCTGCCAGCAAGCAAACCAAAACCTCTGACTGGGCTAGAACTATTAACATTTTTAATCCCACTAGTACCAGTACCAGCTCCACTGGTTCCTAACCCCAAAGAGGACTTCAGGACCTCTGCAGAACCTGCAGCTTGGCCAACACCTACAGCTGTGGGAAAGGCCGCTGGGATGTTGCCATGTGCCTCCCCCACCCCTCCGAAAGGTTTGTTCAGAAGAATCCCATTGCCTGAAGGCTTGATATCAGGCACTTTTGACTGCTCCTTCAGTGGTGACAGGCCACCAGCAGGTGCTGATCCAAACAGTCCAGCAGAGGCAGAAGCCACAACTGCCTTTTTGAAGCCCTCAGAAGGTGCATTAGACTTGAACGGGTTGGGCGGTTCTTTGCTTAGGCACTCGGACAAGGACGTGAAGGATTTTGACTGGCCTGTAGTGATTTTCTGGTTCTGAGACATGCACTGGAAGAACAGGTTCTGTGAGGGATCCGAATCACACCTTAATGGCTCGTTTCCGGCTGCAAACGGAAAACCAAAAGGCTTGTCCTCCTGAGAGGAGCCATTTGTCTGTGCAGGGACGTCTCCAAACACTCCCTCATTTGGAGGTTTACCAAAGGGGGTGTTGGGTGTCTGAAATACAAGTAATGAAATCAAATCAATGTAACAGCACACAAAATGTACTTCTGAACAAAATAACTGAAGGATAGAAACAGTTCAATGACGTTATGATATCTGACCTGGCTTGCCTCTGGAGTTGATGCCCACATTTTGGGTTTCTGGTTTGTGTCCACAGAAACAGAAAGAGCCACACTTGACGCATTGTCTTGAGAAGGTGAGGAGATGGTCACGGGACCTGGAGACACCAGGGCAGCTGTTTTAGGATACCCTGAAACACCGTCCTCCCTCTCGGGTGCTGGGAGTGTAGGGGATGACTTGGGGGCAGGGGCCCCGGGCACCAAGCTGGGCATTTGACCCAATGATGGGAAAGTATTAGAGAAGGGAGAAGGGGCCGGCTTCAATGGAGGTGGTGTTGGAGTGGAAGCAGGAAGCACAGTCGATACTGAAGACACGATCCTGTCTTGGTTTGGGACGTTGCCGTTCTCCTTCACCAAACCTGCAGTTCTTATGTGTTCCTGCTGAGAGGAATTGCTGTCGTTAGAGGAACGCTGGTTTGACAAATCTACTGGAGTACAGGTGCTGGCCCCCCTCCCATCTACTCCACCCCCTCCGTCTTTTCCCTTCACTACTGCCAGCGTCTCTACACATTTTACCATAGCCTCAGCATCCTTGTTGGAACCATTTCTATTCTCGCTGTCAGAGGCTCCTTCTCCTGCTCCTTTGAAACGTTTAAGAGTGACGTCTTCATCTCCTTCAGATGCTGTTCGACGTCTCCGACTGCCCTCGCCTTTTCCACCATCTCCCTCCTTCCTGCGTCGATCTGGGCTCTGTAAAAGATATACATCATGTCAGAATGAACCAGATTTTACGAACCTAAAGCTTTACTGTAACGCATATCAATATATTTTTCAATTTATTGCAAATCGCATTTTTCCTTAATATTGCGCAGCCCGAGTTAAAGCGCCACCTGGAGAAACAATTATACTCCAAACTTGACACTATCTGTGGTTTGAATAAAGTTTGTCATACCTCATTTAACTTTTCCACGGCAAGCATGACATGAATAACCCGAGGATCAACCACCTGTGTCTCCTCACCCTGTAAAACCAAAACAGAAACATTGTGATTAAGATGTCATGAAACCAATGAATTAGGCCATGGTGAAACTAACCCCACACAGCACCCTGACAACATGTTACAGTGCATATATCATCAGCAGTGAGCACTGCTTTTACACAGACCTGATCCATGGTAATCTCCATGATATGTGAAACAGGATCATGCTGAGATACAAGTCCAAGAGCCCAGGGTTCCTCAAACTCTGGCTGATATACCTGCACCCTCCGACCCTGAATAGTGTACGATCCTGCCCAACAGATGAAAGAAGAAGAGTTTGTGAGAATATTGAGAATGTTTTAATTACTTTCGTTGCAAAAGTAAGTTTATTTATGGACCAGGGCTGCACAATACTTTAATAAATGAAATATGCAATAACTTGCTAAATGATGTGATAAGCGATGCTCGATACGATAATGCGCATTGTTAAATTTTTTTAATTATATTAAAAGGTATTTAGAAACAGATTACATAACCAACATACATGTTTCACATTATGAAACACACATTAGGAAACACATTCCATATATTCCATATATGTTATATTACATATAACATATAATGTGATATTCACTTTTGTGGTATTTCAATTAATTACAATATATCTTGCAGCCCTATCATGGACTTACTGAGTGTATTTATAGTGGGACAGAACTGACCTTTCCGCAGGATCTCCTGTAACTCTGAGTCTCTGTGCCAGCTGCTGATGGCAGCTTGAAGAGCTGGCTGCTCCTGCAGCAGAGCATGTTTACAATCCTTCTCAGCCTGAAGGAAAGATAACACACTGACTAAAACAGCTGCAGGTACGAAACATTAATGGATCAACATATTCCAACAGTGCAAAGATTCTGATGCTGCCGTGATGGGCACCAACCTCAAACGTGTGCAGTGAATTGCCACTAGGGAGAAACGCCAACGTTCTAGATCCAAAGAACTCCACAGGAACCAGAGATCCCAAACCCACACGATCAACCAGCGGTTTGAACATCTGAATTTTGAGCCAAAGGAAAATATACATTCAGGAAAGCATGAATCAGAGTGGGGTAAGTTGTGACACTTTTTTACTTAAGTTGTCCTCTGTGCAAGAAGCTATGAGATCTAAAGCAGTACTTCTATTTTTTTTATTTTAGGATGTTTGGTATCATCTGAAATGAAAAGAAACCACCTATAACTGTACAAATATGACTTCTCATTTCTTACAGTCATGTCAAGGGGTAGGCGAAAAAAACAAGTGAATGACTTACATTTCAAATTAAAATATGATTATCAAGGACACAAAAAACTCTGCATGAAAACAGCTGACAATCCTAAACCAAGGTTTAATTTGTCCTGCGCATTATTCACATATTCACAGAAACTAGCCAGTGGTTGTTTGGTCTTACAATAATTACTGAACGTTTCACTTTGTTGCAGCCTAGCCTGACAGCAATTAAATAAAAAAACGCTCATTTCACGTGTACTGACCAGAGCTGGCCACTGTGTAGCGGCTGGTCCCCCAGCAGCAGAGAGGGAAGGCTCGCTGCAGCCGGCCCAGACGATGGCACTCTCCATCAGAACAGCTCGCACTTCATCCCCGTAGACCTGAACCCAGGAGCGCTGCCGCCACGGGCTGTCCTCAAACTCCAGAAACACCTGCAGTGAAGAGTGAAGGTCATCCGCTTTAAAAGAGACAACTCCCATTCTCTACTAGAAACATGACAGAGTTTTGATCAAAGTAAATCAAGGATCTGTTGCAAATACACATTAATGCATTAAAAACGCAAGGGAACCCAATCCAATGGATATTATTATGATTAAAATAAGCACATGCTTTTTCTCTACCTCTGCATACAGGTTTTTCAAAATGATCTTTCATAAATTCAGCATTACGAAGGCTGACTGTTCATTTAAAAAACACTGTATAATTGTTCTCACATGCATTATATTCATGTTATGTTAGCGTTGTGCTGCATAGAAACCCATTTTAAAATCTATTTCCCTTCACTTTAATACTTCCTGACACAAAACAAGAGACTTTGCATGTGTGTTCAACAGCATATGAACGCTTATCATCTCATCTATTCATCTGCGGTCCTCAGATCAGTGTAATGAACTCTGATTGAAGCTTTAATTGCGTTTGGACTGTTTACTCACTCTGTGACTGTCTAGAAATGTTACTATAACCCCTCAAAATACTCCACAATGCTGTCTAGGTAGGGAGCTCAAGCGCCCTTATTTCTGCAGCTAGCTACTTGGCTAACTAGCACAGATCACGTCCACTATGTAGTTAACATCTTTCCTGAAATTCAGACACGACACAAGCTCTTGTTTTATGATCTCTCACTGTATTAACAGCTGACTGGCACCAGTGTGTGTCTGCATGCCCGGAAAGGGTTTGTTTAGCAGCGGGACGGTGTTGTTGTTGTTGTTGTGTCGCCTCACCTCCACACCGGGGCTCGCCAGCCCGATCACACTGACCGCCCGCACGGTGCCGCGGAGCCAGGCCTCCCGCTCCACCTCACCGGCCGCCGCGGAGCCGCCGTCGTTGAGCAGCAGCAGCAGCCGCTTCCCGATCAGACCGAGCGAGTCCCCCATATCACCAGCTGCATGAAGAGAGCGACTTCCTCCGCCGAAACCCGCGATCAAGTGTACTGATCAGCGGCGTGTTACAGACGCATATGACCGAGTGCACCCTCTGCCTGCGGCAAAACAAGCCGATGGAGGATCAACTGTACCGGGGATGCGGGTGTTATTGTTCGTCGTTACAGCTCCGTCCCTCATCCGCCATTTAGCTGCGCGATAATCAAACGCGCCCCTCGTACTGCCGCGGGACCGCGCCGCGCCGAGTGCCCGAGAAACGGAGCGGCGCCCCCTGCCGGACGCTGCGCGATCACCGCGCGTCTCCGGAGGTCCGAGAGCTGGAGGAGGAAGACTGCAGAACATCTTTACTGCTGTTGTTGTTCTGAATGACTCTGAAACAAATAAAATAAAATAATTTATTTGTGTGTGTGTATATATATATATATGTGTGTGTGTGTGTGTGTGTGTGTTCACTCTTTATACGCGCTTTTGTCACTTTGAAGTTAAGTAGAAGTTACGGACTCCTGCATCTGGTTAAATGAAGTGATGTGCGTTCATCATTGTCGCGTTATTGTGATTAAAATGCGTTTTGTTTTCGTTTTCCTTGTTCCGTCACTCCTCGTCTTGTCTTAAATGCACTACACAACTTATCTGCATCGCATCTGTGAACTAACCATTAAAGTTCATATTCAACGCAAAACATCGTCGACTGTCCCTTTATAAGTCACTTTCCTCCACAAGATGGCGACCATTTAAAACGCCGTCGCTCGTTTCGGAAGGGTTTCGCTTGCAGATGAAAGCACGGGCTGTAATACGGCAACATTACGACATTTCACGACAGCAGTTATTTCTAAACTTGTACATGCACTGTGTGATTTATTATAACTTTCATCAGTATTGTGTTACCAAACATTGTATGTGCCTTATGCTTTTTAGACCAGCTGCTTGAATCAATAACTAGTGATCTGTCACAATAAGTGTTGTGTAATGCAGTAGTGTTTGTTAATGTTATTAATGAAAGTTAATGTAAAGTGTTAGCAAAAAACTGCAACTTGAGAGATCATTTCATATTTTATTGGGAGAAGCATAAAATACAACATATGTACAACAGTCCCTATGTGATTAATCAGAAATGACAGTGAATCTGTTTCTGTGCACTTGCTCATATTGTAAACTGCATTGAATTGCATTAGATGTTGGACATGATCTTCAGCTCTTTTAATATAACAAATCTGTCCTCTATACAATCAAGCCCGTTGTGGTGTTGGTCATCTGTATTATCAGTTACTTTGGCAGACTACTTATGGGTTACTGGTTGACCATTACATCCTACTAATGCCATTTGTTAAATCCCTCAAAAACATAACTAGGTAAATGAAAAAGATTTCTACTGATGTGAAAGAGAGGATGAACAGTGGTTGGGCAACTGGAGGTCTGTTCTGCAAATCGATATTAGCAAAATACTGTGCGATTATGTGAAGATACACTGAGATTACTGTGAATACAGCACCCATAATCAAAGTCTCTATTAACAGAATACGAGCCATTCCTGTCCAGTGAGAAGAGAAGCTGATGCAGCTCGCTGGACGTCCGCTCAGGCGCCTCTCTCACATTCTGCTGCAGTGACTCAGTATTGGCACGAGTCTAAACCTGGCTAACCTCTCGGACAACATTGAAGTGTCTGTGCCAGCAGCGTGACTGGCATTATATCAAAATCTGACTCACCGTGAGATTACGACTCCCCTGATTCTCACTACTATGTTTAGGATTAGGATAAAGTATGGGGGTGGGCTTTAATAATAAGGACCGATCAGGTAGCAGCATCCCGAGTGTATAAAGAAATCAGAAGCAAAGGAGTCAGAATTTCACAGGGAGTCGAATTTCGGTACAACACTGGTATCACTGAAACGTGAGGCAGTTGTGTGGCGTGCACTCCTCCTGCTCCTCCAGCTCTGGGCACTGTGTGCCACTATTGGCCGGTTTCAGCAGGATGTAGCGGGTACGATGACGCAGACCGCCGCGAGAACATGGGCCAGAACACAGACCCCAGGATGACCACATCGACACCTCGCAGTCCAGGGGCGTTTCTGCAAGACACGCAGCAGCGATTAGCATTGCTAGCCAAAGGTGTTTTTCGAGAAGCAGGCGAGTTTTTGTTTATCTGCATGTTTATGCATGGCCAATTAAAAAAAACAAGCCCCTAACATGCTCAGTCCTTAAGACTGACAGGGTCTGGTTTCCAAAATAATGAAAGACGTGTATTTTACAGTGGGCCTAAGATTACAGCTGAGAGAGTTACGGTCTGAATTTTACATGTGAGTCTAGCGAAATGTAATGGAAATTTAAATGCTACGGCCCCTAAATATGTGGGAAACTGAGAGCCAATGCGTTAGTTAGTGGAATAATATGCATTTAGCATTTTGTGGAAGCAAATAAAAAGTGTTTACTGCATGTGGTGCACATTAGGGTTCTCATCAAGTTCAGACTGCTGTTTTTATGTGGAACCGATAAAAAATAACACGCTGCAACACGTTAAACCACGCACATGACTGCGGAAAACCAAAACATCTGGACGAAGAGAAAACGCGAGTTCATGTAAATTTCCAGCCGAATAAACAAACTCTTCTGTTTCAAATGAGATTTATGCAACAGTAAACAAAGTAGCTGTTAGAGACCTTTAATGTGTAACCATATATTTAAAATGTCTTAAAGCTGCAATCCATAACTTTTGTCTCTCTACCACCTCCTCTGTTTGAAACATAAAACTGCAGGTTACTTGCAGAATAACTTACCTGAGAATCTCTGAGGTTTGGTTGTGTCGGGCAAAATATGATTGGACACTCGGTTCTGTTGACGGACAGGTGAGCGGGCCTGTCGCCTCAGCCAGATGGTGGCCAGCGGCGGGAGTTCTGTAAGCCGAGGGTAATAGAAGGAATTTGCCGGGTGGTTTGGCTTCTGAGAGGTGATCTGAATGTGAATACAACAACAGTAGGGTTACGTACAGTACTGTGTAAAATTACAATTAAACAATATATTTCCGACCAGCTATTAAGCCTGACATCAATCTTACCATCATTTCTGTTTCTTACACTTACATTGTGCTTATAAAACTTTTTTTTTTTTCTTTGGCTGCATTCAGCCAACACAGTCCAGCAGTGTATGTATGATTTTCACTACATAATGAGTTTGAATGAAGCTGCTGAATGATTTGAAAGAAATCTCACCATGGTGATATTCTCTGGCGGCGTCGTAGGAAAGTTCGGCGAGGAGAAGGTGAAGCCGCTGTCTGTGCCGGCATCAAAAGGGTGCAGGTCAAAGGTCACTTCCTGTTTCCACTGGCCCCCTTCACACAGGTTCAGACTGTTCACCCCCACAAACCAGTCTGGACTGGGGATCACCTTCACTATCAGAGACAGCTGTGAGAGAACAGGCAGTGTGATTCATTCACACGTTCAGAATTCACACACATTGTAGAAGCAGATTTACATTCGGCTACAACCCAACTAACAATGTTGGGTTGTAAGAACATTTATCTAAGGTCTCCATTGTTGCATAAATGTTAAAAACCTTATTTTGAAAGTTATGAGAATGTTCAAAATGTCCAATTTTTAGACATTGTACTAACATTATTGCTTGGTTATAAAAACACGATTTAAACATTTTTTAATTTTGTAACATTTTTATAATGTTCCACTAGGTATAGGTATATAACGTTTAACGTTATATATAGGTTTATAACATTATATACCTATGTGAACGTTCCCTGTTAGCTGGAAATGTCCTTCTTTTGCTCTGCTAACATATTTGGCTTCATAAGTTACACATTTGTAGCCACTTCCAGTATTTTCTTGTGGTTTTTTTTAGGCTAAACCATCCGGACTTTTCTTTCTTTAAATGGTGATGAATGACCTCATTCAGGAAGAGCAGAATGAAGGAACAGCCACACAGTCATAGAGAGAGTAATGAAGCACAGAGTGACACTGGCTGTTTCAGGATGTAGATGAGGCTGAAATCCAGCCAAAGTGGCCTGACCAAACTTCATCTGTCAGACATACAGTAAAACCAGTCAGCTTGAAGTCATATATGGGGAACTAGCTAAACTAGAAAAAGCCACAGTCAAAACCATAACTCTAAGTGTCAAAAAAAACTCGGTGTTTACATGAATTTTACACAGAAGACAATGTAAGGATGTTTTGGTTGGTTTCCAATGTGTTGCTATGGAGTTGCTAATGTATTCTCAGCAGTTTCTAAACAACAAAATTTATTTGCTTAGAAAAGTAATAGCACACCTATGTCAAATATTTTTCATTTGTATCTATTTTTATTTTGTCAAAGAAATGTTTAGGAGAAACATCTGAGATAAAGTTGATACAGTAAATGAAGCATATCGGAGAACTCCATTAGGTTCCCTGAGCGATAAACAAGCCGCTTCTGAACTGACTAACAAACACTGTATTCACATTCATCTCACATTGAACCAGTTCATGGCAGGTTCCATTCAAACAAACGCTTAATTTTGTTAGTCTACATCAAGATAAATGTGCAATTCTGATGCGATGAAGTCGTTCTTAAAAATATTGTTGATTTTCAGAAATGTGAATTTCTCACAACAGCCCCCTCTTAATGTAAAATGTAATAAGAATGAGAACACAAAACAAATCTGTGGTCTGCAGTCATATATCCACATTTGGGCCACAATTTTTGGTACCTTTGGTACCTCCACCTCCAGCTGGATTTACTTGTTTCTCCCTCACGTCTCTCCTACACTCTCATTCTGTGGTTTTTCCAGAAATATCTCCTGTGATGTCAATTTCTCTGGTTTTGCAGTTGAGCATGGCTTCATCCCTCCATCTGGGCTCTGCTCTAATACAGCCGATGCTCTCCTACAGTCGTAAAGTCACTCTAACACATAACTGTCAAATATTATAAACCTCATCCCCTCATTTGCTAAAACTGTGTCAGGAAAACGAACACCCAGCTCTGCCTCTGCATGTGTTGCAGGAAGATGCTACGGTTTCTTGCATGGCTCACAGTTTGTAGAAAGCCACAGTGCTGCTCCTGCTGCTGTCTGGATCCTATTAAATGCTTGAGAACTGCACAAGTAATTTTAAAGAGCATTTTGCTGTTTTCGATTGACTTCTTTTCCTGCTGATTTGGTCACTGGGTGTGTAGGTGGGAATCTGAAACATGATTTTTAACTTAGAGACGATCCTGCTACAGTAGGTGGTGAATAATAAATAACAGGCTTTATGGCAAACGCAACATGCAGGAAGACAGGAAAACACATCTTATCACATCTAGTTCAGGCCTTTTGTTTTCGTTTCATTGCGTGTAGAGCTGTTTTACTGAAGATGCTTTTAAGGGAACGTTTCCTTTAAGTAACTAAAAATGTTTAAAAAAAAATTTAATGGTCCAGGAACATTCAATACATCCAGTTTTTAGATGTTGTATTAAGGTTATTGTGTTTTTAAAATGTTTCACTAACAACTTAAGAATAACTTTTTTGATATGTATGATGAATAACGTAAAAAAATGTTCTGCTAACATTGCTGCAAGAACATTTTTCATAACTTTGAGAGTACATTAAGAGAACGCTAGCCAATGTTCTAGGAACATTCCCTGTTAGCTTGGGTGTCTCTTTAAGGTAAGGCATTTGTACAAATCCATAAGGAGCATTATTAAATCAATCAATAACAGGTGAACAGACACTCACAGTTCACTCATACACTCAAATAAGAGCCTGCGGTCTCATCCTAACACCACTGTCATACTTCATACTGTGTACAGCAGAGCCTGCAGATCTATAAACAGCGCAGACATCCCATCATGTTGAGGTTAAGAGCCAGCAGGCGCACATGCCAGGTGCATCTGAGGGGAGCTGCTGTCTTTTAATACGTCTGCTCTGTATTCCAGGCTTTGTCTATAAAGTTACAGTATGCAGGTCACCAGCAGCACCAGCACTGCCTTTCAGACCCAATAACCATATGACACACGTGGCTGTTAATAAATATTCCAGAGCCAGAGAAGAAGGTTCCAGCTTTCTCCTATCTGCAGAGATCTGGTGGGTGCCGCACGGGAGCTGGAAGGGAGGGAATGAGAGCCGCAGTCTGGAGCTTCTGGACCTCTGGACCTTTTATAAACCTGCTCTGGTTCTGTCTGACTGTACAATATATACAGAGGGGACTGGGGGTAATTGTCAACATTGGTTCTCAGTGTGGTTTATTTGTGTTCAGTTGCTTACAAATATATATACATATATATATTCGTTACTAAGATACAGCTGATGTGATGACTTCAGTGTGACAACTGGCTCTGGTCAACTTTAAAATAAATCATTAAAAGATAAATGGAAAAGGGTTTCTAAAGACATTGTGTTCATGTACTTTTATGACCTGATCATTTGGGTGTCTAAAACGCAATGGAAAAACCCTACAACTACTGATATTTCTGTAAATGTGGAAGATTATATTTGTTTGTATACAAGATTTTTGTTGGTTAATTCTGTCCAGTTGTTCCTAATTCTGTACAGATGTTGCGTTTAGTTTTGACTTATTACATCTTTAAAAGCTTTGTCCTGATTATGTTTATATGAATAAAGTCATATGGGCCAAAAGGATTGCTTTCAATTTTTATTTTGCCCATGTGAATCCACATATTTTTTGAAATTATTCAATAAAATCAATTTGAGTATGGTTCTCATATTTTTCCAAAACATTCCTTTGAAATGTGTGTGGCGATGTCTGTCTTATATCTATTTTTTGAACCAACATTTTGGACAGAAATATAATTGCTTCAGGAGAAGAACAACTATCTGTTTTTATTTTAAATAAAACTCACGGGCTCCACCCATCTTACCAGTGGAGTCCTGGGCATTAGAAGTATCTCTGTGGAGCTGTGGCCGATGCCAGAGGGAATCCCAGCTGTGCGATACATGGACCCTACCATTCGGCTCTTCCTCGCATCTTTTGCACTCTTCACCAGCTCCACTGTCAGGCCGAGCTCCGCAAAGCTCTTCATGCCCTCGCTCGCTGGCGCCCCCTCCTGCCAGAGCCGGTAGTGTTCATTATGGGTCACAGCTGTGCAGAAAGAAACAGAGAGACAGTGATGAGTGCATAAAGGGTGAATTCATTGGAAAATATTTAGAGCTGCAATCTGTAATGTTTGTCTTTTAACATTCATCTCTATTTGAACATAAAGTTATAGGGCTCTTGTGGAGTTATTTTCTTAATGTGGATGACAAGTTTAAATTCTAAACTACTGCGGCACGAACAAGCTACAAGCGCTGCATCATCTACAGCACCCACATGTGATATAGTAGCTGGATCTTCTTTCTGTTTACAGACAGACATTTTCTGTAAAATCAGACCCATCAGCCCAAATTATAAATCATTATTATAAACTTACAGTTATGAATCGGGGTAAGGTGAGAAGACAGTTTTAAACAGATCTGTCATGTTCTTACTCAGTAACTGACTTTCATTTTTCATGTTCATTTTTAACTTTGCAGCTTTAAATTTATTGATTCTATCCGGCAGATTCTGTAGTGGCCTGTTGAACGTTACCATCTTCATTGACTTATTTTTCTCATCAAAATCTGTAAAACACTCAAATACAGTTTCTGTAAATACTGGACACACTTTAAACCGTTAAAATAAGGCCATGAAGAGGGGTCAGGAGAATACAGTAGTAAAACACCTACAATCAGCCCCTCAGTGAAGTTCCAGAGTGACTGAAAGCGTTGTGCAATATTTTAAATAAAAGGAGGGAAACAATCAATAAAAAGAGATGTTTTGGTGCTTCATGTACATTTTCATGTAGCCTAAATTTGCACCTTGCTCAGTAACTCTTTAGGATCAAATGGATTACCAAAGCAGTTTGAAATCGGTTCATGAGTCAAATAATTTCACTCGTTTGGCGCAGTTTCTCATTCAGTAAAACAGTAATAGCTTACTTTACAACACAAAGAGCAGAAGACTCAAAGCTGGTAGGCAGCATGGTCAGGTTTCCATTTAAACCTCAAAACTGTCAGCACCCCTGGTACCAACATACGGCCTGTGTGCCTCCATCAATGTAAATCTGGTGCCGTTTCTGCCATTTTATCATCTGAGACACAAAATGAGTAAGTCATAGCCTACACTATTAAAAATAAAAGTTCTTAAAAGGTTCTTTACAGTGATATCAGAGAAAAACCCTTTTTGGTTCCTCAAAGAACCATTTAGTCAAATGTTCTTAAAAGAACTATTTCTTTCTTACCTTTTTATAACCTAAAGAGTCTTTTTCCAGTACAAGATCCTTCGGTGAAACAGAAAGGTTCTACAGATGTTAAAGATTCTTTATAGAACTTACAGATTCTCCTCAACAGAACCGTCAAGCACCTTTTTTTAAAGAGTATTTTGTATAGACATTAATAGTGCAACTTTCCTCAACTTGCCATATGACTTGAGTTATCTTTCAGGCACAAACAAGTTTAATAGATAAGGTTAGAGGTTTGTTCGCAACCCACAGTTTATGAGCAACAGAGATGCTTTCCACTGTAAACAGCACTAACTAAACCTAAACCATTTTCAGTTTTATAATTCACCAATTAGAGCTTAATGTCACACCAGAGAAAGGAGCTAAAATGACACTTTCAGCTTCTTTTTTATGTTCAGCTGTTTCCTTCATTCTTACAAACCATTTTGGTCTGGCAGAACCCTGAGAAAAAAAACAAGAAAGACACGAGTGAGAATGAGAGGAAAGTAAGCAGCATGTTTGGCGTGCGAACGTGTCTCGTCTCTCTACACTACATGTCAACCGGCTTCAACCAAATGTGGACAGAAAACTGCAAGAGGCCCGACCTCACTCAGCTAAACCACAACCGCCTCCCTCCTGTCTCCAACCTTCTCCTAATTTTTTCATCCTTCATCTGGTGCATGTATGTTTTGCACATTCACCATTTTGATTTCATTAAAAAATGCACGTTTTCTATATAATTGTGATAAATGAATAAAGGGAGGGGTGGAAAGCCATCCAGAAGGCACATGAAACCACACAGTCATCATCTCAGCTCTCCAAAACCACAGACTGAACTTTCAGAATCTCTGGGTTGTAAATGTTTTGGCTGAGGTCGTCCATGTCTGCGGCTCGGCTTGGTTGGCGAGTTGGCATACTGGTGACACCCAGAGAGCATGTTCCCCGAAAACACGAGTGCGCAGCGATTGCATTAAAGTAACGGTCATAGCAGTCCACTGGTCTGGGCTCATGTATCATGTATTTATGGAAGGAGCATGAAAGCAAAGGACGAACCTGCAGGGCTGCCCATGTCATCTGGCAACAGTTAGTCTCTCTCTGCTTCGCTCATTAGACTGCCCTGCTCCCATATGACACAGGGCTGGTGCTGCGGGTAATGCGGGTATGTTTGGGGGGATGTTTTAGGTCGTTGGGGCAAATATGGAGGGTTAACGGGCCAGCTGTCAGTACTTAGTGTTTTGACATATGGTGAAGTGAGGAACAACAAACGTCTGAATGTTCTCATCACTGACAGGCAGTACAGTTCATGTGGCAAACATGGAGAACCTCAGAGAACCTCAGAGAACAGAACATTCAGGCTCTCACAGTCCATGCAGACATGGACTCTCAGCCTCTGATGCTGAGCATTTCATGCACAAAAAACTAGAAAGCACTTTCTCAATCTGGCAAGGGTTCATCTAATTGGTTAACAAACTGTGATTGGCTGCTTTACATCTCAGTCAGATGGTCTTTTTCTGTCTAACTGGGTGTGTCCTGGCAAGAAAAAGCCGCAATGTGTACCAGACATGCCTGCCAGTCAAAGGTTTGACTCATACAGACACAATCTGCGTCAAAACTAATAAAGCTCATAGTCTCACGTCACTTCACAGAAGTCTTACCCATGAGTTTGGACCACTGCGCAGGTGGTCGGAATAATGGATATTGTTTCGGGAACGTCTGTGGACTCCAGTGACCAGTGAACACTAAGATGTAGGAGGTGGGGCCTCGAGCGGTGCACACCGTCCCATTGGTCAGGTTCACCGGGCCAGCACAGGAGAGAGTGAACCTGAGGAGCATGAAGAGCAGCTGCTGCAGCCAACCAGGGACGAGGATCTCTGATGACATCATCTACTTGAGGGGAAAAAGAGTGGGACATTTCATCAGTTAATTACTCTTCGAGAAAACACACAGCTTGTGTCCTTTTTATTGTTAGTTTTAGCAAGAAAGGCCACGTGCAAAAGGCTCGTGCAGCAAATTTCTTGAAGGAGGAAATTACATAACTTTGGATCTTAAACCAAAACAACTTAATGTTCTTGTCAAAGAAAAGCTTCTGAGATCTCTGAGTGTAATAAACTGATGTCAAATATTATATCACTTTAGCATAAGAAAAATAGTTTAAAGAAACTCCCTGTCCATTCAGGAGAACAGAACACAGACCAGAGGTTTTCAAACACAATAACATCAAAACTATTAATATCTATTTAACTAATAAACAAAATGATGGTTATTTAGTAACACCCATATCATTAAACACTCTTTCTTTTTGTTCCTGTGGAATTCAAAGGAATAACCTGAATGTGTACTGCAAAGATTTCAGAACAAAGCTGTTTCATAATAGCATAGAGTCTTTTTAAACTTTAAATAATATGTCATTTACAGCCTATGATGGCATATGTGGTTAAATGATCTCCCACAAAATTAAAATAACACAACACCAGTCATCCCAGGCCGGGTTATTTTAATGTGTGTGTGATTGTGTGTTAAGACCCCAGCAGAAGGTTTGGAGCGTGACTGCACGGGATTGTGGCATGTGTTGTCTGCCATCATCTCTTAATAAAGAGACAGAGTGACAAAGGCTCGAGCTCATCCAGACTCCCAAAGGCTTCTCGGCCACTGGAGCCCCACAATTTAGAACGAGCAGTGATCAAATGACAGGCCTGCGGATCAAAGACACAGCCTCACTGCCTCACTGCCTCTCCACTCTGGGTATTTTTATGCTCGCCTGTTAAAGTTGGAAGTCATTAATGTAGGTTTAGACTAGACGGGTAGTTCATATATAGTCATATATGAGTTCATTATATATATATATATATATAATGTACTTAGTTTATTGTATTACACATAAAGGTGCTTCTTAAAAAGAAGCTTCATAAAGAACCTCTAACATCTGTACACTCTTAAAAAAGATTCTTCACAGCAATGCTGTGTAGCAATTCATGTTTGGTTCCCCAAAGATCTACTCAAAAGCCTTTAAAAATGTTTAAGAGTGTGTGTGGATAGAAAGAAAGAGAGAGAGAGAGAGAGAGAGGGGGTGAAAGGGGTTCACAATAAACAGATATATTAGGATCCATGAGGAAAAAGGACTTGAGTCATCCACAATGACCTCATGTCTAATGGACTTAGTTCAGGGTTGAGAGAGAATTAAATGTTATAAATAAAATGTTGAGTGGGCACGTGGAGCGCTCACTCCTGCCTGTGTGGTTAGTGTTTCAATCTGTTCTTTGATTCTCAGTCCACAATCCACACAGCTTCAGCATCTTCTGGAAAACCTGAAGTGTCATGTGACAGCAGAATGCGAGGAGCAGACACACATTGTACAATTCATCGATACAGTTTGTCCTCCAAACAAACAAATCTGTTTTTTGTGGGAAACTGACCGAAGCATCTGCTCAACAATGCCACATCGGTGTCCTGCATGCTCAGCGTTTCCACGCATCATCCTCTGACAATTAAAACTTTCTAAATAATTTGATTCCCGGTCAGGGGTGACATCTCGCATACATCCGAATGCAAGTACCAAAAATTTTCAGAAACACATTTTTTTTTATTTCAGTCTCTCTCTGGCAAATAAACTAAATCTTACCAACTAAAGTTTGCAGTTGTTTGTGTTTGGGATGAATGCATGCATCACTGCACTCGGCAGCTGGTGCAGACGCTGCCTGATGCTGACCTAAAGCAAACCCCGTCTGTTTGCCCTCTGCAATGTAGTGTCAACAGACTCACATATACTCAAACATCCTACAGACACAGCAGCTCTCGGCTCCCAGCACCAATGAGACACAATAAAACCAGCGGAGACGGATACATGCCAGAGAAAAGAACTTGCGGCTTCTTGCCACTTAGGGGAAAAACAACTTAAACTTACAGGGAGAGCAATAATGATGCCGCATGCAGCACTGCACAGCAGACAGAGGTCAGAAATCGTGCATTTCAGTCCCATGCAAACACAAAACCAGCCTTTGAAGGAACAGAAATGAATGAAAATGGGAACAGACAGGAAAACTAGGCACATGTGCTGAATCACTTAAGGAGAGAGGGGCAGTCTTCCGTGTGACACATCAGACCTGCAGAAAATGATTGTGGGAAGGTTGGAGTATAGAAGCACAGGAAAGTGGAGGAGATGAAAAATTACCTGGTATTAACCTATGCCACAGAAGCCAGAATGCATGTAGAAGACAGCACACTCACGCATGCAGTCGCAGAAGTGGGTTGCATTCTGTACTGCAGAACTGAGTACTCACCTGGATGTGATGGGTGCACTGCAGGGCAGGGTTTGTGGAGATGTGCACTACAGATCTGAACACCTCTCTGCTCTCGTTCTTATGCTTTTCCCCCTCCTCTCTTTCTATCTCTCCTCCCCTCCCATTCTTCACCCCACCCCATATGTATGGGCGCACACACACACACACACACACACGTTCTCTCTCTCCTGTAACAGTGTTGTTCACTGGTACCTTCTTTGTCTTTTTCTTCTTCTCAGAGATTAAACAAAGGCCCGTGTACACACTTAAAAATAAAGGTTCCTCACAGCAATGTCATCAAAGCACCATTTCTGAAAAGAACCATTTCTATGGTCTTTAAAACTGCAAAGAATTATTTGTAAATCAGAAAGGTTCTGCAGATGTTAAAGGTTTTTTATGGAATCATACAGTCAAAAATGATTCTTCTATAGAATCATGAAGCACCTGTTTTGTGTAGCATGTAGTTGATGTCTTCATATATGAATAACTCGGCTCTATAAATAAACTTTCATTTAATAATTTAAAGCTGTCTGAGCTGTGGATTACTATTGATTCTGTTTGCATTCTGTTACATCATAGTCTGTCTACAAAACCTTAAAGGTGTTTGTGATTTTCCCCAAAAATGAAAACACCAAGGCTCTGTTAGAACAATGTCTTTGTTTGTTTGAGCAGTTAAACATAACAACATTGCCTCAACTAATGGCATGCGGCAAGGCAAACACAGTGTCCATGTGTGTTATCTTTTGATGCAGTCTGTATGCTACACAAATGCTTAGCAGGTGTGTTTAAAATCGTGTTCATTCTCCTCCAGAAAAATTGGACAAAACGCTGATGACTCATCCTGCACTCATGGGTGTGTCCACATTTATGTCCAATAACCTGCTCTCAAGAATGAGAACATACTCTTCCCGTTTCTGACTAGGATTAGCAGGTAGAAAATCATGCTTCACACCTTTGATATAAACGTACTGGATATTTTAAAGAGATTTTTTTATGATATGTCCTCTTTGTTCCTGTTAAAAAGGAAACAGAGATATTCAGTGAGAGAATATGGCAGGATTTGATTTTATCCATCAGAAATCAACTGGACAGTCAAAAGTGACCTTCAAACAGAGCAGATGAAAATGAAAGCAGATGAAAATTAGGTCCAAGAGGAGATTCTGAGCCCTAAACTTTGGTTGAGCGCTGCAGCGTAAATTGATATGAATTTACAAATATTTTTTGCCACAAGGTAAACATTGTCATGTAGAAAAGAACCTCTCTTCCACTCATTTGGGTTTTTTCATGTCCATAGCAAACAAACAAGTTAACCTAGATTGTTATCTAAGATTAGTGGTGTAAGAGAAAACTGCTGATCTGGAGAAACTTCTATACTACTGCAGGAAGTTTCAGTACAATGAAGTTGGTTTTCATAATAATACACTCATAGATGTAAATGACATCTGAGGATGCCTTGGTTAGAAATAAATCTGCTCACATCAGAACAGCATAAGACACATCTGTCACTGATTTGCCCCGTCAAGTAAAGACAACAGCAGGAATAAAACCTTGTTTTTGACCAGACATAAATCAATTTTACAGGGAAAATCAGATCTAAAACATCTACTCATCAAATTTGTTCATGTTTACTGCACCAGACAGAGGTCATCATCACCGACACTGGGATGAAGGCTTCATCAGAACTGAAGTTACATGCAGATTGGTTTGGATGGATCAAGCTCCAGCTGACAACATAAACGCACTGATCAGTTTCTCTCGCTGAGTGTTATGTACACCGACCCTGACATGAACCTCACTTGGACAATAGCCTTTGAGAAATCTGCCAATGGACAGCCAGCAGAAACCAGAGGAAGAGAAGAGCTGAAGTGACCAAACACACAGAGCATGTAGAAGAATCTAACATTTCTCCTAACAATCCTTCAGGCTCAATTCTTCTCTCAAGCTGTTAAAAGATTAGTTCACCCAGTAATAAAAATCTGTCATAATTTATTCACCCTCACTCATTTGTTCCACACCAGCACGCTGTTATATTTCCATGCAACACAGATGAGAATTTTTTTTTAGAATTATGCGACTCTTGCCATACAATGACCTGTTCGGAAAAAGACGGATATCATGACACAAAACTTTCTACTGCCCGTCACACCTTGTTTTTTATCCCACAAAAATCAGCCTGACAGACAGTCAGTGACTGTCAATAAGGCACAATTTAAATAGTCCATACACTGTAAAAAAAAACATTTAAGGCAACAAAGTTAAGTTTAATCAGCTTGGCTATGCAAGTCATTTTAACATAACGTTTTAAATCCTGACTAGTATAATTTAAAAAAAATAGGTTAAGCAAATTTCAACCATTTCTTAAAGGTTACAGCAACAGAAGACTAGTCAAGATTACAAAGAGTAAGCTGAAATGACAGCCAAATTGATTAAACTTAAAAATTTAAGGCAGCAAAGTTTTTTTTACAGTGTAGTACTCTTTATTTGTGCAGCTGTATTAAGAAATAGACCAAGACATATATAGTATTTTTCTGGTGCTTGACAGGCCTTGATCAAAAGTTTGTTCAAAATGTCATTTATTTGGCTGGAACTATTAGTTTAACATGCTATTTAATGCAACACTTCACTAGTGCACAAACCTTAAAGTCAAACCACCTTGATATTCTAGGAAAAACTTTATATTTTAAGAAAACCAACGAAAACATATATAGGAGTTCTGTGATCCAAAAAACGTTGATTTTAGGACAGCAGTTGAACAGTGACTGTCATTTCAGCAGAATAAAATGATTTTAGCATCAACCATCAAGTCATGGTAGCTCAGTTTTTCAGGTGTGTGATGGTTTTTCACCTCATCTCCCTCCATCATTCACTGCTAGCAGCTCATCCACAGAACATGATGTCATTCTGCGGGATTCAGTGTGAACGCTGAGGCAATGTCAAATAAACGGACAGTAATCCAGCAATGCAAACTCTGAGGTAACATCTGCAGAGAAAACATTCACATGAGTTCAGCATAAACAGTCATTCACCGCTGACTGACTCCTGTAAACACTGGACTCGAGTTTTACGCCTCAGTCTGAGGGAAGCTGTTTCAGACATAACACACGATCTTCTCACCTGAAGATGTTCAGCAGTAACATGACACAACAGTCACGTCTGTAACGGAGACCTGCACCATCCGTGCTAAAATACACATCTCCTGGATTTAACTCAGGATAAGTTACATAACACTTAAAACAAAAAAAGGCATAAAATATTCTGTTGCACTAAAGTCTTTGATTCGAAAATACAAATAATCTTACATATATTACTGAATAAAACATATGTTCATTCTCTAAGAGACTTCCAAATCCTTGATAATGGTAAGATTTACAGTAGTAACTTGAACCAGTTACAATTTTAACCGTATTTGTTTAATGAAACTCTTCTATAGAAAAGGCGACTCACTGACGGGAAGGTTATTGGTCTGAAAATATGAAAAGGTTTTCAAAGGTAACCTCAAAAACAATGTGGATGCGGAGAGCATTGTCTTCATACAGTGTGAACAACATTGTGTTGCGTAATTCTTACAGAACTTCCTGAAAACCGATGAATCAGTGCAGTAAACATCTTGTTTATCTCCAGTGCATACTTCATGACATCAGCTGAAATAACCTCAAATATCCGAACACTACAAAACAAAACCAATAACATTCAACCCACCCATGACAGCAGCAGCAGCAACACGCTCAACTAAAACGTTATAGAGAGGAAGCCATTTAAAGGTTTTTCCAAGCCTATTTTGAGCAGGGGTTTCCTTCATTTACAAGACAAACAATGTTTATTACCAAACCTTAATAGCTAACCAACACTACTAAACATGAGGGCCCAAAATAAACCAACCACAAAAAACACACTGACAATCATTTGACATCTAATTTGGCGCAACAAATCAGGATTTTCTGTGCTGAACTGTCATCCGCATGGAACTTCATGTCAGTGAAGTTTCTCACAGAGCCATTTGGTAACAATTCGAGCTGACAGGCGAGGTGGGGAGGCACGTGACCCGAACATCTTATCAAACTGACCGGCAACATCACTGAGACATTAGCTGACAAACAACCATCATGGACACATTTAGATGAGGGAAGGTGGTAAAATAACACTCATTCAGGTCGTATTCTTATATTTGTAATTCTTCAGTGTTATGGCTATATGGTCCCACAAAGAACCTTTAACAAAATCTTTGTTTCAAAAAGGTTCTATGTAGTGGGAAAGGTTCTTCAGATGACAAAAAAGTAAGACTGACTGACTGATACAAAAAAGCATCTCTAACTGAATGGTTCCTTGGGCAATCAAAAATGTCTCTTCTATGGCATTGCTGTGAAGTACCTTTAAGAAACCTTTATTTTTAAGAGTGCATTAAATACATATAATGACCTCATTGACACCAAGCTAAAACGAAAAGGAACAAATTACTATATAAACTTGTTTTTGCAAAATCTTCAGCAAAAGTTGTAATACTAGTCATATTATCATGAAATCATTAATGCCGCTCCTGAACTCACGAATATTTAAAGTAAACCTGCCAACAGAAATTACACTGTCAACAAAACATCAAAATCAGCCCCGTTTACTGAATCATACACTGTAAGAGCAGGAAAGTTTTACAAACTCACAGGCAGATCAAAACTCTGTTCTAACACTCACTTTTAGTTTCCAATCAATTCCTGATGGATTACGATCACCTTACATTATTACTTTATATTTTAGATTCTGCTGTTGTTGAATATTCCGTTTCACTCAGAAACATCACATTACAAAAGTAGCACTGGATGGAAATGTCATTTAACACTTCAAATCAAGCCAGAAAAGAACGAGTGACCAAGAGTTTAATCTTCAGGATTTTATTAAAATACCTTGTGGAATTTGACCATCAGAGGTTACTGTCACAAACATGATTGTTTTCTAATAAAAAAAGTAAACAAAAACAAAAGTAAAGCTTAAGAGCCTAGTAACGTGATTTTTTTTCTGTTTTCTGATTTTTTGCAGTCTGGTGATGAGGGAAAAGAGAGGAAAATCAAATCATAACAAAAAGAGGGTAAGAGAAAGGAATAAAAAGTTCACATGTTGTAAAAATACATTTCCCAACTTCAACGTCACACGCAGTTCTATTAAAACATTCATTCATGTGTTGTTAGGTGTCAGTGCGACAAATACGCAACAAAGACGGTCAAGAAAGAGCAGAAATTAAAATGTCAGAGAAAGACACTCACTGCTGAAAGACAGACCGTTTGAGAGAGAGTGAGCGAGAGCGCGCTCTGGAGATCCAGATCATCTTCATTCTGATGGAGGATTATGACAGACTGTTGAAGGACGTGTGTGTATTAGAACCCTGAGAGAGAAACTGACTGTTCCAAGCCCATTTCTTCCTCTCCTGCCTTTCTTCACAGACCAGATTTAACCACCACAGGGATCAGCTTGTGCTGAAAGAGCATGCAAGTGTCAGAGCATTTCACAGCTTAAAGCAAAAGCCACTCGTGCTCTTCAGAAACATGCGGCTAAAGAAAACAAGTTCCTCTCTCTTGCATGTGTGTTTGCCAGGGTTTGTAGGAGGAAGGGAAGCAAAGAAAGATTTATATCAAGCTCATCAGAATCTACAACATTAAGGCAGCGAGGGGACCACATGACATTGGTGATCTAAAGATGGCTGGAGTCTTCAAAACAAGAGAGATTCCTGGAGGCTGGATCACAACAGAGGGCCAAGACTCGTCTTGAAATGTTTCAATACAACATGTGGAACACTGAATGACACACGATTCATTTCTTGATTATAACAGTGTACATCAAAGCTGGATGATGCTGACGGCAAAGAAACACCACATTAATGCTAGAAAAACGTTAAATTCAAAAAAATGTAGCAAAGATAATTTCACAGAGCAGCTATAAAGTGTCAACGGGAATAAAGGGCGTCACTTCAGTCTACAGAAGCTGCACGACACTCAAAACACCAAAATGTGGCCAATAAGAAGCAAGGGGAGGGGCCTAAAAGGTACAACTTTGAAATACTTTGTCTCATTTTCATGCATTATTCCTTTAGTGCTATCTATCAAGAAAAACAGCCATCCAGGGTTCCTTACAACATCAGCTCTATAGAATGCTGTTTGTTTGCAAGCCTAACTCATACTCTTCTGTTAGTTTCATAAATGTACCAAATCGAACCCCCATCTCTGTTTATTAGCACACATCTCAAAGATGTGAAACTGCTCCTTTATACAGAAAATTACAAAAATCACAGATCAAGAAAGTTTTAATGCTAAAGCCTGAGATTCAAACTACATCTAAATAAAACAATATCAAGAAACCCTAGAGAAAGAAGAAAGAATTTTTTTGTAATTTGCGTATAACTGAAGTACTGGATAAACAGTCACACACAGTCGCATACATGCAGACACACACACACACCCTCAGAAAAAAGAACATACAGTCTAAAAAAGGCTCTACAAAGCAAGAAAGAGTTGAGCATACATTCAATATCTGTTACTGAGGTACTGAAAGGCCTCTCTCACACAGAACGGTTTCCAGAGACACTCTCTCGAGCATGGGAGTGATCCACCTTCTTTGGAAAGAAACCAGCTTTTCAGTGACGCAGCTTTTACTTTTTTCCACCTTATCTTGGGAGCTCTAGGAATGATCAAACAGTCAAAGCACCGAAAACAAACTTCACAGGCTGAAATCACAGCAGACAGAACTGCCACATCACTCATCCCAAGAATATGGAAGTCTGTATGGATGGAGCAACCCACACCAGGTCTCCATGGGTCTCTGACGGTCTGATTTCCTGCTAAACCTTCTGCTATAAACAAGTGGGAGGCACTGGCCATGTGATGTGAGCTGGGATCAATTAATCAGCCAAAACCACAATAAGTGAGGAAACGGTTGTAAGCGGGCCACTAACCAAAAGAAAATCACTGCCCCCTGCTGGCCAAACAACATTACCTCAACGCTGCCTCCAGATCAAAATGTGTGCCTTAAGCCTGGACTTCTTTGCCCAAATGTGGAAGAATCTAAGCTCCTCACAACTGTACACTAGGCCTGTATGTGTCTATGAGTGGAAATAAACATTTAGAGAGATTTAAGTGCATTGTGGGAAGATGCTGGAGAGGAAGGACAGGGCTGGCACACTACACAGTGATTTTGTGGGAATTTATGGACGAGAGCAGAGATATGAAGAATGGATAAGGTGCCTTGCTGTGTTGCAAAGGTCTTAATCGAAAAAGGAGGCAGACGGAGGACATACAGCAGGAGAAACCTGGGAGAGAGAGACGGAAAAAAAATCAAGCCAAAATGTGCTGATGTTTTCAGCTGAGCAATGATGGAGCTCAGTGTGAGTTGAGCAGAAGTCAGTGTAGTCAGAAGTCACCTATTTCAAAGAGGACATCTCATGCATTTCTCATGTAAAACAGCGGTACAGAAAAATAGATATGCTTTTGTATACCAGCAATGTAACACTGTGACTATGGCTTTATTTGAAACCCTAATGTATGAAGTTCATGTAAGCGAGCAAGCTAGAATTGGCAACCTACAATCTTTCGTCACTATCATCAAACTGCTCACTGCTACGCAAACATACAATGAAACTGACCATCACAAGAGGATGGAATTTCACTCATGCTATTTTAATGAGACTGCTGACCTCAGGGTCTAAGGATTCAGTAAATCTTGTGACTTAAAGCAAGCACATGATCAGACAAACCTCCAACAGTTCTGGGGGTGAAGCTCTCTTGTTTTCTGCAAACACTGTTCAGAGAGAGAGAGAGAGAGAGAGAGAGCGAGAGCGAGAGAGAGAGCGAGAGAGAGAGCAGAGAGCGAGAGCGAGAGAGAGAGCGAGAGAGAGAGAGAGAGAGAGAGCGAGAGATCTGAGCTCATCCCATGGACTGAGTTACTCTTTGCCACAGGCTAATCATTAGCCTCGATCTTCATTATCAAACAACCAGCTGAGAAATAAACACTGATGGCTGTTGGCGCCACAGCTAGAGGAATTTAATAAGAGACAAATGACAGCTGCTGCTTTGTTTAGACGATCAAATGTTTGCTAAGAAAGGACAGGCTGAGAAGGTTCAAAAGGTACAAAATGTATTCTTGAAGGTGGATGGGGCGGGGCAGAGCTGGGCAGGGCAGAGGGGATGAAGAATAAATGTCCATGTGTTTATTTCCACGCTGTTACAACAACTGTATGAGAAAAAAAACAGAAGAAACACTACTCAGAAATAAACTCCAACTAGTCCAGAGTAGATTTTGTAGCTTAGAAAGGAGAGTGTGTTGAACCCAACTATTGAATCCTTGAGACAAGTTATTGCTTACTGCCAAAGTGAAAATAAAAGTACAGAGGGTGGAAATAAGGGTACGTTTCGAGTGGGTCACTCCTGGGTTTGTACACGTGTTCTGTTGGACTGGGGTGACCCAGGGTCACATCAAAAGCAGGGGTGACCGTCTTGGCCAGCCCTCAGGTTAGATGAGAGGGTGTTGATCAGGGCAAAAACGGAATGTGCTGGGATGCTATTGGTCGGAAGGGACGTCTCTGTCTGCTTCTGCCTTGGAGGGTTGCCCAGGTGAAGGGGTATGAGGGGGGTGTGAGACAGGGGCGATGGCGTGGGCCAGGGGCAAAGATCCAGCCACAATGCCTTCCACTCCTGCCCCGGCTCCGGGCAGACCTCCTGCTACACCAATCAGCCCCGCAGGAAACCTGGGACACAACGAGAATCATATTTATTGGCATAAAAAGGACACCTGTCAGTCACCTGCTGTTAACAGTGACTGTATTGATCTGCATTCACCTATAAGCCGCTCCGTTGAGTTCCGAATGAACACTGGCAGCTTCCATAGACGGCCACTGAGACGCAGTCAACAGATACTCCTTATTCACACAGTTCTTCAGACTGTCAGGAATACGACCTGCACATACACAGTTATAATAAATCACATGACAAAATCTTAAGTACAGAATAACAGAAAAACAATGTATGTTTGGTTACAATGTACATTTATGGAGGTAAGTTACTCCATAAACATGGCTGTGGACAGTTGTTCATAATCTATTTACATAGGTTGCATTAATAATGACATTAACAGAATTCCAATCTTTTTTAAATGATCTACTTTTGAAAAAAAATATTTAAAAGAATTTGAACTGAATGAATGATGAATATGATTGAATGTGCTTTGTGACACGTGTCGTGTAAGGCAGTGGAAAGATTTGCAGTAAACGGTTTCTGACCTGTGATGGCTCTGCGCACCTCCCGCGCCGCCTCCTCTCTGGCCTCAATGGAGGCCTGTTCGCTGTACCAGGATGTGTGTGGGGTACAGATGAGATTGGGGGCATCCTTCAGCGGGCCCTGAGAGAAACTGGTGCAGATGCAAACTGTCACCAAATGATCATATGCATGTCACAAAATGACTCCTTTCACCAAGCTGTTGACTCTGGAATGGATTCCAGGAGTCTCACCTGAAGGGCTCGGCCTCATGGACGTCCAGGGCTGCTCCCCGTATCCTGCCCTCCTTCAGAGCCTGAGCCAGAGCTTTCTCATCCACCAGCCCCCCGCGAGCTGTGTTCACCAGGAACGCCCCCTGACGCATCTGCACAAACACAGTGATTAATGAGTTCATCTAATCACATTCGTTTTGTGCACAAAAGTCTGTGTAATAACAGTTAGCGGTTTGTGCTTCTACAGCTGTCAAGAAGTGAAGCATGAATCTTTTCCATTGAACTGTGGAGTAACTTCACCAAATTAGGCCACACTGCTTTAATACAATTCACAGTCCACAACAAGGCATGAAAAGACAAAGCATGCAGCCCTGTGATGCACACCAGAGCTGGGACGCAAGTGCCACGCAAGAGAGTTAGAGAGTCAAGATTTATTTGTCACATACAAGTTATATAGAATATAACAAGTAGTGATATCTGAATGCTAAGTTAGACTGTACAGATAAATACTAAAAAGCAAAAACACAAGAAATTTAAAAGTACTTAAAATATAAATACAGTTGGAGGTAGGGGAATAAGGGGGCGGGGAGCAGCCAGTAATCAACAGAATAAATCGTACGTGGATGCTGGCCTATACTGGAAGCTTGAGCATGTAAATGACCAGAGGGAAGCAGAATGAGTAGAACAGATATGTGTGTGTGTGTACCTGTTTGATGGTGAAGTCATTGATGAGATGGTGGTTGTGTTCATTCAGACTGCAGTGTAGTGACACACAGTCAGAGTGGATGAGCAGATCCTGCAGTGTGGCCATGCGCTGGAGCCCCAGCGATCTCTCCACACCATCCGGCAGGTATGGGTCGTAAAATATCACCCCAAACCCAAAAGCCTTCGCCCTCAGAGCAACTGCCTGACCCACACGCCCTGAGAAAAGCCATCATCAGAAACGGACCGTCAGACATCAGTATAAAACATCCCTCTCACCACTTTCCTCAAGCTGAAAATGTGAGGTAAATACAACACACCTGAACGTGGGGGGAATTGATCTCAGGTCACTTCAAGTCCAAATAAACAGATATAAAAAATTACCTTTGATTAACCTTTTTAACATTTACTGTTTTTTTTACAACATTTTTAAAATTAAAAGTTGTATGTTAACATTAACGCACAATAAGCTAACAAACAATGAACATTGTATTTGTATTACCTAAGATTAACAAAATTGTTTTTGAATCTACTGTACGTTAGTGATCTTATAGTAAAGCATTTGTAAAATTATAAGAACGCATTCGTATACATTATACGCTATAAATGCTAAAATGTAGCATACCAAATTAGCAGCATGATCCTAAGGACTGATGGAGGACTTACCCAGCCCAATGATGCCCAGCGTCTCTCCTCGTATACGGGCCGCACCTCCTGCCACCTCCCTAATCTGCTCCACACTGGAGGCACGGGTGCCCTCACGCAGAGCCTGATGCATCCAGGTGACGCGGCGGTACAGGTTAAGAATCAGACACATGGCCGTGTCGGCAGTTTCCTCCACTGATGAGGCCGGTACGTTACACACCGCAATACCTGCTCATGATGAAGACAGAGGAGAGCAGTCAATGTAAAATTCAGAAACAATCATTTCATGACACAGGGCTGCGCTCAAACTCACCCAGCTCTGCTGCAGCTTTAATATCAACATTGTCAAACCCGCTGCCAATTCTCACGATCACCCGGAGACCTTTGAATTTGTCCAGGTCGTCTCGTGACAGTGTTATGGTGTGGTACAGCAGAGCTGCAACAGCTTCATTTAGAACCTACAATCAGAACAAGGCAGTGAGAGGAAAATGACTGAGTGCATTTCAGAAAGACTTATGGCAAGTGGAGACATGGGTGTGGCCTGTGACATCACCTTCTCATGGATCTCCTGGGTGGACTGAGCATCACAGAAGGCCACGGTGGCCACGTCCTTCAGGATGGGCATCTCCACGGTGCAGTCTCGCCCATCCAGAAGAGCCACCAGAGGACGAGGGTGCATGGGCCCATTGAGGATGGGTGGTCGAATGCCTGCAAAACACCAAAAATTCACCCCCTTTTTTAATCACTGGGTTATAGCTGCAATCCATCACTTCTCTCTACTGCCATCTCTGTTTGAAACAGAAAATTGCAGATACTTGGAGTAATTTTTAACATGGATGTCAAGTTCAAATTCTAAACAACTGCTGTAAGAACAAGTACCACATGTGACATAGTAGCCTGATCTTTGTTAACAGACAGACCCAACATCTTAAATTATAAATCATTATTACAAACTTAGCATTGTGAATCAGGGTGAGATAAGGACATGACACTTACATTGATCTGTCACATACTTGCTCAATAACAATAACTGATTTATGTTCATTTTGACCCTAACAATTTACAGATTGCAGCCTTAAAATAGGACCGCTGATAGTATTTGAAAATTGCTGATACAGAGTCAGCGTGAGACAGCCACCAGGCTTCAAATAATCTTGACTAAGAACTGAAGTCTGGCTGGTTTCTTTCCATTAAGCTGTAACTTCTACAACAGCTTGTGTTTGGCCCGTGTTCTCATCTCTACAGCACTAGAGCAGATCTTTATTTCCTGCACACGTGCAGCCGTCTATCAGAAGTGCTGCTGACTCAGACCAGACCCTGAGATTCACTTTGATAGGTCTGGTGTGTTTCTGAAGTGCACAGGTTTTGTGCAGCTTCTCAAATCACTTCTACAAACATATTGTCATTCACAGTCTGTTCAAATTCTGTTCTTTGAAAAGATGAAATTTATCCTCAAACAAATCCTCTAGTTGAGACAGATCACAAAATCATACGGCAGTCTTTATTCAAGTGAAAATGCAAGAGAGCAAGATGACAGATGCCATGATAAAAAATAGAAAAACATTTTATCTACTTACTGTATCAGGTATTTAGTTCTTGGTTTATTTAGCTCTAAGTTGAGAAATTTATAATAAGAGACATTTTCAGTGACAGCTTCAATTACGATCTACTTCATGCTACAAGCAAAACCAGCAACTGTAAGATGTTTATAAGATATAAAACTTCTCAGTTGTGGTCCTGGAGACCCAGTGTGCTGGTCCCTCTGGATGTCTCCTTAATTTAACATACTCAATTTAAATCATTAACTCTTAGCAGAGAGCTCCATGAGCGGCTGGTGTGTCAGATAACAGAAGATCCAAAACGTGCAGATCTGTGAAACTGAGAACCACTGCAATACTGTACTATAATCCACATGGAAATAGTTTATACTAAACGTAAATGAACCCGATGGGGCAAGATTTTAAAATTCAATCTCTTTCAATTTGAACACGACAGGTGCTTACATATTTGGCAAGATCACTTAAAGATTATATTTTAAGAGACCAAGTGTACTTATAAATGCGTTTTGATCTCAATGTGTGTAATTTAAACCCCAGTGCCACCCTCACACAGACATTTTCCACTGTTTTCTAACTTTAGGGGCCAATTATGGAAATTTTTGTGCCCTGAGGAGAGTCTAAACCATCTGGACATGTGGGAAACAAGCTTGTCTATGTATCTCCTGATTTATAAGAGGCCAGTAATCTCAACAGATGAGACATCATTCTCACATTCAAACATGGCTTTCTGGATAGCATGTTTCTGGGCCAGGAAGTAATATATCAGGGGATTGAAAAAACACACAATATCCTTTAATAGCATGTTTACATGGACAGTTAAAGTTTGTGTACTACAACAAAAGGAAATCAAAATAAACCAGTGATTCTGATAAAGCTTTACAAACTATTAACTAGTAACTAGTCTTATGTATTGGTATAATTCAGGGGACACAAACGTGGTTTCATCTTGTGGTAATAAAGATCACTGAAGTGTTTTAATACCAATGGCATTAGCTACGTATTCCCTGGACATCTCACAACAGCATCCAACGTGTCATTTATTATACCACAATGACATGAAGAAAAGCAGTCGGCTTACATCACGAGCATCAGTTTCTCAGGTATTTACACTCCTCTAAACCCGTCACCACAGTCTGCACGAATGAAATGGATTTCTATAACTGTCCTTATGATGTGAAACTACTACACAGCCCAAAGATATTTCATAACCGCTCTGAAGGGTAATGAGGTAATAAACTCCAATACACGACAAAAGCTTCTCATTGCTTCTCCCACCCGCCTCCTGCCACCCAATCTGCCAAAGAAAGTGTGTACAGGAGATGATGAAGAGGCAGAGACAGAGTCTTCACATGACTCATTACGACCTACATTCTGCAGACTGGAGGCTCAATTATCTTTGTCTCCTCCATCCATTAAAACTAACACCAAGTACTTCAGGTCTCATGTATGCAATTCAGGCAGCTCTGAACACAATACAGGAACAACAAGAAAACAACCCGTTTCACACTGCAAAAGCACAATTAGCATAAACAGCGAGCTGCCAAATGAGATGCTAACGTTCGTTTGCAAATTTTAGTCAAAATACACGAAGGATTTACTGTTTCTACACAAACAGCAAAACTACGTTCAGATGAGGGACGGGTCATGATGGGCAACAAGTCGGTCGCTGAACAGACTGGAGGGCTAACTAGTTTTAGATTTCTATCTGCTGTGCTTTAGAGTAAAAACCTCAGTGTCTTCTAATTGAAACCCTTAAAGCATCAGTCACACATTCAGATAAACGGCTCTGTGTGCTGCACCACAACATGCTGTTGAATTGCATTAAGAGGGCATTTTAATACAAAAAAAGAGTCCAGCTATTAAAACATGCATCCCAAAACCCTCGTTCTAGTTTGTTGTGTTTGTTCCACCAGCTGTTTCTGACTCTAGAATAAACCTCCTGTAAAGACCCCTGAAGAACACAATTAACCAAGTCAGATAAACCCGGTTTAATTATTCAGGCCTTCCATAAGACAACTAGCAACAGGTCAACTAGCTGTTCAGGCAAGACATAACCAAGCAGCATTGAAAAGATATCATTTTGTGCATCTTCACGTGGCATCACATGCACAATTCATTTGTGGACAGCCTCAGAACATAGATCTCAGTACAAAACCAACATTATTATTTCCTGAGAAAAGTCAAATACTAAGAGTGCAGGTCAACCACAGGCCGACACGCCAAGTTATCATCACTGTCAAGATCATAAAACTGCACAACATAATAAACTGCTGTTATATTTACACAACAAGAATCCATATAGTCTAATCTTTTATCTTTTAATCTTTTTATATTTTGTGTTTAATCACAGCTAGAATAACTATACACCAAACATTAACACAATCATTATGATCCAGATATTGCTATTATAATATAATAACAAATACAAGTTGTTGCTGATTCCCTATTCATTCATAATGCCACTGAATAATTTCCCCATCACAACAAATCCAGCCATTTTAAAAGGAATAAACATGCAGTATCAAAAAGACATCAGTCTTATGCAAACCAAAGGCCGTACTTACCTAATGTATCACATCACTAGGTGAGATTTTACATTTCATATTACGATCTCATTATTAAATTGGTCTAAGAAAAGCCATGGAAAAAGGTGTTAACCTGTTCACTCAATGATTCACAACACCCAAAGCTTCTCTTTAATAACAATGTGTGAAGAGCAAATCTGCTGTGATCAGCCATGTGAAATATTAAATGTCCCTCCATCACTAAGAGGTGTTGATGCTCTGTCGGCTGGGGTGGAGGGGTTGGGTAAGAAACCTCCATGATGTTATACACAATAAAACACACGCTCGTGCTCATCACACTGCTGTGATTAAAGAGTTTGCCATGAGGAGGTCTTAAAGACAAATGTTTGCACTTTCCCTCCATATCAAGCTCTCATGGCAACGCACACAGTTGCCAGGGCAGAACAAACACTAGGCTGTAGTCTCACACACACCTACACGTTTTAAAAAAATGTCTGAGTGGCAAAAAAAAAAAGCTCTTGTAGGCGAACAATGCAAACACTTATTCCTGCAGGGCTGCGGTGAGAATGCATCTGAGAGCACAGATGCTGTGTTGAGCCTGCGCCAGGCTGCATGAGAAAGAGAGAGGGCCGCGACACAAGCACGGCCATGCAAACAATGCCATTCATTCAGCGCTCATTTCTCCTCCATTTCACCCCCTCCCGAACCTTCTCCTGCTCTCCCTCGCGCCGCATTTCACCCCCACATGGTCCTCGCACACACCTCAAGGGGGGGGGAAGGGTGTGTGGATAATACAGCTGCACCACACCCTGCCTCCTGCCTGGCCAACACACACAAACACACACACGCTCGCTTGTTCAAGCTGCAAGGACACACACTAGATGCACCAAAAAGGAAAATTACGCCCGCTTTGGACGCCACACCGTTCGCTTTGCTCCCACTGCATCTTACGAGCTTCCAGCACACACACACGCGCAACACCAAATGCGACACAGGTACATGCACATCCGAACCTTGCATCATGAAATCCACACGCCTTGTCTTCTCTCCCCTCCTCTTCTGTCGCTCTCTCTCCACCCTTCACAATCAGTGTCAGGCTGTTTTTGCCCAGCAGACACCCATCTCCCATGTCATCCACACTTAGCCCCTCCCCTACAACACTGGTCCAATCAGAGGTCTGGGGTTTGGGCATCATCCAACCAGCACAAACCTCCGCAGAACGGACAAGCAGCACTACAGGCAATTAGGCAGTTGTTGTTTTTTAAAGAGACAGCGTCTTGTTCTGTATCATCTACTATCTTAACATTGCTTCCCCACCGAACGCCCTCCGTGGACTCTGTGGACGTTTTTGCTGTCACTTGAGTAAATATCTTCACCATCTGCAGTTGTGGCCGACTGAATTCGTTTGAAACGCTGGGAAAGTTATCAGCAAGATCTTTTTCAGTCAAGCCTATTTTTTGCATATCATACAGTTCTTAGCCACATCTTCCGATCTCACTAACCAAGCAAGTTACATGAAGCAAAAAAACTTGTTTTGCTAAAAGGAAATGTTGGAGCACATAATAAAAACATGCCCTTAATATTTTTAACATATTATTAACATTTAAAATTATTAACATCCCTGGTGAAATTGATTAACAGCCAAACTTCCACTAGAGAACAGAGTCCGACACTTAACAGTAGCTACAGGTTCAGTAGCTGGCAGGTGTTTTGTGTCAGAGCTGTACTGTATTATGATATGATTATTATCAGCATCCAGGCCTGGAAATATCCATATACTAATTGTAAAACATACTGTATTAGACCATTAAAAACTTCTTGAAGGTTTCTGATAAAACGCCTGCTGGCTTTTAGCAGTTTTAATCATCAGTTTTAAACAACACGACTTGTAGTAACAGAGTGTCCGAATTGTTTTACTAATCAAACACAATTCTCAGATTAGTTCATGATACAAAATTGCATAAGGTGTTACACAATCATACCTATATTGTTGTAATGCTAAATAAATGCTGCCCATTTCCAAGTTATTTATAGTATACTTGTCACTTACATTGCCCTGATTATCAGTATATAACACCTCCCATCACTCACTGAGAATCGTGAGAGTTTACTGAGCAAGTCTATTATCTGTAATATCTACATATTCTACAGCATCACGTCTGTGATGTTATTAATTACAACTCACTCCCTTCAAACATGACAAAGATTCAAAGCACTGACAGATAAACATACATCTGCCTCTTTATGCGCATTAACCAGAACACTATTAAACAGACCGTTTTAAAAGAGAAATCATTTTTAAATCAAGGGTTCTTCAAAACACAATTATCAATGAATTTTAATAACAGCGGATCATTTACCCCGTCTCACAAGAGGACGATAAGATAGAACAGAGCTGCATCTCACCAAACGTTTAAGAAACAATCATACCACCCATTACGCTGTTTGTTAGCTCACATAGTACACCTCAACTCAGACAGTGACATATTAACTCCAGTGCACGAATTGAACGCACAGAAAGATAAGATTTTATCATGCAAATTTAGCACACAAAACAGAAGTGTGTAAACCACTCATAATCTCCCACTATAAACGTTTACATGGAAACAAAAACTGTTGTGGCCGAATAGTTTACACAAATAAAACTCTGCCTAACTACACTTGCCAACCAATTTCCATTTCAAAGAAAAACTCGGCAACCTATTTTGAAGTCAACACTTAAGACAAAAAATGGCCTACAGTTCCTGCTTGTGCAGTCTCTGGTTCACCAACAAATTCACATGACCAAATCACTCAACACAGCACGGATACTCTCACCTTCACAGATGCGGTCGAGTCTCTGCCGCTTCACTTTGTGTTTGTCCATGAGAGCCATCGACTGGCAGATCTTCAGCCAGAGCAGATGAAAGAGGAACGGCGATCTCTTCACAAAACACCCCGAAGAACCGCAATGACCAAACTCTCACGTCAAGATCCTGACCTGCTCACCAGCGGAGACAAAAAACAAGCTTTCTGACTAATCAATAACAGTGATTGCATTGACTGTCTGACGTATTATTGTATGTTTCAGCATCATTCTCACATTTATATTGTGTTTCACAGATGTTGTGTAAATGAACTATAGTGATGTATAGTCACAAAACTCACCTGAAATGAAGGCCAAACAGCTACTGGTCAGATGTTGCCGTCTTTATGAACAAAACTAAAAGAGAAAATATGATTATGATTATTATTATGATTAATAATAATACTAATAAACAGAAACAGAGAACTGCGTCAGATGCTGCGTTTTAAAGTGGGTTAGTGTTTAAGAGAGACATCATAACATCCACACAACATCCACACAACATCTTAACGGGAGCGCTCTGCCGCCGCGCGCGCGCGCACGCTGAACTCGATCCGTCGTGCCGTCGGCGCGATTATCACGACGCACTGCGTCGCGTCGCGTCGCGGCTGTGAAGCGTCCCGCTGTCGCTAACCAGCTCATTAGCACACGCAGTACGACACGATGCGGCGCAAACACACACGGATGAAGCACCGGGACGGACCCGCGACGCTCTCACCACCGGCTGCGTCGCGTCGCGTCAGCGCGTTAATACCGGCGGTGAGGAAAAGCGCCGCGGCGGCTGCTGCTAACCGAGCTACAAACATCACCCCACACACCGAGCGGGAGACGCGGCCGTACGATCGCGCTGCGGCCGCGAATCACACGACCGACGGCGCGACGCGACCGACGCTGCGAAAACGTTCCGGAAACGCAGCAGCGCGGCCCGCTCACCCGACAGAAGCGTCTCTTGGGGCCGATGCGGCTCAGTGCGGTCGCGGCAGGCGAGTCGACTCTTCCCCGCTGTCGCTCGCCATGAAATCGACGCAGAAAGGAAGTCGAGGCCGCGCAGACGACGAGCCGCGGGAAGAGCGAGCGCGAGGCCGCGGACGTGCGCGCTGCGCGGAGGAGCGCCGCCTGAAGGGCCGCCTGCGCGGAACCGGAGCCTCCGTGTCTGCGGGTTTAATAATCGGGGTTATTAACACGGTATAAATGTTCAGTCCTGTTGTTAATGTAAGTGAAACCTTTCTGTGATGGATGAACTACCTGTTATATTGTTTGACTCTTTATTCTCGTATGAGTTAATAAGTGTTACAACAAATTCACACAATTATTACAGATTGTGCAAAATGTTATTTTTCATTTTATTTTCTGAACCCGAATGCTAAATAATGACAACAGTGATGCGTGCCTTCACATGCACCATTATTAGTTATTTGCTCTAAAATCTTCCAAAATTATGAAGTTTAACTCTTTAGTACCTAAATCACACTTATGTTAAAGATGTACAGTCTAAGTAAGTAATGGTTTAGCTACATGGTTTTGCTCATTTGTTTACCCCAACAGATCAAACAACGTCAATAAAGGGACCCTCATTGTTGTGAAAGTGTTTGAACAACATTTAATACTTTCATTGTTATCATCCATCATAAGTAAACTCATTTTAGGCAATAATATATTCAGTACTTCACTTGATGCATTCTTACAGTCACCAGTATTCATAATTTATATTCACATGTTCATTATACAATGAAGTTTTGTAGACCTTTTATGTCATTCACAAATTCATGCTGAGCTCTTTGTTTCAAACATTTTCTCCCACGAATCGCTTCAGTCTTGGTACACACGCTCTGTCCGAGTCCCCTTTTAAACTCATCTTTATTATTTTGTAAAAGCAATAAAGAGCAATGAATCTAGAGGAAGAATAATTTAACATTGCAGAAAAAACACAACCCAATAATTTATCCCTCTAAAGCCACATCTAACACAACTGCAGTTACTTCTCCGTGAGAGACAGCTGCAGGATCCTCTCCAGCTCCTCCTCTTCCTCCCTCCTCTTCCTTTTGGGAACAAACAGAGAAATGTTATTGGCTAGGAAATAACAATAACGTAACACTTCAGCTCTGGTCTTAAACCTAACAGGCTCCCCTGCTATTGATGTCTACCAGTGTCAGAAATGAACCAGGGCTCTGTGTTAAAATGTCTCCAAAAGTCACAAAAAGGCTACAGATATTTACACTGTGGTCACTGTGGTGTAAATTCTTCACTGTACAGGCATCACGGAAACTGTCAACTATCTTCATTTGCGTTGAACTACAATCAGCTACAAAAAAGGGAAAATAAAAAATTGGGTGAAAACTAATGATGTCCTAAAATCTTGTCTAGGTGTAGCAGCTCTTCTGTTCTTTTATTCTGTAACATTTTCAGTAACCTCTTCAGTCTTACCGATCTAACTCTTCTTGCTCTCTGCATGAAAGCTCCATAGCAATGCGAAGCTGTTCGTCAAAACTGCTGGTAGCAGCAAACGCTTCCGGCCCCTGAGGCTCAGCCAATGAGCTGTAACACGGCGGAGAGCTGAGGGCGGGATCAGGTGGGGATTGGCCAGGATCTGACTCCCCACTGTCCCCTCCAGCCAATGACAAAGACAAAGATTCCTCAATCGCCCTTTCAGAAATACACAGAGATCTTCCAATCAAATTTCAGAACAGCCAAGCAACTGACGTGCACATCTCCACACTCAACCCAACACAGAACATTAGCAGCCTTGAGGTCAATCTACACACTGTTGTTGATACACACACACCTCTCAAGCTGAGAGTCGTCCTCATAAAGCGGAGGCTGAGAAACTGGACGCGTGTTAGTGAGAGCCTCCCATATGGTCACCTACAGTGAGGAACAGCAGAAGAAAGATAGAACATGAGAGGGAGTGGAAAGCAGAGATTTTAGTACTGACTGTGTAAACCCACACTGCAGTAACAGCTCAGAACACCATAGACACTATCAGGGACCCAGCACAGTATTCAGTTTAGTGGTGTTTTAGATCTGTGTTTCTTCTGTGCATGAGTTATAAATTGACATAATCCTGAATATGAGGTTAGAGGAGAAAAAGCAGATATGTGGTTAAATAAATGACACAGGAGTTCATTATATGATGACAGGAGACGTATGATGTCATAATGACATCACGTGTAATTATATGGCAGCAGTAAGTTGACATGGCATGAAGTCTGCTCCATTTTGTAGTTTATTCTAGTAAAAACAGACAAGAACAGAAAATTTAACTCACTGTAAATTATGTCTAAAACTTTTACTGTGTCATTTTTAAATGAATTAAAAAAATATTTAAAAATGTGTGTAGACTCAGTGTATAGACTATTGACTGTAATCAGAAACATGTATCAACTTTCAAGACAGAGATGAAACCATGCCACCCTCCCAAAGCAAGTGAGTAATATTAAAGAAGGTGCTTTAAGATTAAAAGTGCTTGATATTTTTGTGTGGTCCGTTTGCATCAAATGGTCTGACTGGTGATCTGTGGACATGCTGAGATTCTTCCTGGTTTAGTCCCAGACTAGAACACACTAGTTTTTGTCTTAACTAAAAGCATTTGTTTTGTATCAAGATGCACACCACTAATGTTTTTTAAGTCATGTTTATAATTGTCCTAATTTAACTGGTTTAATCTTTAAGTCTAATACCTTTTACATTAAGGGACATTACCTGGTCACTTTCTGTTCCTGCGTCCAGCAGGCTCTGTTGAATGGCAAACTGCAGTAAATTATCATCCTCATCTCTCATTGGCTCACTGCGGCCTGGACCAAGTGTGGCGTATTCTGGGGGAGGCTCGAACACGGATGGGTCCACCTCACACTGCAGGGGGGGAGGAGCCTGACCTGAGAGCAGCGAAATAAGAGTAAACCTCCTGTACAGTTAAAGTCTACAGATCTTTAAAGGTGAACATATAGGATCCATACCAGCCTCTGGAGTTCCTTGTGGAGACTGTGGAGATTGTACAATAACAGAACTGACGGGTTCGTCGCAGCCACAAAGATTACTAAAGGTCACGCGGGCATTCAACATGTGGAATAGAGGAATTTCTACGAGTAAGGACAGTAAATAACATGATGAAACTCAAACGCCCTATACATTAAAAATATCTTAAGCCCTTTAAGTCTATATGATGTCACTTCTTTTCACCTATCTTTACAGGAAAGCCAGGCGGGAGGCGCAGAGTGATGAAGTCACGCAGCTTGGCAAAGTGGGCGTTTGATATAGCCATGAGGTCAATGATGGGCGTTACTTGCTCGGCCAGTGAGAGAGGATGAGCTTCACTCAACCACAGAGTGGCCTTAAACCTGAAAGAGACCAAGAGAGATATGAGACAAGCAACTCGCAATGAATTCTTGTATGAATCACAGTTGAATATTGACCCTTGAGGGCTGCCGTAGAGAACATACTTCTGCACTTTGCTGGTAAGTTCAATGGGCCGTCCAATATCGCGTCCATTCAGACTGAACTCTGGATCAAAATACTCCTCTGCTGTGATGGCTGTGGGATTGTGGGGACTGGCGCACTGAGACACCTGACTCTAGAAACACAATAAACAAACTAACCAGTGTTGTTACTATCAATACAGTAAGAACCTCACGGGCACACAAATTAAACAATCTTCACTGATACTGGACAGGATTGTTTTAAAGTTTAATTTTTATTTCAGTTAATGAAAATGTTTTATTTTACTTTTTGTTAATGACAATAGCATTGCTCTGAACAAAAATGAAACAAGTTTCATTAAAGGCAGGGTAGGCCATTTTTTCCAGAAACATTTTTTGTTATGCTGGTTAAAAGTCTCTTACAATCAGGTAAAGTCTAAATATATTTATATACATCATGTATCTTCTCTGGACTAGGAAATGTTTGTCCTATCATTGCCTGTCAAACTATGTATTGGCATACCTCCATAAGCTTTTGGAGGAGGCGTGGCTTTGGAGAACGCTCTAAAGGGAGGGCGGGATCTTATGCTTTCAAAGCTAGCTTGCTGTTGCTAGCCTCTCTGAAATGGTCTATTGTATCTTTAATCCTCTGATCTGTGTGAAACATCAATCAGACAAACCTGCAGTCAAGCATCATGTCTGATCACACTCACCCCAGTACTGGAGATGTGCTGCTCAGCAATACCCAGGAAAGACTGAAGAGGAGTCCTGGATCCTGCTCATACAAAGAAGATCAGGAGTGAATACAGTCAAAGATCAGGAGAATACATGAATGTGAGTTCTTTACATTCTAATGTTTACATGAGAATATTTATGTACCTTTACTTCTGGACTTGTCCTGATCAGAAAGATGTTCAGTCCGAGAACGTGTCACTAGCTCCACATTACTGGCACTGTAAACCTACAGACACAAAAAAATATAACAATAGATACCTTAAATCACAAAATATGCTAGATACGTGACAAACTTACTTATAAACGTTGGCTATGTTATTAATATTGTCAGGTTAAAATATGAGTATACCATAGAAAAAACATCAAACTGTCCTAACCAGGTGCAATGTGACAAAGCAACAAGCAATAAACGCTACATAGTTCAAGTTTAATTTAAGTTAGCTCCGCCTGCAGTGAAAGTTCACTGGCTCCTCTTCATATAACATATTAAACATAAAGTTGTGTAGCATTCTTGCATTGAATTGTGCGGCGTCATCCATGGTTGCTTTATACAGTTATATAAAGAACATTTTAACAGCTTGAAGAATCTAACTATAATTTGTTATGACGACACCAGACTTACCTTTGCTTCATATCCACTGACGACCTCTGTCTTCTCTGAGCGCCATCCCCAAATCCCAGACTTATTTCTACAGAGAGAACATGGAATTACAAGCACGGTTCCATGCAGACCTACAGAGTAATTAATAACAAATCTCGGAGAAAGCCTTTTCTGTGGGCCTGCATGCAGTTTATGGACCTCACTTTGAACCACATGTAAGTTTAGTCCTGCATAATGTTGAAGGTTTATGTAACATATGCTTCTTGAGGCCTCTTACACACCTCTCAAAGGCGATGTTGCGTGTGTTCAGATGAGTGGACACTATAGGAGAAGTGAGTCTCTGGGCCGTGTTCTCCTGTGAGGGCAGCATGGCGGCGAGCAGGGACGGAGCATCACGAGGGGACAGGGACAGCGGTTCTGTATACACCACCTGCTTCTCATGGTCCACCTCCATCACCACGGCCCCGCCCTCTGCAAGACAAACACCCTCTTAACTTGAGTTTCATAAGAGGATTTGCATGTGTGTGGGTGAGAAACTCACCTTCACCTTTGAAGATGTAGCTACGACGTCCCTTCAGCCAGGTCATATGCTCAAAACCCAGTAAAGTGGTGTCGACCCTTAAACATGATCCACTTTTCCACACGCGGTATACATCACTGGGACAAACCTTAGATACTAAAGGCACTAAGCAACAAAGAGAGAAACACATTGATTTTCAGGAGCTGTCCATGCCTGTGGTGCTGAAACGGTTAAAGCGCGAGACAGCAGCTCTGCTGTGATGGTTAAAAGGTTCTGATTCGTACTAATTAATGTAGGTCCAAAACTTACCCCAGCTAGTAAACTCCCATTTCATCTCCACATAGAAATCACGTGCCTGCGAAACAAGGACACCTACTGGAATCCATTCTGAATAAATCTTAAAAGTAAATGTGTTTAATTCTAAACCATTTCCCCTGAAGTTAATGAGGTTTATGAATTCAACAAATAAAAAACCAAAACATCCTTTGTTACCAAACAGAAGAATGAGGCCTTCCTGATTTTGCCACGTGAGAGATGTTCCCGGGTCAACATTCCAATCAACACGTCGGTTTGAGGGATAACTTTACAGTTACTGTGAAGTTTAGTCTCATAGCCAGGGTGAGGTGCTTCTACACCATTGTTATTCAGAGGTTAGGATTTGGGGTATGATTGCTGATCCAGGAAAATCTCTCGCTTGGTAAAATCGACTGGAGAATGAAGACTTTATAAAAGAAAATGTGTATATGTGGATCACCTGTCTCAGTTTGCTCAGCAGCTCAGGAATACCAGCCAATCTCTCCGTGGCTCTTCTGAAGTCTCTGTACTGAAGGATCAGCTGCACCAGCTCAGGGTCTCCAGTGCTTACGGCCTCTTGCAAAACTGCACACATAATTCAACACTGCCGTCATCATCACCTCCTGCCTCCACACCTTCAGAGAACTTTAAGTGTTAATGCAACGTTCAGTTCATTCAACAATGAAAGCTCTTGCTGCATTTGCTCACGCTCTTCCAAAGCTGGTTATATCAGCTAAAAACAAGCGAATTATTCCACAGCTTGTACTTGAAGCCGCTTGTGGATGTGCGCAGGGGAACAGACCAGGCGTTACTGATCTCAGACCTGGTGTGACACTCTCCTGTGACATTTCAGAAGATGTTCAGCAGATCTGCTCCTCACAGAAACCTCTGCTACGCTTTCAGAGACCTTGCAGGAGTTGCAGGGACTCGTTTTTGCACCTGCACACAGATGATGGGATGGATGCTGGTGTCGGTGTGTTGTCATACCCGTCCAGCCCTGCGCGCCGCGGCGCGTCGCGTCCGCGTCGCGTCTCAGCAGCACGCGCGCGCTCTCCAGGTGCCCGAGACACACCGCCAGCTCGAGCGGCGAGCGGCCGCGCGGGTCCAGCCGCTCCACGTCCCGCTGTAACACATCCACCCGTCCACACACACCACACACACACACACACACACACACACACACACACACACACACACACACACACGGGTGTTTATTACACGCCGCGCTGGAGGAAGACACAACCGTGTGGAAGCCCCGCGGGTACCTGCTCGGTGTGGAGCTCTCGCTCCAGATCTTCATGTCGGTTGTTCCACACCAGATAATGTAAAGGAAACGCTTCAGCCATGCCGGCCCCTTCGTTTCACGACGCAGTCGAGCCGTGTCGGGTCATGGTCCCGTGAAACCGCTCCCTCGGGACTCGTTCACGGTGTTTACCGGCTCGGTTCGTGTGTTGTGTTGCCGCCGTGCGCCGTAAACATCCGCCGCCGCTTAGCTAGCGAAGCTAAACCAGAGTACCTGCGATTGTCCTTCTTCTTCTTCTTCAGATCAAAACCGACACAGATCGGTAAGTGAAGCTCAGCTTTGTTCGGTTAAACGATATTAAACCGATGGTGGGGGCGAGTTAGCGCTTCATTTGCACTCAAGCGTCCCGGAGTTAGCGGATAGCTTTCCATCATCATCATCATCTTCCTCCTCAGGCTAGTGCTGGTGCAGCCCGCAGACGCGTGATGTTTTCAGCACAGAAATGGGAGATCTGATGGAGAAATTTACTCTTCCTGACATATTAGTGACGGTCAGATGCAAACATCCCGGTGAGGAAAGGCCCAATTCCCATCCATATCCGTGTGGAAAGCGCACCGGATTCAGGCGCGGCTTGGCGGTGCTGATGCGCCTCTCATGCGCCTGCAGTGTGGAGGCTGACCGTGTAACCCATCCGAGATCAGACAGGATCATGAGCCGAACTGATAAACGCATTACACGGCATCAGACCAGCGTGCTTCTTCAGTTAGGAAGTCATCTGAGATCAGACCAGCTTAATTCATGAATCCATCCAAGATCTGACAGTGTGCTGTATTTTTTAATAAGACATCAGATAATGTTCAGAATGATTACAGTAATGAAGCAGCTCAATCATTTATCTTCTCCTGTTAGTGGTTGGATGGAGATGTGCTTAAGGACCGGCTGCCAAAACATACTTATTCCTCCCAAGTTATTCATCCATAAAGCCAGATCATCATGACTTTTGTGTGTGATTGTATAGCTACACATCACACTAACTCAACACATCCTCATGGTAGATCGTGGCACAAACGTTCTCATTTGCTACCCAAATAAAGAGCAGTGTTTCTCCAGCAAAGCGAACGCTCGTAACAAGATGGCCACAGTCCTGGTTTAAACCAGTTTGATTCCAATGAAATCCAGCTTGCATTTGTATTCTTTTTTATTTTATTTTTTTGCAAAACACAAAGTGGAAAAAGGTCTGAAAATAATGATAATGCTACAGACTGTTCTGACGTACTACAGGAGAGGAATACATTTACACAAGGGTGTTTATATATTTATATATATCTATACTCTGTCAGATATTAAGGAGGGAACAAAACGGTATTCCTCTTGTAAAACAAGGTTTAAGGTAAGCGAAATTAAATGCGGTACCTCCACACTACTGAATCTGGGTCTAGGTGACAGGATTTGAAGAACAAATTATTGGACAAGAGTAGAAGTATTTTTTAAAGGCAGACAGACTGCTCTGAAACAGAAAACAAACAGCAGAGCAATAGCACCTGTTGATCTCCTAACAGAAGAACCTGTGAAATTACAGGTCTGAGATCTGATTGCCAACTGCAGTGTATTTGTGTGTACATAAAACAATGAGAAACAACTAACTAGAAAAAGAAACTCATTACCCAGATCTATTTATACACAAGCCCCACCCTGGATGCTTCAAACCTTTCTATGCATCTATACACACAACTCTGTCAAACAGAGAACCTCCCTGCACAGGGACTCTGCATTCTCTCTCAGACGCACATCACACAACTATGCACAAAGTCTCTTTCTCCCTGAGGAGGGCGGGTTTATGATATCCTCTGGATGAGTTTGTCATCTGATAGGCAGTACAGAGCATTGACAGACAGCTCGGAGATGAAGCTTTCGCACGCCTGCCGCGACACTCCTTTGCAGTCGCGGAGGTCCAGTACGGAAAGACAGGACAGACGCCGCAGGAACACCAAACACCGGTCTGTCAGGCGACTGCAACCTGAATGAGTTGAAACAGGGAAAGAGTTTCAGAATTTGGGAATGTTTAAAGTCATCAGGCAACAGAAGTTGTGACAGTCTTTTCTTCTCTGTGGTGACACATCCAAATAAAATGGCTTCTGGAATGAGAGAAAAATGGGGGGGGGGTCCTTGATTTCATTCTTTGGGGATTGATTGGATCGTTGGAAGTTGAGGGTGTAAAAACTGCCCAGCCATTGGACAATCAATATAGCCCCGCCCTTAATGACAGACATACATCATCAAAATAAGAGATTTTGGGGAGGTTGATTAAAAATGATAATTGCACATTAAAAATTATGTGCATTTATAATACACACTAATATTCCAGACCATTTTGATTTTAGGGTGACTTTAAATGTGTTTAATTAGCATAATACACACATATAACGTGTCCAACTCCTCAGCCATGATCTTACCTGCCAGGTTGAGGTGTGTGAGTGTGTTGCGTGTGGAGGATCCGACAGCACTGAGGAGGTTGAGAGCACCATCTGTGATGGGACAGTGTGAGAGCTCCAGACGAGTGAGCAGAGGCATGTGTCTGATAATCAGCCTGAGCGTGGCTTCAGTCACCTCTAAACCACACAGCCACAAACACTGCATGTTCTTCAGCTGAGAACGGTTATCACTGCCTGCAGACACACACATACAAAATACTGCAGAACAGACAGATCTAGACCACAGTTCAGAACATACAGAATCAGAAACCTGGACTGTGCACAGATTCTGATCAGTACAATGCCAATGACCAGAGCTTCAAAAGGTTGTGTATGTTGTTTCAAAGAAAAGTTACGAGCTGGTCCTGAGTTTGAGTACGGTTCACACTATACAGTATAGTAGTGTGTTCGAGACTTGTGTTTCAAATCATAGTACACTTAAAATAGTATGTGAAGGTGGCCAGATGGCACACTATTTCTGCTGGAATTGTAGAGTGTGCATCTGTGCACGTTTTGTGCGCCAATGCGGGAAAACGAATATGTAAGCACACTGCAGTCTTTCACTGCATGCAGACGTTTGTGAACTGTAATATGCTTCATAATGAAAAAATGTTTGGCTAATAAAGAACCAAATGTTACAAAGAGCACTTTGGCTAAAAATCAAACAGAGGAAACTCTCAAATTACCAGCTTAAAATGAAACCTTAAAAGAATACAAAGTGTGAGTGTTTTTAAACACTATGCCAGCTTTCATGGAAAAGCAAAACTGGAGCAGATGGTATTCATTTATTCAACTACAGAAGCAATGAAACGTGACATTTAGACAATCAGATTCATGGCAGGGTCTGAAATAACTTTGCTCTTCTGAACAGCCCAGTACAAAAATTACAAACAGTACCATTTTGTACATTACCTGGTGGGTTCAACAGCTCCCTGATTTGAGAGTCTTTAATCCCCTCAGCCCAACGCAGATCTAAAGAACGAAGTAGAGGGCAGCTTGGAGAGCTCAGTGCTGAGACTGATGCCCAGCTACACCCAGACAGCACCAGATCTTTCAGCCCTGTGAGAGATCCACCAGCGAGTCATATCACATCTTGTACTGTATGGTAGAACTGCTAGAACGTGAGAACACGCACCTGGCAGACGGTTGATCAGCCAGCTGAGCTGTTTTTTGGAGATTTTGGTCCAGGAGAGGTCCAGCGTGACAGGCTGCCGTTTGATGATGCCCGTAAGGGCCTGCGGACTTATTGACCGACATCGGCTCAAACTGATTCGTGTCCATAAACGTTTGTCACAGCCCCTATAACACCACCACAGAATTAGAATTAACGCCGTTTCAAAACCCGTTGAGTACCAGTGACGGCACTCCCTTAAGCTGAGCTATTTCAGCCTGAAATTGAACCATCTTTAAGTTCACCCAAAAATGAACATTTACTAAAAAATGAATCATTTACTCACCCTCATGTTCTACACCTGTATGACTTTTCTCTTCTGTGGAACACAAAAGAAGATATTTTGAGAAATGTCTCAGTAGTTTTGTGTCCATACAATGGAAGTCAATGGGTGCCACTGTTTGGTTACCAACATACTTCAAATTATCTTCTTTTGTGTTCCTCAGAAGCACAGAGTGATACGATGGTGAGTATATGATTGAAGAATTTTTGGGTGAACTACCACTTTAAACACTTCACTCTACAGACATTCTCGTCTTCTATTGAAAACAAATACTTGCTAATATAATAGCAACATGCTACATTCTGTTCCAGTCAGACATGCAGGGAACGACTCGTGGGGACCGTGGAATCGCTACCATTCAGTTTCATATCATTCATTTACAGCATTTTATTTTTGTCACTCACCATTTGTACCAGCTCTTGCAGACGGCCATGCAGATGCACAGCTCCCCGCGAGTCAGGTATCGGAACACAGACACCCACACCTCCCTCTCCCAGCCGGGCTCGTTCCCACTGTTCTGCTCAGGTGAGAGTCGTATGGTGGAACTGGGACAGGAGTCGGAGGACTTTTCCCTTTCCGATCGCGTCTTTTTTCTGATTCTCTCCTGAGTGAGGCGGTGAGGGGAGTCTTTGAAGTTAGATCTTAGCCTCCGCACTGAGTGTGTGTGTTTCATTGAGCTTCTTGTCAAAGGGTGTGATGATGTGAGAGCGTGTGATTGGCTCAAGCGGGATCTCTCTGCTTGTGAATGACGACTGTCTGAGCAAGAGGCCCCATTTCGCAGTGGGGGGCGGAGCAGAGCTTTGGCATTTGACGGACGGCTTCTTGAGGACAAGTTGGCTTCCAGTTTGGGTACAATGGCGCTAGGATCACGCCTACCTCTCGATGGCTGCAAAGTTACTGTGACGCATGATCCTTGACCTTTGGTATCCTCTGTCACTACCGCAGAAGTATCAGACTGAGTGGGCTCTCCGCCATCGCTGCTGCCCTCACGTTCTCTGTTCTGATGCCCACCGCCGTTCTCCTCTTCCCCTGCTTTTCCTGCTAGCCTCTGGGGCCGGTTTTCTTTACCAGCACATTGCCCGTTCTCCTTCTTCTCTTCCTGTTCTTCTTCCACAGAATCATCCTCGTCTACCTCCATCTCCATCCTTTCCCGGAGACCTCCACCTTGGCCGCCACCACCTCGGAGCCGCACTCCTCTTCCGCGACACAAGGGGGCGCCCCTGCCCCGGGAAGCGCTTCGGGCAGGTGCCGGCCTGACCATGCCCCCTCTCTCCAGACTCCGCTGACGCAGGAGCTTTGGAGAAAGAGAGACAGACGAACGGGTCTGAGAGACAGAAAGACAGAAGCAGAGAGAACGACAGCACAGCCGAGAGTGACAGAGAGGAGCGATAATAAAAGCGTGATTACAAAAGAGCTGCGATGAGGGAAGCAGATGTCACAGGCTAAAACACTCACCGACTGCAGGATTTTGTTCCTTTCCAATTTTATCTGCAACAGAAAACAATACAGCAATAAACCTCATAAAGTTTGGTGAGTCCAATGACTAGTTCAACACAAACAAACTATAGCCGAGCCGGCATTTGTTTTGAAGGTGTATGATTAATGACTGTTCAGTGTGTTTTACAGCCTCACCTCTGCAAGTCTGCTTAAAATGTTATATCATGTAGGAGCTTATTCAACAATACAAGTTGTGGGTTTGACTCCCAGGGAACACAAACACCAATCAAATGTCTGAACTGAGTGCCCTGTAAGTGCTTTGCATAAAAGTGTCTGCCAAACGCATAAATGTAAATGTAAACGTGGTGGCACACAGTGCGAGTTTGAAGACAGACCAAGTTAGTGGTGTCACAATATACTACACATATCATATAATATCATAATTCAGCACTGTATCTGATTGACCCTCCAACACAGTAGGTGATGTTGTTGCACCTGTTTAACATTTTGCCTAACAAACGCTCTTGGTTACAAACTCTCTCTCTGCCTCCCTACACTTGTATTTTGAGTGTGATTCATTGGCCAAAAAAAAGAGAAAACACTAAAGCAAAACTTTTTTATTAGTTTTTTTTAGTTGTTTCTTAGTTATTCTTAGCTGTTTTATAAAAAAGTGAAAATCTTCTATTGTGACAGCCCTACCTGAAACTGTATTCTGTTCAACTCTGACATGTAGTATTACATCACATCTGTAGATGGTGTGTGTGTGTTTGTCTGCTCTCACCCTTTTCCTGAGCTGTAACTCCAGCGCTCCAGCTCTCTTTCTGTTCTGCTGGTGCTGCAGCAGGAGTCTCTGAGAAGGGGGCGGCTGGCGTCTCGAGCGGGTCAGAGGCAGAGAGGATGTGGAGAGAGATGTCCGACCCCTGCGCCATGTACGCAAGCCCCCCACTCCAATCCCCTCTCTGTGAGCACGCTTCGCCGGAGGACCAGACGAGAGACTACCGATGGACACATTGCTCTCGGACTCATCCTCACTACTGCTGGAAGACTGGAGAGAGGAAAAACCTTATTTATAAAACTGAACATCAGATCCAAGCTAAGATTCCCATGTAACATCTGATACACTGTACAAAGGTTTGTAAAGAAAAAACTGTTTTTCTTATCTAAAAATTAACATTAAAATACATTTTATTACATTTAAATAAATGTCTCTGAATAATGAATCAGGTTAAACAGCCAGCTCTACGGGGAAAAACAGTGAACAAACCTTGGTTTTTTTTGCCTGGCATTTTGGACACACCCAACAACTGGGAAGGTCCTTATGAATAACACCCTCCCCTGGCACCTGCAATATACAAACACAGCTTTAATATAACAGCGGCACACAACAGCTATTTCCACACAATGCTGGATAGACACTTACATGTACCTTTATACATTCTGGATGAGTGATCTGAGCACATTCAGAACATTCCATGAGCGTTTGGACGGACTCTGGGTCTTCGGTCTCCTGATAGCCTTCCTTACAAATCACGCATACTGCGGTGAGAGGAAGTGCCGGCTAGAAACAGATCATAAGAGTCAGATACACCACACACAAAAACACAAAGACCACATTTACACCTGATACCCATCTCTGGTGATCCAATTACAAGTGGCCAGTTTACATAGCAGTTCAAACGTTCACATTTTAATCTCAGGCACCATTCACTGCCATTAAAAAGCTGGGAAGAGTTATTATTTAATAACTCTGTTTGTGTTCAGCTCAAAGTCATATACATCTAGGATGGCCTGAGGGTTACTAAACTATAGTAATTTGTGGACGTGTACTGTATGCCACATATGAGCTGTTAAAAACACTCACTGCAAGGCACTGTCTGAGTACACAGCTCTTCTTGAGTCGGCCTGGTCCTCCAAACTTCCTCATGTCCCGACAGTAGTTGCAGTCGCCGCACTCTGTGCGCAGGCAGGCCTCGCAGCGTTTGCAGCGCACGCGTCTGCGTCTCAGAGCCGAGATGGAAGAAGATGGCTTCACAGGCCGAGGAACGGGAGGCAGAAGGGAGGCCGAACCGGGAGTGCGAGGGCGGTACAGCAGAGGTGGGGGAGGAGGGGGTGGCTGATACCATGAAGGCTGTGGAGAGACATGCATGCATTTTTAACTGCAGTCATCTGACAATGTGCTGGTAAGACTGACTGGTTGTCACAGAATGTGCAGAGCACGGGTGTCCAATCCATGTTCCTGGAGCTCCACCGAGCTGCAGAGCTCTGCTCTGCACAGCTCTGTGGATCTCAGTGGAGCGCTCTGGTGTATGCTTACCCTTTTGGGCCATTTGACAATTGGTTTTCCAGTGTAAGACAATTTGGGGTTATCATTGGCGTGTTCTTCTAGCAGCTTCTGCAGAGGGGGAGAAGAAAATGAACACAGAAATAATACCGTGACATACTGGTACATACTAAGAAAGTTGGACTTTTTCTGGTGGTGTTTGTACCCGTATGTCACTGAGCAGTGCTGGAGCGTTTCTGATTCCTGATGGGACACATTTCTTATGTGCTGGCAGCTCTTCCAGGTTCTGCAGTAACTGCCAAAGTCCCTCCAGCTCGAAGGGTGTCAGGTGAACTTTGACCCCTGGACGGGCAGGGGGGGCAGGTGCAGCCTCCTCCTCAGCTTCTTCCTTCACCTCTTGCTCTGTTTCTTCATTTCCTGTGTGACCATTAAATCCCTTCATCACGTCCTCCTTCTTCAGCCCTGTGATGCACACGACAGAAACGTTGATGCGATTACAGTCACGCGGATTCATGATCTACACGTACAGATTCACAGGTGCTGGTGTGACTGACCGATGCCCAGCGAGTGCTTCTGGAACTCGGGTGTGAGGTGAGAAGTGTTGGTCAGACAGTACAAGTAGCGCTCCAGCACGTACCAGCACATCTCAAAAAAGAATGGGTAGCGGAACTTTGAAGGGACCTGCATGAAGAGCGAATAATTCACAGAACCGGGTGAAATATGTTCATGTGTTAAAATCAAACTGCAGCAGAACATCTGAGTGTGTGTATGCGTGTCTGCATGAGCGGTCTCACCCGCGTGCGGTCCTCGATGTTGTAAATGTTGAGCTGCATGGGAATATTGAAGCTGTGCAGAAAGTTACCCCCAAACACCAGTGTGTCCATCGGGGTGTACACAGCATGGATCCACCCTAAGCAAACACACACGATACTTTGAACAACAGCCACTTTGCGTAGAAGAAACCCCAAGAAGTTCAGAAAACAAAACCAACAACTGTACTGGACCCAGCGTGTGCTATGCGAGCCATTGGTAAGATGTAACCATGTTTTAGAAGCTAACTGTTACTGCTGTGTGCGTATACCTGAAGGGATCATGAATGTGTAGCCCTGCTTCAGTTCAATTCGTTGGCATGCTGTGGTTTTATCACCCAGAAAGATGTCACCCTGTTTCCCTGACAATACCCAGTTCTCATAGAGCTCCAGGTTCTGAGGTGTGGGTGGGATCAGCCAGAAAACCTGAAATCATTCGGGGGAATGAGGTCAACAAAACAGATCATCAGCAATCACTAAAGAGACAGACTATAAGAAACACTCCTCAGTTAATCCCTCAATTACACTAGGATCTGAGACAGACTATAACAAATGACTATACAGACTAACACACTCCTCAGTTAATCCCTCAGTTACACCAGGATCTGAGTCTGAGATCTTACTCTGTAGGCATGAAACACTGAAATGTCTAAAAGTCTACAATCTTTTTATCATCTATTTAAAATACACATTATTAGCAATTATTAGAGTTAATGTGCAATTTTTTATTTCTAGATTTATTATTAGATTGGACTATCATGAAAACATTTTAACACCAAATCAGATAATAAAAAACACTACATAGTCTTTATTTATAGGGTAGCTGGATGGCCCTTGCTTAACATGTAACATTATAAGGACACGCAACAACAAACTTTATCGTTGTATAATACATCCCATTCCACATACTGTTTAATAAAATAAGGATAATAAAGCGGTAGGCAGTAAACAATATTTAATTCTATCCATGTCATCACACTGTCTTAATAATGTTGTACGTTTAAACGACGACACTCACCTTCCCTCCGCTGTGGATGTGATACCAGACTGATGTGCCTCCAAAGTCTATGTGAAAATCTGTGAAGCATCCCTCTACACTCATCAGACAGTACCTGCAGCAACACAACTGCTGTTTAACATGCTCGACACGCTAACTTCATGCTGCCTGTGCATTTACACACACAGGAGATGCATGAGAACACCAGACTCACTTCTGCACTTTAGGGTACTGCATGTCTGTGATGACATTGGTGGAATCTCTCTGTCGCTCTTTAAGGTGCCTCGGCCACATGTTGTCCACCCAGTCGATCATATCCACCTAATGCAAACACAAGCTGAAACATTAGCAAACAGTTTCATGCAGACACAACACACGTGTTTGCGTGTGCAAACGTACCGAGGCAGGTCTCTTGACTAGATTCTCTAGTTTTGTGTGGCTGAACTCGAGGCTGATCACATTATACAGTTTCTCTCTCTCAGACGGCGGCGTCTCGTAGTATCTTCTCCACTGACCCATTGACATCTCAATGCCCTTCTGAGTAGTCACATCCATCACATCAATCATCCTGCGACTGCCTATCAGTGCAAAGGGGCCGGGATTTGAATCATGAAACTGAAACAAGGCAGTGATGAAGCTTGACAGAGTGTGAGAAAGAGGAAGTAAAACTGTCTTACCCACAAACAGCTTCACATCACTGACGCTGAAGTCTGGATCTGGCATCCTGCAAGTGACAATAAGTGAGTCCCAGATCAGTTTAATGTGGTCTACATGCAGGGCAAACAGTGCTAAAACCTCATGATGAAATGAGCCATACTTGATGCCAAGCCCATCAGGTTTCTTAAAGATAATGGGGGTGCGGAGTCCCTCCCGCTGGATGTACTCCAAAGTGAAGTCTGAGGAGAACACAACACACTTTATAAGACTTCAAAATAGTGTCAGAAGCAGCGAGGTTTACGTTTGTGTTGTTTATATCTGCTTTTTTACTCTCTAAAGAGCACGGTTTCATTTAAATCTTTACTTTTCTACTGTAGAAAAAATGTATCAACACTTTGTATGGCCGAAGGTTGAGGAAACTAAAAGCAAATTTGCTTTATTGGGTGAACTATCCCTTTAAGTTATAAACAATACATTAAATGTCAATTACGATAAGACCGTTTTGAACAGAGCTGCCTCCGCAGACAGTAAGCTAGACTGAGGAAGAAACTCAGCATGGAGAGCTTATCTCCTGTGGCTGGCTTACAAATGTCCATGTCAAATGTTAAAAAGCAACACAAGAAACACAAGAGAAAGCAACACAAGTCGGTGTTATAACAAAACAGAACCTTTTCCATCCATAATTTTGACCAGGTCCGCGTTGTATCGGTCACTCTGGAGTTTCTCATCGAGGTCAAAGGACCGCTTCCCCTCGATCTCATCGTCTGAAATGCCGTCATCCTGGTACCGCCGTCGCGTGCCGGTCCGCTGAAGGCAAAAGACCAGCTGAGCAAACAGGAGACTAGCCAATCCAGAATTAAATAAGAGAACTGCAACATTAAGCTGAATTTGATTTTGAATGTAACTATTAGAAGCTCTGTTTATTTTAAAGTATACATAAAACGTAATCTTTGTAACTTTGCAATGTTACAAATCCTCGAACTTCACAGAGATGTGGGTATATAACATGTTATATACATGAAGATACATTTAACTCTAATCATCACCGTAAAACCTCTTTATCACAGCTTTGCAGAGATGAATGTGTAAAACACAGTAACTGATTATATCTGCAAATTGTACCCCTGCAAAACATTCATGTTTGGTATGAGATGGTATGAGGCCACAGAAGTGAAAGCGGGGTGCACACCCATCTAAAGTAAATATGAAAGTCAGTCTGTTTCACTGCTGTAATACTGACACTCCCCTGGGGTGTGACGTCAGAGGGAGCGCCAGCTGTGGGCGTGTGACGTCATCACAGCCCCTTTAACTTTATAAACGCTTCCCGGATAGCTCTTTGGTTTGCAAGAAACTTTGTGTGTTAACTGGAAACTTACCAGACGCTTGCTGTAGCGGAAATTTTCCTCTTCCATGCTTTAAAAAGATGAAGGATAATAAATTAGTGGCGCTTCTTGCAGAGGCATAAACGTGCAGCGAGTATAACTGCACTAATGAATCATCTGCAACACCTAATACAGCTGAAACCTGCTGATCTGGAAACAGTCAACACACATCTTAACTTAAACAAAAGCCGAGCTTTAATCACCGGGACAACAAAAGCTACGCTGGGATTGTTTTCTCTAAGCAAGCAATAATAGGCATTAAAACGAATAAATATTGTGTTGTATTTTAAATATTAGATGTTTTTACAGATTTTAATTCCAGTGCACTACAATAGTATGGCTCATAAGCTGCGTCTCAAACCTTTGGGAGCTATCCATCCAGACAGCCTTTATGGGAACTATGATTTAATTTCATAAATGCAGCTATATGTGTCGTAAGTGACGAGCAGGTGGGTAACCCACTAGGTTTTGAGACACGATTATTATAACCAGCAGCAGGAAGCTCAAATCCCACAACAGAGTCCTTTTAAATGTGCCCAACTTCCCATTCCTGAGACGACCAATCAGAAACAGACCAAGCGTTTAAAATGCCAAATCGTCAGATATTGTTCGACCCTACAATTAAACGCAACACGATAATCAAACCAAAGTGAAGAGCGATGCAAGTGACAGATAGCTGACATTTATTACAGCTCCTTTATTACCGAGGCAGCTAGCCTGGACGAACGGCGTAGCGCTTTCTGCCCGAGAACCAAGAATGTTACCAAAACTGAACCTATTTTAATCACGACACTCCGTTTTAACAGCCTGGCTGGAGAAAATCATTTGTTGGCCATAAAGTACCCGATTCTAGTCCCTGGTAGTGGCGGCTAACCAGCTAATCCACTAGCATTTCCATTGACAACCCGCGCTAGCCCGTTAGCCTGCTAGAAACAAAACAAAAAGACCTTTAAACGGGACCCGGTGTTCGACTTTCGCTTTCTGGGGACGGTATCGCGTCGCTGCGTGTCACTGCACTTAGAAACCCTCGCTGAACGACAGATTCATCCTTTGCGGGGACGTCGCTGCTCACTTGATATTCGTGTTTTTGTACGATAAAGTTAAATCATTCCGCTCACATCCGCCATTTTCAGATTGTCATGATACACACACACCACTACGATCGAACATACGACACGCCCCCGGGATCCGACAGCCAATGAGAGAGCCGCGATGTGAACGATCTGCGAGGCTATTGGGTCGAACCGATGTCACTCGGAGGGGATTGTTTATCGTCCACGCCCCTTGATTCGTTCATTATAATACGGGAGCCAATAAGCATGCGGATTGTTGCGCGTCGGCGGCAGCTTATTGGCTGGCGAGTGGAAATCGGGTCATTGTAACAGCCAATTACAGCCGAGAGTGTTTTGATTAAAATATAAACCTGTGATCGGACGCATGTGACGCAACAAAACTTTTAATTGGCGTGTTTTGCCATTAATAACCAACATAATAACCCAACCACTGGTTAATTAATAATAACTAACCCATGTAGTGTTTATTTAACAATACTTAATGTTTTATAGACACAACTGTAGAAAAGATCAATGTGAAGGCGTTATGATTCACAATGCGGCGGATACGTCTTATAAATTAATGCCAAATTAAAAACAACACGGTTTACGAAAATTAACCCATTTTAACTAGTCAAAACTGGACAATTACCACACATAAATCCAATAAACCTTAGTTACTATAGTTAAACCACGGTAACCACCAAGTAAACATGGTTTAATCATGATATTTGCAGCAAAACAACGCAAATGGTCATAAAAAACATGCTTTCTACCCTTAAATTAAAGATAACCTGGTTAGTTTTCGTAATGGCTGGATTAAATGATCTGAACTGATTTATAAAGAAATCTTTCAAGGCAGTAATAACCTCCTGCCTGTATAAACTTACAGTAAGTTACACGACAGAGAAAACAGGTTTTCATAGGGAATCACTTTAATAAAATGTTACACATGGAAGACAAATATTATTTATTGAAGTAACCAAAACTACATTTATCACGATGTGAGCAGCGACACTAAAATACACAATAATCACACAATAAAATAGCGGGTTGATTTCCTTATTACACTATAAGAAACAGGAGCGATGCGAGAAATACAACAATAAAAAACTAACCAGAAACATTTAATGAACAAAGAAATGTAAAATATATACATGACGATATAAATATCACTCGCGTTAAGTGTGAGACGCGAGCGGCGCATGCGCAGCGCTGGGTGGACAGCAGGGGGCGCTCGACTTCTCTGTATGTGAGGTTTATTGAAGCAATGGTGATCAGGAACACATGAGAACATGGTGGGAGATAAAAACAGAGCCTGAAACAGTGAAAAAGTGAAGATCTGAGATCAGAATACACATGGAGAAAACACAATATAAAACATACATATGGGAGGCAGGGGTTAGCTGTCACGCTCTGTATTCCAGTGAATAATTCTCAGAGAAAGTTTCTGTGTGGGCACATAAAGTCATAAAAGCTGTTGAACATTTCCACCTTTATTGTCCAGGATAAAGATACGGTTTATTTACTCCACTTGTACCTTCTCTGTAAACATGCCCAAGAGCAGTCATAATGAAACCGGGTTTCAATTACAAACGTGTGATATAAAAAGAAAAACATGCATTTGTGTGACTGGACTGTTGACACGTTATAGTTCCTGCTGCAGCAGTACTGCTGCCTTTGTGACAGCCAGCCCAGTCTCCCTTTGTACATAAGCAGTATGTAGATACCATATATGAAATCTGAATGCTTACCATTAAGAAAAGAAACTGTAAAGGTAAGAAAAGACAACAATCCCCAGGATCACACAGCAAAGCATGATCATCATTTTCTTCTACAGGGATAAAGATGGAAATAAATAACAGGAGAGAAGAGAAAAACGTGAACATGCAACATGTAAATGATACTTATGAAGAGTCACAGCACACACTGGATATTTCTTAAGAGACAAAACAGAAAGAGGAGGAAAACACAGGAAAGGTGTTTGATCTGTTTGTAAGAGAAGGTACTTACCTCTGGGTGCAGCTCTCATGAGTTCTGATTACAGTCTCTCACATCACGTGTCATTGACTCATTACACAAATCAAACAAGAAGTTTTACTGTTCATTGTTCCGTATAACATCATTCTTTCTTTTAAATAAAGGAATATATACAGATCTGTTGACATCAGCAGACTGTGACCCAGTTACATACAACATAAACCTGCCTGGCCACCCGTTTCTCTTACATTTGTTTAGCTTGACTCCTGTCCAGTTCTGTCCAGAGGATGTTAGAACAAAATGATATTTCCTGTAGAAATGTCCATGATTTTTAAGACTTAACCATTTCATGAAAATGACCCTATCCACCCATTAATCATCTATCCATCCATCCATCAATCATCCGTCTATCCAATAACTACTTATATATTTAAAACAAACTTACAAAATATAAAATTTATTTCTTTGGTTAAATCTGTCTTTTTACATACATGGTTTCATGACATTAAAAACATATTTCTCTTAATAAAGCAGACCATTCTGTACATTTAGATTACTCCAGCAAGTTCATTCCAAAATCAGTAAAGCTTTCTCTGAGCTCTTGTGATCAAAAACAGTTTAGTAGCACATCCTGCAGATTTTGCTGTGGATGTCCAGGACACCATAAACATATAAAGGTATGAAACAGAGGTTACTTTTCCCTTATTCTGTGACTATTTGTTGTCCATTTATTTAACATGTTATCTTCAAAAGCCACTCCCGGCTCCTAAATGTTCTTGTCACAGTGTGTCGTAAAATAGTCCCAAGTAGTTTCCACTGGCTTGTGTTGATGAGGGGAGGAGCCACAGATGGAGGGGGTGGAGCTTTTGTCTTGACAAACTTTTTGACTCCAAGATAGATGAGGGGAGATGCCAAGGACAAAGGGAAGATGATAATCTATAATAATGATGGAGTGTTTGCAAGCAGCAGCAGAGGAGACGTGCTGATGAAGAGGTTATGATCTCATAGAACCTGAGTGAGAATGATGATAATGATGATGAAGACTACTGCAATCCCAATCACACCCAGTATGATCATCTTCTACAAGAGATAAAACAAAGCAGTGTTCAGTAATAGAAGACTTTAACCCTCTTACCATAAGAACAAACACTACAGCCAATAGAACCATGAGAAGATGAAAAAACCCAGAAATAATAACCACAAACAACAGGTCACAACTGGAACCCAAAGCCGAAGAAAAACATGCTTTATATCCAAGAGAATATCACCAGAACTTTATATTCACATAATAAACACCCACACCAATCCTTATTCCCAAACACCCACACCAATCCTTATTCCCAAACACCCACACCAATCATTATTCGCAAACGGAAAACACTTTCCTTTAAAAATTACTCACCAACGCCTCTTCATCTCAGACCCACAGATAAACCAACTATCAAAGCAATAATCGCCAAAATCACCAAAACCAGAGACACTATAATAATTTTCTTCTGTAAAGAAACACACATACACACAGCTGTTAGCATTTAATCAATCTATAGCACAAATAACTCAATCAGAAATTCAAATTCTCACATATCCCACAAGTCCAGTCCATTAAAGTTACAGTCGAGTGTAGTCCATTCAAATTTGGAAAAAATTAAACACAGCACATTAAAACACTTAACATATTACTTGAATAGGCTACTGGAAAAAATAAAGAAAGATAGAGAACGAAAGAATGAATGAAAGTAAGAAAGCTTTTTCCCTATCATGGCAAAATCATATTTGAACACAGGATGTCTGTGAGACCTCTTACAAACATCTGTGTGATCGTGCATGTGTGTCTGATGCTGTAGTTATAATGACATGAGAAGTGAAGACGTGTCAGGTTGTATATCTGCACATGTTCAGATATACTGAAATCTTGTGATGGGAAGTTTCAGGATGTATTAGAATTGATAATAACTACCGGGTTTGTTGGTGTGTGTATGTGTCTATGTGTGTAACGTCAGTGGGTGTGGACAGGATCAGGAGAGTCTTCAGGAGTGGGTTGGGCCAGACAGGGGGCGGGGCAGTTAATAATCATAAACTTACACGCCGGGCTTCCTGCTGAAATTTAGCAGCTTTTTTAGTATCGGCAACTGCCCGCTCGACAAAACCCACTGACTGATCCATGTTGCTTTCAATCCTGTCGATCATACCTCCCTAAAGACGAGTGTCATGTGCAGCAGGACAATAAAAGAACAAGAGAGAACAAAGAGAGAGGGGAGGGGAGGGCGAGACAAAGAGAAGAAACAGCAGAAGCCACAGCCAGTATTACTGTGATGTCACACTCAGTGTCAGGTGAGCTTCATACCTTCCTGGCTTTGCTCTGATACCTGATGGCTTTCTTGGTTTCGACCTTTGCTGCTTCAACATGATCAACTGCTTTACCCACATTCACCTCAATATTATCAACCATGTTGCCCTGAAACACATGAGCATACAAGCCAAAGATGAATGAAAGTGTTTTAAAGAGTGTCTTTAGAAAAAAGAGAAAACACTCTACACACAGATGTACATAATGAAGAACGCTTGCAGAGTTTAACAGAGAAATATCACAATCTTACCTCTCAGTGTTTCTCCACAGTAAGCAGCCAGTAAGCAAAACAATGGTGGATTGGTCAATAATGTATCAGTGCTCTTTAGAATATGTGGTAAAAAAATTATTTAAAGATGCAATCTGTAACTTGCACCTCTCTACCACCATCTCTGTTTAAAACATCAAATTGCAGGTTACTTTATGTATCTTTCTCTCAATCTGTTGAGGTCAACAGAGGGCAAAATGACAAAATCCTACCCAACATCTCAAATTATAAATCATTAATATGAGCCTGCCATTGCAAATCAGGGTGAGGTAAGGAAACAGTTTTGAACACTGATCTGTTATGTATTTGCTCAATGACTGATTTTTGTTCATATTTAACCAAATAAAGTTACGGATTGCAGCTTTCAGAGAGCTCCTCATAAGCACGAACACAACAAGAAATCTGCACACACAGAACGCCACAGAAATCTTAGCAAATTTAGGTAGAACAGAGTCATATGTGGCTAATCTTACTTAATACTGTAGCACAAGCAACACTTAGCACACACATAAATATTGGATGAAATAGTTCATGTTTAATTAGATGAAACTATTTTTCTGTATTAAATATATTATGCCTAAAAATATGATTAATATTAATTTTTTCTTGGGGGAACAATGAGATGTCCATGAAGCTAAAGCGGTGCTGCTTTGTATTGTCCAAAATGAGTTACTTATAAGGCAACATCCCAGCTAACAATTTAAAGATGTAAGAACGTTTCCCTAACATTTCCATAAGGAAAAAAAGTTAAAAATGTTGTTTTGAAAGTTCAAGGAATGTTCAAAATGTCCAGTATTTAGACATTGTATTTAAGTTCTTGCTTAGTTATAAGAACATTATTCAAACATTTTTTAATCCTGTAACGTTTTTAAACATTTCACTAATTACATCACGCCAGGATCTGCTTATGATGCCTAAACGATTCCCTCAATCGTTATCTAGCTCTCTAGGTTTGAAACAGAGCTCATAGCTTTCATTTCTTCTGGGCAAACGCTGGTGATGGAGTGAGTATGTTTAGTCTGTGACTGAAAAATGCAAATGAATACATGGAAAACAAGAAAGAGAAGACAATGAACAAGTGATGCAAACAGAGGAGCGTTACAGAGCACTCACATGTGAAAATCAGAGTCTCAGATGAAGCCACTTCAAGTCACTGCATGTGGCTTAAGAACCAAAGACCAACAGAATGAGTTTGAACACAGAGGAAAAGAGGAACAGAGGCTATGGACAAAGAAATCAGAGGTAAAGTGAGAGAAGACAATGCTGAAAGATGATGAATCACTAACAGCAGGAAAAGCTTGATGGAGTTTTGATATGTGACAGGATGGAGTGACGGATAAGCAGATGAGTGTACCTGGCTCTCCACCAGCATGGCAATGTCCACAAACATGTCATGCAGTTCCTTTATACTGCTCTCCAGACGCACAATGTCTTTGTGACGTGCTTCAATCTCGTTTAAAGCTTGCTTAGAGATCCCAGAATCCACAATCTACAACACACACACAAATGATTCAATCATAAATCAAACAGTTTGCACTTTTAATACACTTAATGGTCTGGTTGCTCTTGAATACAGGAGAAAATGACCCACCACATTCTCACATAAAGAGAAAAGAAAGGGAGTGTACGATAAAATCTAAACATTTTAAAATTCACATTATTGGTTGAGCCAAAGCTGTTATGTCTGGTCAGTCAGGCCCACAAACAAACAAATTTGTTTACAGATTTCATTTGATATCACTGGTGGCACAGAAAGTAATCCACCATTTATGATAATCTGATAATTGTTATGATTCTATAGTTTTAATAAAGTGCATCTGAAGTTTCTCTTGAATGTTTATGACATAACACACACACACACATTACCCCTGCTGTGAAAACTGCTGCATTCCCACCCTCCAGCATCTCCTCTAGCTCCTCATCAGTTGTGGTTTTACCGGCTAGAGGGAGAAGCAGAAGAGACAAGAGTTAGAAACAGGCAACAGAGCAGCGTCTGTTTGACACACTTCAACCGCAGGCCTCAGAAAGAAACACACACTGCACACTGTGGGCAGCTGGAGTTACTTCTGTAGAGACACACCAACTGGACTGAAGATAAGCCACAGCAGTGTGTGTGTGTTAATGAGACACTTACTGATCTCTAACTGTCTCTGAATGCGCCCCTTGCTCTTCTCTCTGAAGTCCAGCTGAGCTTCATTGTATTTGGTCATCACATCAACAAACTTCCTGGACAGGACAGCATGCTGCAAGAGAGGACAAGGGGCCAGATTTAATACAGCACAGAAATAAGAGATAATGTACAGTCAGATTAGTTTATATTGGAATAACGACTGGCTGAATGTACATTCTGCTTCTTATTATAAGGCTATTTGCCACATAAGTAAATGTTCATGTGCTGGAGGAGGCGTGGCTTTGGAGAGCCAAAGGTAGGGCGGGATCTTATGCTTTCAAAGCTAGTTGCTGTTGCTAGCCTCTCTGAAATTGCCTACCCTACTTATGAACTGATAAAATAGCCTGGAGAAGCGGTATGACATTACATAATGGCCAGATATGCAGACATTATCAAGGAACATCAGACAGCTGCATGATGTGACTAACCAATCAGAACTGAGTATTCCAGAGTCTCATGATGACCTACCTGTGATTTGCGTATTCTCATGTCAGCTGATACTCTTTCCACTTCTTCAGTCTCCAGGTTTCTCTCAATGGCTACACACACGTGTAAACAGTTTTAGTTATAGCAGAAAGTCACTCACATCACTCTGAGTCAGCAGTATTTTTTGTATTTTTTTCCTTTACCCTAATGAGAAACCACACAGCAGTCCAGCATACAGTACAAGTAAAAACTCACTCTTCAGTTTGTTACGTGCATTGTTGGCCATTTTCTTGATATCGTTAGTGAGCGCCTCCAAATCATCCTGTGTCTCTGTTAATAAAAGATAAAAATGTAAAGAAGGTTTAATTTCATGTGCTTTATTATTTATCAGGTATTCATGAATTTCAGCTGTTTTGAGAAACCATTAAACAGAAGGTGAAATTACTAAATGACTCTTAGTTTGTCTATTTCGTTTGTGACTTGCAAAATGCACTCTTAAAAATAAAAGGTCTTAAAGGTTCTTCACAACGATGCCATAGAAGAATCTTTTGAATTTTTGGTTCCCAGAGAACCATTCAGTCAAAGGTTCTTACCATTCAGTCAAAAGAACCATTTCTTTCTTACCGTTTTATATTCTAAAGAACCTTTATCCACTACAAAGGACCATTTGTAAAAGAGAAAGGTTCTGTGGATGTTTAAAAAAGGTCCTTTATGGAACCATACAGCCAAAAATAATTCTTCTAGAGTACTTCTAGTAAATGTATTTCAGAATTAGGGGTGAACTAGTCAGTGAAATACAGAGTCAAAGCTTTAAACTGGATCAATATGGCCACAGTGTGTTTACACCTGAGTGTGAATGTGGATCTTACTTTGGTCTGACGTTGGTGCGGACAGAATAACTGAGTAAAGCTTCTTCACTTCAGCCACGTTCTCATCAATCTTATCGATGCTGTTTCTAATGTCTTCAATCTAAAAAACACACACATAAGGTCTTTTAAAAACATCACAATGACCCACATTCACACAAAGCTGATCAGAAGCATTTACACCAACACACACAGCAAACACACACAGAAGACTGTACCTGAGAGAAGAACTCATCCATGAAAGCAGCGTTGTCCACTGCGATTTCAACATCTTCATCATCATGATCGCATGTCTGAAACACAGAGAGTACTGCATATGAGAATATGTGCAAACCCTTTACATTATCACATGTGAGAACTCAGGGTTGTTTTGTGAAAGCTCTGTCTTTATATTCATCATGAACTGGGAATCCTGACTGACTTCACTTTAATAGCGTGATGTGTTTTTGAGTGTTTGTATTTGATTTTGTATTTGTGAGATCTGAGTGTTGCACTGCCACTGAATGTAACTGCAGGTTCATATGCAGCTTGACATCAGAAGAGTGAGATCAGTCATATTACAGGAACAGCATGTTATCACATTCTGATTAAAAGATTACAAGCTCAAAACGTTGTAAAGAAGACAGTATATGTGAGAATATATGAAATTGTTCACAATAAAGCCAGTATAATTTGTTGGGAAAATAAATAGTATGACTCTGGAATGTCATGTCCGCTGTTCTACATTGAACATTTGTGTTTGTTCTTATTCAGTCGTGAATAGCTCTCAGTGTGAACAGACCTTACAGTTCCCAATCTGACCTCACAGCACTAATATATAACAAGTCTTGTGACATTTTATTAGGAGCGTGTAGAATATTTCAATAAGTTTTACTGTCGAATTATAAGAATTAGATGCAATAACAGTCACAGAGACAGGACAGAGCTGTGCACATGATGTATAACTCATATGTGATTCAGGTGTTATGAGCGTTGAAGTGCGATCACACCTTCATGCTTCACTCTCAGATTTCTCTCAAGTCATTGAAATTATACTTCTGACATTGTACCACAGACACGCACACAAATGCACTCAGACACTCTTTCTATCACTGAAACAAGATATGCGGGAGCTGGAGAAAAAGCATTTTCACTCACTGAGCATTTCTGAGGGATCACATAACATTCTGAACCCCTTTCAAAACATTACCATGGTAACCATGTTTCCAGCATACCTTACTCCTGTTGTTTTTACTGGGAGATTGTGCATAAATCATAAAAATCAAACTCTGTAAAAAGCATTCTGAATCTTTAATGGTTTGTTACTACAGTAACTTGTAGTATCAACAAGATTTTTGCATTTTTGGAGGAAAATGTGACGTGTTCTTTCTTGTGCTAAACTCACCACAGTGATGATACAGTTCTGCAAATGCTGCATGTTTTTATCTGCGATTTCCGCGGTGTTGTGAAGTCATTCAGGTGTTATGGGCGTTCACCAGATGACTGCAAAAACTAATCCTCATAAACCACTAGAAAATCTCTAGTTAACACGTTGCATGATTGAATGTATCATTCATGACTGTTTGTGTCGCAGGTGATATTTGTAAGAAAACTGAAATGCAGCTAAAATAAGAACAACAAGAAATGACAGATGCTGCGTTAAGTTACTAAGAGAATTTCTGTTGAATCACAAAGCTGAACCGCTCATGTGGGAAGATGTAATTTTATCTGCCGTATTGTGCTGACAAAGAGTTCTGCTCTCTTTCAGGTTTATTTGTGGACCTAACAATGTGTTGCCAACCCAACAAGTGTTTTGTGAAGGTCAAATACAGACACACACACACACATATGTGCAGTGTGCTGGAAATACTGTGAGCTGAGGTGAAAAGATAAGCCTACAACAGACTTCCTGCTGACGGAACGAGTTCAAGACAAAGAGTGTGTATGAATAAGTTAAAGTTTTGTGAATTGATGTTAATAATGCCAACGTGAAGTATCTGGTCTAATATTTGTGTGATCCAGAGTGTTTTTACACATGTGAACACTTGAAGAAACAGACTGAAAGGATTTTCCAGAAGGACAGAAACAAAGTGTCACACTTGCACATTGGTGCTTGTCTGTTTAATCACCCACAATTCCTTGAGAGCTTTAAGAAAGGCACCATTGTGTGTGTGTGTGTGTCCTGGTATTTACTATGTTATGAAATGTCCCCACAAGTATAGTAATACCAGTAACTTTAGACCTTGTGGGGACATGTTAGGTTTAGGGGTAGATAAATTTACATTCTGTACAGTATAAAAACCATTACGTCTATGAAATGTGCCCACAAAATGTGTGTGTGTGTGTGTGTGTGACTACTTGGTTTATAAATGACGCAAAGAACCAAAGAACTGTGCAGCCACACCAAGTTAAACATTACAGTGCAGAGACACACAGAGAGACACAGAGACTGAAAACTCATTTACTGTGGGGTTAGAGAGGAAGACGTATCCCTCTTAACAGGATTTCCTGTACTGAAGAGGGTCACTCACACACACATCCCGAGCAAATGTTATTATCAGTGTTAGCTAAGGCAAACATCAGTATTACTGCATGAACTATTCAGTTACTGTGTTCAGTGTTCTGTGTCATTTTACTATGGACGTTAATGCTGCCACATTCTCTGGTGTGTTCTAGACAAATGGACTAAAAACCTGAAATCTTAAACTACTAAAAACTACTATAGATTTAAATCAAAAGAGAGACTCAAGCTAAACCCAAAGACCAGAATATATAGATCTCGGAGGGGGCCTGTTGGGTTAGTAGACAATGAACCACCAAAAACACACGACAACCACTTAGCAACGGCCTAGAAATCACTCAACAATGCACTAAATATCACCCAGACTTTTTATAACAACACCTAGCCCCAAGTTTTTCATGGGGAAGCCCTGCGCACCTTTCCTCAAAAAAAGAAATCTAGTTTTGTTTCTACACTCATTAAAAACAGGTAGAGCTGAAACCAAAAAGAGGGGAGGATTTCTGTATGCAAAACAGCACGGAAACACGACAAGGGCTAATGTAAATAAGATTCAGCCATAAACACACACGCAAGTTCCTCTTCCAAAACCTACAGCCGCCAGCCGGGCTGCTTCAGGTAACAGAGTCAACAAAGGAAATATGTGACTGGGGTCAAGTCCCTCACCTGTGACCCTGCCCATAAGATCTGATACCTTTACCAAGACTTTAACCATGATACAGAATACTTACTTAACCAGGCTCAGACTATACCGTGGTGCTCAAAACAACACGCTGAGAAACATGGTAACACTGGCAGATTTGTAGTTAGTGTGGCTACACAATGGATGGCATGGTCTGTGGATTTCTTTAAACATGTCACATGATGTCAGATCAGAAGATCAACATCCTCATCATGTTTCTCCTGATCTCCATGATCTCCTCTGGAGGCTCTGACCCTCGCCCCTCCAGGCCAGATGACGTCATCAGCCCTCTACCCTCTGTTTAGCCCTCAAGATGTGACACCATATCTGATATCAGCTTGCTGGGTGTTTATTATTAAGACTCTTGCTATTGTACGGGGTTCTTCACGGTTCTTCATCCACGTCAATACTTTAACTGTAATCAGCGTTAGTGTTTGCTACGAAACTTCACTCATCACCTGATGAATGTTGTGAAATGATCATTTCCATTATGAAATGATGTTCAGTACGCACATCAACACACTCACCGCTTTGAGTTGCTCCAGTCGGTCCTTCATCTTTAACCTGCTGGTTTGCACTATATGAAGATTAATCGAGTGATAAACACAGATGAAGACTAAGAGCGCAGCGGTGAAGTCCGGCCGGCCGGCGGATGGTCTCTCCGGGTCCAGCAGCGGTCCATGCAATATGGCTGCTGTTCTCCAGACCAGCAGCTTTTCGTCTAAATCTGTCCTGTCGGAGGATTAACACAACAGTTGTGTTCAGTCTGTTTAATCTGTCTTCTTTTCTCTCTCTCTCTCTCTCTCTCTTCTCGATGTAATCGCTCTGAATGTGAGCTGCGCTGTCGCGCATGCGCACTCTCTCTCTCTCTCTCTCTGTGCCCACCTGAGACATCTATCCCTCAATGCCACCTGTGTGCCCACCTTTATCCCTCAGTGCCAGAATATACTGCATATAATATGACTTAAACCTGTCTGTACGTCAGTCATTAGATAGTCTGTTAACTAATATCAGTCATGTTTTAGCTGTAGTGATCTCTAATGCCTACAATCTGTTTCACTTTTACATACTACTAACTATTCCTAAGACAATATACATGCCTTATTAATACCTAGCAGTATTCATTAAACAATAATACAATTAATACACTATTGTTACTAGTAACATTTGCTATCTTTAGATATAATTGTATAAGGCTCAGCTGAACTATGAACTATACTAATAACTATTCAATGTTACTATCTATTCCAGTTAAACCAGTAACTGATGGCCTCTTAATGTATTCTTTGTTTAGTGATAACTCCTTCATATGTAATGAAAGTGAAGTGTATGTAATTCACCAGTTTTATTTAAGCACACAAGTTAAAGATCGATGAGTATAACCCACTTCACCACACATGAACCACGAGAGCTGACATTCATTAACCATCCCTCCTCTGCTAAACAGATAAGCAGTGTGATGGTTTACTATCATGGCTGTGAGAAAACTGCCCTTGCTGAGAAATAGTCTTATCAGCAGTAACGTGACAGGAAAAAGGGACTGGTTTGAAAAAACAAAACACATATGACCTTTAAGAGATAGTTCAGAAATAAATGCAAAACCATCCATCGTTTGCCATTTCAAACCTGTAGGACTTCATGGCTAGTAGTAGGTTGGTAACCAAACAACAGCAGCACCCATTGACTTCTATTGTATGGACACACTGCTCAAAATGTCTTCTGTGTTCCACAGAAGAATAAAGTCATAGGTTTGGAATTAAATGAGTAAAAATTTCTTTTTCGGGTAAATTATCCCTTTAACTGAGCAAAATGTTCACAGCATGATACTAAAGTTGTGCATTTCACTGAAACCCTCCCAACAGTCAGGTTTATGAACCTAGACTTTAACAAGCACTTCTGTCTGCCCTCTGGTGACTACATTACAGTACTGAGTAGTATGACAATTGAGCATGTTATCACCCTTATAATAATACATATGGGAGCACAACCAGAGCCAAAAACATGAATGGCCATAGACAGTTTGAAGAACAGTCCTTACTAATTTATAATTCTAATCCTAGTTTATCATTCTAACCTTACTAATTTATCTTAATAAACTGCTGTAAATGAACAAGACCAATAAATAACCTTGTTTTAGCTGTTAAATAGAAACAAGCCATCAAAAGGTACCTTTAAAACTACATCAATTAAAAATTACAGCACTTCCAAGTCATCAAACTATACTAGATCAGAAGCAAAATCTATTGTTTTCCGGTGTTGTGTCACAAAATCTTTAATTATTTGATATGTAAAGACCCAAGTTCTTTAACTTGGCTATATAAAAATGGACATTTTAAACATGTCCATAAAGACATTTAATAAACTCTTCTTTTAATACCAAGACCCAAAAGAAAAAAAAAAACATTTCCCCTTAAAATATAATTGACCAGCCCACCACAATTTAAGCAAAGAGGTTAATATGAGAATGTTTTTATTCCAAGAAATTCTCTAAGTGCCATACATAGAGAAGTAAGCACTGGGACACTCAACCTGCTATCACACTTTTGAGTGAGTGTCACAGCACAGGCATGTCTGTATGTGTGTGTGCGCCTGGTGGCAACAGTTAGCATGTCTACAATGAAATGAACCACACATTTTTACTTGAATCAAAACACAAGAAACAAATCCAAAATTGAAAAATAAAAATATTCTGCGCTGGGGGTTTTACAGTAAAAGGGTAAGGGGAGTAACTTTCACCAGGAAACCCCAGTGACACTGCCATACGGAGATCAGGAGCTAACAGGTTAGAGGTCATCGTCTTCATCTGGAAGAGCCGTTTCTGACGCCACCTAGAAGAGATAAATCAGATCAGTACAGACTCAGACACACACTTAAATAACGGTTAAGTAACAGACACGACATATAGAAGTCAGGCCATCTTTCTGTTTACAGACAAACATTTACACAACCAGATCCGACAGCTCAAAATATAAATCATTTATAAACTTACCGTGAATCAGGGTAAGATAAAGACTGTGTTAAACACACTGATCTATCATTTACCATCTCATTAACTGACTGTTGTTCATTTTTACAAAAAACAATTACGGACTGCATCCTAAAGAACATGTCAATGTCTTAGTCAATGCACTTACTTTCAGGTCATGCTCATATTGTGCCGCAAGTGATGGATCCATGGCAATTTCAGGTGGGGCGAGGGCAGGCATCTCAACAAACTCCAGGTTAGGATCACCAATCAGCTTTCGTGCAAGCCACAGGAAGGGCTTCTCAAAGTTATAATTACTCTTGGCTGAGATGTCATAATACTGAGAGAAGGAAAGATCAACTGGAATCAACACCTGAACATGACATCTGTAGTCTACTGTAGCTGATGATCGTCCGCTGGTCCATTATTTCTCCAATATTTAAAGGCAACAACTTCCAACCAATACATCACTTATGGCAACAGATAAAAGGCACATTTAGTTTCTAGCACTGATATTGTTAGAACAAGGAGTTTATTTACCTGTAGATTCTTCTTACGATGGAACACGATGCTCTTTGCTTTGACCTTCCTGTCTTTGATGTCCACTTTGTTACCGCACAGCACTATGGGAATGTTCTCACACACGCGCACTAAGTCACGATGCCAGTTGGGCACGTTTTTGTAGGTCACTCGAGAAGTGACATCAAACATGATGATTGCACACTGAGCTGAAAACAGAAGGAAGCCTGTTACATTACTGCAGTGGAGAAAAGGATGCTCTAGAAAATGTTCTAGATTATGCATCAAAAAAAAAAAGACAAAGCAGTTAATTAAACAGAACAACAGCATACCCTGGATGTAATAACCATCTCTTAGGCCTCCGAACTTCTCCTGTCCAGCTGTGTCCCAAACGTTATATTTGATGGCTCCTCTGTTGGTGTGGAAGACCAGGGGATGTACCTCAACTCCAAGAGTGGCTATGAGGAGAGAAGATAAAAATGAGCAGCAAATGAGCTCTTGGGGTCCTGAAAGGTGCAAAATCATCCTCTGGAAAAGCTCTCCTTTTAAGCCAAGGTCCAACAAGACTTACCAACATATTTCTTCTCAAACTCTCCAGTCAAGTGTCTCTTCACAAAGGTGGTTTTCCCCGTACCTCCATCTCCCACCAGAACCAGCTGTGGACAAGCACAGACATCTCACATTAACAGTGGACTGTAACCCTGTCTAAACACAGAGAACAGAACTAAACATGGCGACCAGTATGGAAACACACACTGCAACTACAAAGCAAACCCCATAATGCGCGTCAGTGTTGGTGCACGTTCACACAGCGTTTAAAACGGTATGAAATGGTTTCAACTCTGAACGAGTCTGCGGATTGAGGATTGGCTTTGCTTAACCTGAAAGTGGATCATACCTTGAACTGGACCTGCGGCTCGTTCTCTGCCATCGCCGTGTGAGTCTTTGTGTGGCGGTCACTCTGCAGGACAGATGGCGGGACAGTTAGTCCTCACAAATCACAAATCACACACACACACACACACACACACACACACACACACTCACACACACACACACACAGCGCGAACACAAAGTCATTTACATTACAGGACGCATGAGGCCGTAAAGCGTCGCCCGCGCGCGCCTGATTCAGAGCGGCGATACCCGAACATCAGCCCCGGGGCCGGGCCCGGAGAAACCGATGAACGGGTTCAACATCCGCGAATCGCGGACGAACAGCGTAACGGAGAGCGGAATTGAACGATTTCTCCCGCGGCTGCGACAGCCCGCCGGTACCGCCGCGCACCCCACAAAC
>JAZGTH010000020.1:1467500-1487500 GCA_036877525.1 Chromobotia macracanthus | reverse complement strand
AAAGTGTTACAGTAGCATTTACATTGTCATGTGATCTTATGTCAGCCTCCATCAGCCACAGTTGTGACTTAAAGAGATGTAGTCATTATACATTATTTAAACGTTCTGAAAACATCAGTAATTTGTGTGAAAGAACACCGTTTTTCATAAATTCATATTTTTAAAACATTCTGTGCCCCTGAAATGGCTTCTGTCATAACCATGGCCATTCAAACAGGAAAACAATATAAACACATGTGTGTGTGTGTGTGTGTTCACCCTGAGCTCTTTGAGACAGAAGGTGATGCTGGTCTGACTGCTAACAGCAAAATGATCAAACTCCTCTGAACTCAAACACATCTCTGTCATCATTGCTCGAGAATCTGATAAAACAAGGAAAGAATTTGACATGCTTTGTTCGATCTTATTCTTCTATTATGTGTAACAGCAGAATAATGTAAACAGTGACACAAGACTGATACCTGCATCATCCTCTATGTGGTTTCTGAGCCACACTCGATCATGACACACGGACAGATTCACTTCCTCCAGAGATGGAGGGAAATGGAGAACTGTGTCCACCATTACCCTGCAGTGGACACAATTAAATGTGAAACAGAAGATAATGGGAATAAATTAACATAAAATCTGTTTATTTAATGCTTTATAAATGAATATGGTGGAAACCTGGGCTGCACTTGCAGCACATTGGTGCAGCTTTCTTTATCAAACACAGCCTGCAAACTTTCACAGTCTTGAAAAGATAAATTGTGTGTTTTTAAGAGCCCTGTAAAACACAGACACAAACAGATTAGTTACCCAACTGTATTTTACTGAACACTGTGCCATACTGAACCAAAAGACATGTCAAGTTCTTCCATATTTGTAATTCCATTAACAACAACCATTCACAGTGTTGATTTGAGGAATGTTTTTACCGTGTTTACAGTGTAGAGTTATGGTCAAACGACTCTTCTCATTGTTCAGCTGAATTCGACATTTCTCCACCGAGCGCTCCAGAGACGACAGGGACTTGAAGACAGCCTGCACGCTCTGAAGAAAGAGAAAAAGAGAGAGAATAGCAGGAGAGCATTCACTAGAGCAAGACTCAGCGTTGCATCCAGCTTCGTAGAAAAGATCTGGAGCAATGTAAATATAATAAGAGTACAATAAATACAAAAAAGACATTATGTGCAATGTTGAAACAAGTAATTCAATTATTTTAAGCATAGTTAGGCTGTTAAATATAATACATACATGTATTGTTGGTTTATGTTTAGTATACGTTTTTATATAGACAGATAAACAAACAGACAGATAGGATAAAATTAAAAGCAACAATATAGACAGCTTCTATTTGCAAATATAGTTTTTCTGGTAATAAACTTAATGATTCAGATGACACAATCATGAAGAGGAGCTGAGATGGTAAGAACATGAATGCTGTTACCTTGATGGGCATCTTACAGCGGACGGTCTGATCTGATGGAGTCTGATATCTCTGGAAGAACAGAGGAGAGAGCAGGAAACAGGCAAAAATGAAACCTGAATAGATGAACCGAAGTGAAACGAGATGAAACCGACAGATGATGAGACCTGACAGATGAAACCTGACAGATGATGAGACCTGACAGATGATGAAAAACCTGACAGAGAGAACCGACATATGAAATAAACACAGTGAGACCGACAGATGATGAGACCTGATAGATGAAACCTGACAGATGAAACCTGACAGATGATGAAACCTGACAGATGATGAAACCTGACAGATGATGAAACCTGACAGATGATGAAACCTGACAGATGAGATCTGACAGATGAGACGTCAACATTTCTCTTAACACACACACAGAGTACGTACTCCATCCTCCGCGGGCTCCAGATACAGCTCCTCTCCGATCCTGGACAGGGAATGTGCAGAAGCCACTCCGTCGAACCAGCCATCAAAAGCACACGTCAAAACCAGCCAAAAGGCACACGTCAGATAAAACTCAGCAATCAAAAGCACACGTCATATAAAACCAGCCATCAAAAGCACACGTCATATAAAACCAGCCATCAAAAGCACACGTCATATAAAACCAGCCATCAAAAGCCACCATATAAAACCAGCCATAAAACACGCACACGTCATATAAAACCAGCCATCAAAAGCACACGTCATATAAAACCAGCCATCAAAAGCACACGTCATATAAACCAGCCATCAAAAGCACACGTCATATAAAACCAGCCATCAAAAGCACACGTCATATAAAACCAGCCATCAAAAGCACACGTCATATAAAACCAGCCATCAAAAGCACACGTCATATAAAGCAGGAGAAACGCGTTTCACATCAGGTTTAACGTCATGAGTCGCTGATCAGAGTTTGTCTTCATCACCTTTCACGTTTCCTCCGGTCGCAACACAATCCATCACGTCTTCGTGTCCAGCATCAAGTGCAGGTGAACGCCGCTTCATCTAACCAGGTATTGTCACGGGTATTATTAACAGACAATAATGATCAGACTCATTATATGACGCGCATACAATAATACAATGAATGAAAACAGCGCGACGCTCCGGCTCTGTTTACTTCCAACGCGATATGTGGCGCGTGTTTTCTGCTCTAGCCAATCAGCGTCAAGGCGATTTCTGCGTCATAATAATGCGCCGCTCACTATTTGTAGTGCGGAGGAAACACCGGGACTACATTTCAAACTCAGCTGCGCTTTGAGCGGAAAAGGCTCATTTTTTCTCATCTGATGCAGTTTTGATTTTGCAACATTACGTTTGCATATCCTTCAACACGTGAACGCATACATAGTTTGACAGACAAATACGTCATCCTGTCATTGCATTCAGACCGAATGCAATAACTGGATGATATTTTATGGTCCTGTGTCGTCCACAGTAGTTATTTGTATATAGATACATTTAAAGCACTTTACTTGGAGAGAAAACAACAAAAATGCAAAATGTGTAATCCAGCAACACCTGCCCTACCTGTCCAACTAGGTGTTGGGCACACCTTTTCTGCTTTTACTACATCCCCCTTCCATCCAAAACATCACGAATTCTAGAAAACATTAAGCAGTGCCTCAGAATACAGGATTAAAGACGAGTCCAGGTGTGTCCAGGTTTTCAGGTGTGTGCTGGAGATGTAACCCAGCATCAATGGAGGAGCTGAATCCCGTCTCGGGTGCTCATGTGTTACTGGAGTCTATGCTTCAGAGATTACAACTCAACACCAACAGCCGCTCACACACTGATACCCAAACATGCAGTCCGTCTGTAGAGTTGAATGCTGAAACAGAGCAGCCTTCATCTGAAGCAGCTGTTTATCAGTTCGGAAATTCACCCGACTACAGCAAAGAGCAAGACAGACGCTTCACCATTTGGAATAACAATGAGAGCCCATGGACTCAACAATCGTCTCATTTCGGTGGTACATCAACACCGGTTTCAAATCTTCCAGTCAGAAGGATCAGGAAACATGGATCTTCTGCTAAACCCAAACGAACACCATTAATATGGGGAGAACAGAACCACTTTACCCCAGAGAGGAGCAGTGATGTCATTTCCTGGGCAGGAGTGTATGGGACGCCCAGACTGAAGAAGAATCCACAATTGTCTCTGGAAGTGGAGAACAAGGATGTGCTCGACTCAAGCATGTCACCTTTTTTCAACACAGAACCCTACCAAATGCCTCCTGACCTTGTAGTGCAGACGTTCACAACACCACCTTTGGTGCTGGAAAGGCCAGAGGTCAGGGGTCAAAGTGACACATGGAGTCGGGGTGTTGGGAAAGATACTGTGAAAAAAACAAAGACAAGTAGAAAATGGGGGGAGGCTAAAAGGTGGGCACAGAAGGTAAAAGAGCGATGGAGAGAGAGACACAGAGACAGAGACACAGAACAAAGGGATGATGAGAGATCGAATGAAGAAGTACGAGTGAGTATTTGTGCTGTCAGTTCTGCAGCGCATATGCTGCTGATAACTTTACAAGCCAGCCAGACACTGAGAAATAAAGCTTCTTAAAAGGTTCTTCACAGTGATGCTATCAAAGAACTATTTTTGGTTCCCCAGAGAACCATTCATTTAAAAGATTCTTAAAAGAACCATTTCTTTGTCACCCTTTTATAGTCTAAATAACATTTTTCACTACAAAGAACCATTTGGGAAACAGAAAGGTTCTTTATGGAACCAAACAGCCAAAAATGGTTCTTCTGTGGTAGCATTTTAGCACCTTTATTTTTAAGAGTGTGCTTAGACATCAAATGTACAAGTCTAGTGTTATCTTGAAAGAAATGTTCTTTATGTCTGTATTCAGAGTAATCTCTCTTCATTATCGGGGCTTGTTGATGTGACCAACACAACTACAGATCTTACTGAGACTGCAAATGTCCACAATGAACCAGTCAACACAGAACTGGACGAATCTGTCATGAGGTAACCAGCTCAGCCAATGACATCAAAACAATAGAAATATTTTAAGAAATATGCATCAGACATAATTATCATAATTATCATACAAGTATGGCTAATATGAGGAAATAAAAGAGAAAATATAACTTAATCTTGCATCATTTATTTAATGTTTCATGTTTGTTATTGATCATAATTCAAATACCTGGTCATGTAGCTTTCTTTAAACATACATGATCCAGAACATAACCACTCAGAGAAAGAATGTTGTTTTCATTGGTTGTATGTATATTAACATTATAAACATTAACTTATATCTTCCTCACCTCTGGTTCTCTTGTGTCAGTGATCTGTTCTCCTTTAGCACTTCTGATTTAATGGAGGAGATCTTCAGTGGAACAGAGTGGGCTCAGTTTCTCTCAGTTAACAGAACCAACCAGAACCAATCATGTGAAGAGATATGGACTGGCAAATGGAACCATTCAGACACAACAGACTCTCATCTAATTTTGATTCAAAAGCCAACTAAGAGCTTTACACAAGACATAGCCTCTGATAAACCTGTTTATAACCAAAAGAACACATTCAGAAATGTTACAGAAACTTCTGATCTGTGTACAAACCAGTTACAAACCCCTGATCTGAGGCTCACCGAGACTCACAACAGAGAGCAAATAAATGAACAGACACAATTTTCTCAACATCACTCAAATGAATCAAAGGTGACTGAGTTTAGCATTCCACAACTGAATTATTTCCAGCCACAAGTGTCTGATCATAACCAGTCTCAAGATGGGAGAGAAAATTCCATAACTCTCTTGGATCTTTCATATCGTAAGGTGAGAATATACATAGTAGGAAACTATAGATTTATTAAAAACTAGTGTTTTCAATAATAGTTTCATTTTTCTTAGATTTCTACTAATTAGTGTTGGCCTGTACTGTTACAGACTTTGATGTTAAAGTAAAATTTTCCAGAAACATTTTTTGTTACGCTGCTTGAAAGTCTCTTCACATCCTGACAGCAATCACTAAGTAAAGTGAGATAAATGTATTTATATAAATACATATCTTCTGTGGGAAGTGCTTAAAGTGTTTGTCAAATTATTGCATTCGGTCTGAATACATTAATAGGATGTCCTACTTGCCTGTCAATCTGAATTTGCATACCTCTGAACACTGTTGGAGGAGGCGTGGCTTTAGAAAGCACTAAGGAGGACATGACCTTATGCTTTCAATGCTATCTTGTTTTGAAAGCCTCTCTGAAACTACGCATTGTTGAATTATATTATTTTCAAACTAAACTAAGATTTTCTCTTTAAAAGATTACAAATTCAGCACTATGTAAGTCTGATGTGTCTTATCTGATATGTATTGCACATAAATTTATTCCTTATATATTTCTTAACGTTTCTTAGCACTTTCTTATTTCTCAGCCAGCGGTCATTTCCTCCTCAAACACATACGCATCTCTGAGGCGTAAACGAGAGCACTGGACTAAAAGAAGGGAACTGTCTGAAGGTGCAGGTCAGCAGATGGACCACAGCAGCTCTTATGTGGCCACACACTCTTCAAACTCCACCTGCAGTATCTCTCCATCATCTTCCCTCAACTCTCTCCAGAACTCTGAAGAGTCTGAGTCTTCTGTATCCGTGGAAACAGCAGTTAAAAAGGTGGGACTTCTGTATGTCAGAAGCCAACGTTTGAGATTTTCATTCCAGTGCTGTGAATGTTAAAATCACTTCTGTGGCGTTTGTAATGTGGTTACATTACTTTTTAATGTAATACTTGAAAGAGGCTCTGTGATATTACAGACAAAGCAAGACACGTGTTATTTGGGAGTATTGGCTTGGTGGTATTCAAACGTTTGTTGGGTGGAATTCTGGTTTGTCATGTGACCACAATCACAGACAATGAGTGACATATTGTGAGTCAATGTAAAATGTTTTACCCTGCAGGGAAATGTGCACTTCATTCCATAGAGTTTCAAACAATTTTTAGCTGGGATGCCGGCCAGCTTTGCTTCACTTACTAAAGTTGTAAATCACGTTACATACAGTCATACCACAAACATCCCTCACAAAAATTAACCTGTGTTTTCATATAATAAACGTGTAGTAAACATGGTTTTTGACAGATTGATTATCATTTGTATCACCACAGTTTTACTACAAATACAATAGTTATATTATAATTGCTGTAGAAAAACCATGATGAACTTGTGATTATCATGATTTAACTGTAGTTGTTTTTGGTTTTATTTAGTAAAATAAATAAATAAAATAAAATAATAAAAAGGACTACAAAATGAAATAAAAATGACTGTAATGGTTGTAGTCATTATCTCACAGTTACAGTAAATATTGTTTTTCGTCTTCTCTTCAGAGGAGGATGGAGATCACCCATCGTGTTCGATTCTCTGAGGACATGATCATCTTACCACCCAGCATCTGGCCAGAGGGTGATGATGATGAAGAGGAGAGGGAGGGGGCTGCTGATTGGCTAGAAGAACCTTGTCCCCGCCCCTCTTTCCCAAAGTGGAATGTGTCTTTAAAAAGCAAAAGTAAAAAGTACAAATTTTAATTTTCTAATTTAATATCTAATTTTTAAATTTAAATCATTTTACATCACTGCTTTGGTTTAAATGCATTTAGCCATTGTTTTATGTAAAATAATGTATTTTTTAATGTGTTAAGTTTTTACTTTGTATCATGTCTTTTAATGATCAGTGTTTCAAAGGGACAGTTGAGACCTCATGTAAGCTAACTCTTTTATTAATTATAATGTTAGAATTAACGTTTCTTAAGTCTTATTTAAGTCTTTTATTCTCTTGGTATGTATTATGATACCAAAATATGTTTGTTTTTCCTCTTTCTGAAAAACATTTGTTGCCTAAAAGCAACAGAAGGGAGAAGTTGAAACAATTGAAAACATGTTGTGTGACATTCTCAAATATCATCATCTTTCACTTCTTCAGTTTTATTTCACAGTGCGAAAGGATTAAACTAAAGACAATGACAGAACCACTGTAACAATAATGTACTTATTGTTTTATATTGATGTTTGTCATGAATGGATGGAATGGAATTAAACCAGATAGTGAAGGAAACAAAGCCGACAATAACTCAGCATGTATGTTAGCTTCATCAATACTGTTTATAAAGTTTTCCAGAAGCTGTCATTTTTCTGCAGCATTTTCTAGATTTATTAGGTCATTACAAAATTCTGTTCTTTTTAAAGTTTGATGACTATTGACTATATTAAATTAATTAACAAATCCAGGCCTACATGTCTACAGAATGTGGCTGAACGATTAATCAAATACCTTTAATACAATTACACAAACAATCTGCAAATCATTACAAATCTCGGCATAAATTAGCAGTGATGTTATTTAGGCATCACATCAGCTAACATCGCGTCGCTCCCTCATGTTGTCCAACAGAAACGTTTCCGGAGTCGTTTAAACTCCTCTCCAGCACTTTAAATGACATCTGGCTGCTCTTATACAGTTTGGTATTGGCTGATACCTGTCAGTGAAGAGCAGAGAAAAACAAGACACTGTTATTCCAGCTACTGTCCTCTCCATGTACATACATGAGTAAATTGAAGTCAGATGAACTGGAAATAAAATGGCACCTCCTCAAATTTCTTTGCTTTGTACTGGTCAGCTCCTTTGTGGAAGTTGAGAAGGATGATGTCACAGAACAGAGTAGCCTGCAACACATAAGCTTTTGTGTTTATACATGCATGAGATCATATAGTATGAGTATGAATTTGAGAATGTACTGGTGCAGGTATGTGCACGTTTCCTGTTTCTGAGACTGCAGCAGTGCAGCTCTGTTCAGTTTAAAGAGTAACTAGATCTTTACTAGAAAATGTGACGGATATTTTGCAGCGCGATTTAAATGTAAATACTATAAATCCACAAATCCAATCGCTTAGAATAAACAGCCCACCTCTTTTCAACACAGAACTTTTCACCCAAATGTAGGTATTATTTATGTCTGTAGCACAAATGGGGTGAGACTAGTTACATGGAATAGTTTAGTAATCAAGGTAAGGGATTTGTTCCTTAGCAAGCACCACTAACGTTTGACCAGCATAATTTAGTTAAAGGAAAATGGCCACATAAATATCCCAAAGCATGTCAAAATGTTCTACACAGAATCATAAATGTGCCTTCACATCTAATAATGTCCAAAGGTTTGTGATAGGGCTGTTTAAGGGATAAATCATATCATTAACCTGGAATTAAAATAGCAGAAGTTTTTCTCACTAACATAGTAAAACAAACCTGTGTGTGTGTCTGTGTGTATGTGTGTGTGTGTGTTACTTTGTCATTACCAGTCCCACTGATGTAATCATTGTGACAAAACTGATTAGAAAGGGAACAGCACTAAATTTTCCTGCCTAGAGAAACATTATCAAAGTTACTGTGTGTAAGATGAATAAACATATATATACAGCATAAACACACAAGTCCATTAACACACACAGAACTCACGCACACACACTACTCACATTGCCTGATACAATTATGTCGAAGCGGATAGCATAAGCTTTATGAAGTGTCCGATATTCAGTCCCGTCTGGAGACTTATAGTATTTAGCAAACCTGACAGCAATAAAAATAAAGCAAGAAGCAGTTACAGATACAGAATAAATACAGAATACAGAAATCCAGAAAAAACGTGTCACCTGAAGTTAAAGCCTTTAGAGACCCCACTGTGCCCAAACACAGCATCCAAACGAGTTATGGAGTACTGAGGGTTACACTGGTCCTCAGAATAATCCAGATTACAATTCCAGACTATATTAATCCCAATCTTCCCTCCCTGATAAACACACACACGCAGGTACTCATATCAGGGACTTTCTGTTGACTAATGGTTCATGCCTTCCATGTATAATATAAGAATCTTTTAACCTAACAATGGTGGAGAGATCTCACATTACTCAAAGCTGCAGTCCATAACTTCAATAACAAAATTCAGTTATAGCGCAAGTACATGACAGATCAGGGTTCAACACAATCTCTTTACCTCACCCCAATTCACAGCTGTACATTTATAAAAATGGTTTAAAATTTGAGCTGTAAAGTCTAATTTTACATGTCTGTCTGTAAACAGAAGGAAGATCCAGCTACTGTATCACATGTCCTGATACTGTAGATAATGCAGCGTTTGTAGCTTGTTTAGGATTTAAACTTGTCATGCACATTAAACATATAACTGCAAGTAACCGCAAGTAAGCAGCTTTAAATCATGTCTCTGATGTAGAAAACAGGACGAGAGGTCCTGTGAAGATGAAAAGCACAGCAGCACTCACAGTTTTGATAACGCTTGTTTGATTGATGTGTTCGAGGACATCTCCCACTCTAAAGATCGGACAGAACGGATGCTGCTCTGCCTCATAATTGCAGCTCCGAATGTACGACTGGTTTATAGTGGAAGGAAAATTTCCCCTGTGACGGTCAGAGAAACAGAAACAGAAATCAACCGTTCAGTACCTTGTTTTTTTTCCAGATTCAAGAGGGCAACATTAATTAAATAATTTATAAAACAGTCATACCAGAATTCACCAAAAAAATCTTTTTTATTGTGCAAAAGAAGAAACTCACCTGGTGACATTAAAGCGAGGAAAGCGAATGCTGTTCTTGATGAAGATAGTGAAGTTTTCCACCTCAGTCATTGTATTCCTGAGAACCAGCAGATCAGCTTCATTCAGATGTGTTTCACTCCTGAACAGACTGCATACTGCAGTGCATACCACACCACAGTGCATACCACACCACAGCGCATACCACACCACAGCGCATACCACACCACAGCGCATACCACACCACAGCGCATACCACACCACAGCGCATACCACACCACCGACAACAAGCGCATACCACACCACAGCGCATACCACACCACAGCGCATACCACACCACAGCGCATACCACACCACAGCGCATACCACACCACAGCGCATACCACACCACAGCGCATACCACACCACAGCGCATACCACACCACAGCGCATACCACACCACAGCGCATACCACACCACAGTGCATACCACACCACAGTGCATACCACACCACAGTGCATACCACACCACAGCGCATACCACACCACAGCGCATACCACACCACAGCGCATACCACACCACAGCGCATACCACACCACAGCACATACCACACCACAGCGCATACCACACCACAGCGCATACCACACCACAGCGCATACCACACCACAGTGCATACCACACCACAGTACATACCACACCACAGTGCAACCACACCACAGTGCATACATACACCACAGCGCATACCACACCACAGCGATACCACACCACAGCGCATACCACACCACAGCGCATACCACACCACAGCGCATACCACACCACAGCGCATACCACACCACAGCGCATACCACACCACAGCGCATACCACACCACAGCGCATACCACACCACAGCGCATACCACACCACAGCGCATACCACACCACAGCGCATACCACACCACAGCGCATACCACACCACAGCGCATACCACACCACAGCGCATACCACACCACAGCGCATACCACACCACAGTGCATACCACACCACAGCGCATACCACACCACAGCGCATACCACACCACAGTACATACCACACCACAGCGCATACCACACCACAGCGTACCACACCACAGCCACCACACCACAGCGCATACCACACCACAGCGCATACCACACCACAGCGCATACCACACCACAGCGCATACCACACCACAGCGCGTACCACACCACAGCGCATACCACACCACAGCGCATACCACACCACAGCGCATACCACACCACAGCGCATACCACACCACAGCGCATACCACACCACAGCGCATACCACACCACAGTATATACCACACCACAGTACATACCACACCACAGTGCATACCACACCACAGTACATACCACACCACAGCGCATACCACACCACAGTATATTCTGCATGTTTCATTCTGTGAGTGCTGTGTACTTTTCATATTGCAAATATTCTGTTTACACATTTTTTAATCCAATGAATATAATAATGTCTTAAAAATGTATAAAACCAAATAAAATCAAACAACAAATCTAGAAGAAATACGTTCATGCTGGTTATTATGCATCTATGTAACAGTCTTGATCATTATTTCTTGTTTTTAAATCTAATGAAAGAATACCTTTTTAATATCACACGATAAGTAACGTTTAGCTTAATTCAAACTGAGTTTGATATTTCAGCAAAGCTCAGCAATAAAATGTCATTTTTGTGATGTTACTTCAAACGTGATGCATGCCAGTTTTGGTCAAAATGGATCTATGTTAATATGAAGGAGTCTTACACTTTAACTTGATCATTCTCTGCAGGACACCAGCCTTGAATTTCACACCGTCCTCCAGAGTTCTTCACATCAGAGGAGATATTCCTCAGACATCTGCCTGTTACAATACCTGTGAAATACACACGCATGTGAAGCAACTTCAGAACAGAACACATCTAATAAAAAGAAAAAAGAAGACTCACCATTGCCTAAATGTGAGTTTGTTATCGTACTGCAGTCTGCGTCAGTCTTGCACGAGTATTTTTCATCATTCTGACAGAGAGGAAATGATATAAAAGAAAATTTTTACCCGAAAATTATTAGTTATTATTTACTCAAACTCTTAATATCATCTCCTCTGTGTGTTCATAAGAAAAGCAGCAATATTATATTCATAAATAAATCTTAAAAAAAAAGTCAGTCATGACCTTCACAAGTTTGGTAAAGAATAACAGCATTTACTTTTGTGGCTGAAATAATTGTTCAATAAATAAATAATAAGTTATTTGCAGTATATATTAGAAACTCAGAGTTTGGGTCAGTTTCACCTCAGGGCAATATCCCTGCGTCTGATTGGCTGTGAGGATCATTCTGGTGATTATGCAGAATGAAGATGAGCCCTGAAAAACATAAGGGAGAAACTTTCATCACAGTCCCAATCCAGTGCAGATAGAGCGAGGACTTTAAAACTTCATCTTCACCATCTTTAACTGAAAATCTGCATCTTCTGACCTGTGGTGGAGAAACATAATCTGCTACATCCATCACTTGATTGTTCATGAAGCCCAGACCCTTCACTTTGGTCATAACTGCAGACTCTATTCCTGTGTCCCGGTCCTGATACGCTTTCTCATGCAGAAACACCCAGCTGAAAACAAATAAAATTCATTAATGTATAGAAATTGAAATGTAAGGAATTTATGGGAATTAAACAGAAATTTGGAGTAATGTTTACAAACTGTATCACATATAAACAAATATAAAATAGGAAACAGAATTTGATATTTTCTGTTATAGAATATTATGATATATTTTGCTGTCCTTCTCAGACATATCAGTGGTTAAAGCCCTTTACTGCATTAAAGCCACATTTAAATATACAAAACTCTGGATAAGTTAATCAATTTAATCCATCAAATTTGCAGAAGATTTGATCAACCTCACTAACAGTACATTCATCAGCTCTTACCAGATGAAGTACAGGAGAATTAAAAGCTGGGCAACGCGGTTGATGATTCCCACAGACCAGCTCTTCACCACAACTGATTTAGTTGTTTCATAGACAAAGAAATCTGTGATGAGCCCCATAAATCTGGAAGGCATTGCAAATGTGTCTTGTGTACTGCTGACAAACTGAGCAAAATCACACTTGAGCCAAAACAGCCAAAATTAATCCGGTTCTCCAGGTAAACCAGTGTGAGCTGAATGATAGAACTTCTCTTTGTTTTTTACAGAACGAGTTCAGAAAAGGAGAACTTTTGACCATGTTTTCCCTCCCCTTCTTTTGCATGCCTCTCCCTCTGTCTGGCCTCTAGAGACCCCAGACTCTCCATTTCCTTAATAGCCCATTTGTTCATCCCTTTTTAGTCTCATATGAGAGAAATCTTATTTTGCCTAAATATAAACTGTAAATCAACAGTTACATGTAATTATGACTTGACAAACAGCCTGCTGTCTTTTACTGATAAAATCCATCAGGGGAAGCGCTACACTTTAAAAAAGAAATGTTCTTTAAAGGTTCTTCACAGAAATGTCATAGAAAAACTGTTTTTGGTTCCCCAAAGAACCTCTCAATTAAAAATTCTTGAAAGAATAATTTGTTTCTAACTGTTTCTAGTCTGAAGAACCTTCATCCAAAGGTTCGACGAAGAATCATTTGTGAAACAGGAAGGTTCTACAAATGTTAAAGGTTCTTTATGGAACCATACAGCCACAAATGGGTCGCCTATGGAACAGTGTCTATACACATAAAATTGAATTGCAATGTCTTATGGTTTAGGTGCATCTTGTGCTTCAAAATATTATTTGTCACAGAGTCACAATCCACACCAGAATCTGTTAGAGATTCTTTGTGTGTTTAATTAGACACAAATGACCCAAATTTCATTTCATCTTTAAAGAATTAACCCTTTCGGCCCCACACTGACCAGACAGTGTGCATGCATTTGCTGATACGTGCGTAAATGGGGTCTGAACGTACATTTCTGAACGTTTGCAAATTGTGTTGCTTAAATCAGAGCTCACAGTTTCTCATCACTTAAGTGAACCCATTATGTTTGGGATCAATTACAACACAACGTCATTTCCAGCTGCTAGAGGAAAGCTTTCAGAGAGTCTGTGAGTGGACACAAGTTCTCATACATTACAGAAGCCAGAATCACACAAGCAGTTAGCATGAAATGAAATTAGCCTGTTCTTAAGAAGAACAATGGCACCCACGAGACACAACATGGGTTGAGAGAGCAACAGGAACGCTCGGGAAGATGGGAGGAGATTCACTAAGAGAAGAGAGGACAATGCAGCTCATATTATTCATACTGTTTCACCCCATCAAGTAAAAATCTTTTACAGGACGGCTCTAGCATGTATTGAAAACTTTGCTTTAAACAGACCACATATTTTACAATGAAGTTCTCATGTTATATTAAAAGCCATTGATCCGCTTCCTGTGCCATTACTGGCCCTTTAAATCCTGCTGAAGCTCATTTACTGAAGCTTTCAGCACTGTTCTGCAGGAACTTGGTAGGAAAGAGTGATTGATGAGGGTGTCATCAGGAGATAGTTGAGAAGAAATGTTAGATTAGCAGATCTTTTAATCTTATGTCTGATTGTAGGACATATGTTGGAACAATGTCTTTGAGGTAGTGAAGGTGATCTTTCCAAGAAACATTTTGTTTTGCTGGTTAAGTCTCTTACATCCTGATAACAATCACTAAGTGTTCTTAATATATTTATGTACATATATATCTTCTGTGGAAGGCGCAGGACCATAAAATGTTCGTCCAATCATTGCGTTTGGTCCAAATGCAATAATAGGATGTCCTACTTGACAGCTTGACTGAACTTACGCATGTGTTCATGTGTTGAGGTGTGGCTTTGGAGATGCTCTGAAGAGATGTTATACTTATCAAAGCTAGCTTGCTATTGCTAGCTTCTCTGAAACTGCCCGCCCTAACTTTAAGACCTCTTTAAGTGGGGTAATTAAGACAATTGAGATAATGGTGGTAGTTAACCATCCCCTTTTACAGGACTAATCAAACTGAAAGGTACCATCATTTTATTTAATCTCAGGGTATTGAATTTAAGATTCAACACACTTTAATTGACACACCTTTCACGTGCTGTCCATTACCACCAAAATAATCTAGACTTACAGACATATTAAAAACAAACATCTGATAAAATCTTACAAACATTTTCTGCATGACTATTCAGCTCTTCATGTAAACCCAGGAAACTTCACAGGAAATGCAGAAGACACCAGAAAAAGGACTGCTTACATAAAGACAAACCCACTGACAGGAACTGTTATCTGTAGCCAGACAAGTGATCTCACCACTAAAAGAATAATCTGTAGAGCTGAAAAGCATGTGCATGGAAGTATTAATATGCAGTAACAATAATGGCATGCTTTAACAACATCCTGTGCTGAACATTTTCATGTTAAAGCCTCAGGAACAACTTTCTTCATCGGTTGCTGTTTTAACTGCATTCATGTCACTGTTCATGTGGGTTTTTCTTTGTTAACTAGAGCAGTGCTAATCTAAAAATGCCACAAACACCAGCAATGGAGTATAATGTTTATTGAACTCAGCATTTTCCTTTAAACAAACTACCACCACCTCATTTCTTAAACACAAGTCAGTTAAACTCCTGAGCTAAACAAAGACTGAAGGATTTTAACCTGCAGCTAATTCAGTACAAAAGTTCCCAATGTTTGATTTACTGATACCATTTGATTACTGATCTCGCTCACGCACGCTCGCTCGCACACACATGTTGAATCACTCAATTTTTATTGCAATTCTTGATGAACATTTTGATACCTTAAAGTACAAAATTATCAAACAAGACATTTTCTGAAGTGCAGTTTCTCTAGACTGAAAAAGAGAGAAAAAAAACAACAGTAAAAATCCTCTACGATCAGTTTTAACCACACTTTCCTGAATTAATGTCTGTCTATCAAACCGGAAAAAAAAAATTCAGAGCTTTATAGGTATTCCCCTCTGCAGGAAAACAATGTTACCCGTCTTTTTCCTCGCTCAGTCCTAATGAAAGAACAGGTGTGAAGAATGTGCTTGGAAGGCACACAGAGAGAAAAATCTTGGTCCAGATAACCATCACGTTCGATTTGTTTGTGTAACCTGAGATAATGTGAAAACATCTGTGTGCTGGCAGTGTCACATCAGTCGGATCCCGATTCCTCCTCTGAGCTGGGTGGAGTGGAAACGGCTTCTTCATCATCATCATCAGAAGTCTGAGAGAGATAAAGGTTAAATTAAAGGGACAGTTCTATGTCAACTCATATATTGTGTGAAGATGTTTCAAGGTTTGATGTATATAATGTTCAATTACATCACGTCACATGACCAACAGGTAAGAGGTTTCTGAAAAAGTCTACGGTAAGATATGAAGAATGTTTCTTGTGCGTCACACCTTGCGTTTCCTGCCTCTGCCGTGCTCAGACTCAGACGAGCTCTCCTCACTGGAGATGAACTCTTTACTCTTAAAGCTCTCGTTCCCTCCTTCTTTCTTTCGCTCCTTCTCTCCTCCACTCTTCTTCTTGGCTTCCACCTTCCCCTTTTTCTTTTTCTTGTCTCTTGAAACACAAGTGTCATGATCATGTCTTTATAACGTGCATTTCAATGAAATTTGATGGAGATGGAGAGAGAGCTAGTATGAGAGTTGGAATGAGCTGGAGAGATCTGTAGTGAGGTCTTAGAATGAATTAGAGAGAGAAATCTGAAGTAACATCAGAATGTGTTGAGTGAGATCTGGAGTGTGCTGGAGTGAGGTTCGGAAAGTGTTGAAGACAAATCTGGAGTTGGAGAAAAATCTAGAGTCTAAAGTGCGGCCTGGAGTGTGCTGGAGAGAGATCTCTAGGAAGATCTAAAATGTGTTGAGGGGAGAACTAGAATGTGCTGGTGTGTTTGCTCACTTAGTAACCGCAGATGCTCCTCCTCCACTCTCTTTATACTCTTTCATGGCTTTTTCATATTGTTTTTTGGCCTCTTCTGCTTTCCTGTCCCACTCCTGTGAGACAGATCAGAAACAGTGAGTTCAGTTTCATTCATTTCACTCTGCAAGTCACATTAGCATCACACGTTTGTGTTAAAATCATCCATCTGCAGTACAAAAGTATAAACCATAAAGAAATAATTCAATAAATGGCAGCTAATAAATGTATTAAGTGGTTTAAACATTCTACAACAGCATAAAAGAGTGTTATTTTCCAGTAAACAAAAGTTCATGCATAAAATATTACACTGAACTAAACAATGTATTCTGTATAGCTGTTATCCCTGCCAGTCATGAATACAACTGCACTAATGGACATGTGGGAATTAAAAGTCGTGATTAGTTTTATGTTCCTGATGTGTCACGTCACTGACCTCTTTCCGGTCTCGGGCCAGTTGCTTCCACATCTCTCCAGCCTTCTTGGAGATCTCGGTCACAGATATCCCAGGATTCTCGCTCTTGATGCGTTCTCTGTTGCTGTTGAGCCACAGCATGTAAGCGCTCATCGGCCTCTTGGGAGCCCCCGCGTCCTTCACTTTCTTCTGTTGTACACACACAGAGGGAGGGAGGTTTAATGTAAAGTGGACTAACAGGTTAAAATACTGCAGTGGCTCGTTTGAGTCTGAACTTCCTGTTGTTGAATGTTTTGGTATGTGATGAGGCACATACCTCTTTCCGTGGTTTTCTCTCCTTCTTCTCCTTTACCACTTTCTTGGGCTTTTCTTTCTTTTCTGCTTTCTTCTTCTTGCCTTCATCTTCACTGTTTCCGTCGCCTGCTTCACTGTCGCTCTCTGAGGCATTACTATCATACCTGCACAGAACCATCACGATTAAACGGGAAGTTCCTAAACAGCAACATGAGAGTAAATCTTTGCCATCATAAATGCCTGATGAAGCTCCTGTTATTTCTTCATAAAGACCTAGACATGTTTTCTCATCAAGCTCATGAAATTTAAATGCAGTTTTCTTTTTGGTGCCTGAAATGTGATTTCAAACGGCTTGCAGTTGAACTTACTCTTCGGCGACTTCATCCTCTTCCTCTCCAGGGTTAAAGGACTCGTCTACAGAAAGACAGACAGATTAGCACACTGATGTAACAACAGTAAATTTGAATTCTTTAAATTGTAAATTGCTGCAGTGCATCAGTTACCGCTGTCGGACCCTGATTCATCGCTGCCGTCCGCCTCCTCCCTGATCTTGCCCTCTTGTTTCATTCTCTCCAGGTACGCGTCATGAGTGTCTTCATCAGAGTCACTGTAGCCGTCAGTGCCTTTCATGCCCTGCAAACAAACAGTTTGATAAATAATGTCAAACGTAACGCGTGACTGTAACTGTAGTGAAATGTGTCGCCTCGGGCACTTTAGTGTAGACAGACACTGAAAACACAATTACAGATTCAAAAGTTCTCCCGGCTTACTCCCATAAGTGCTCATGCATCAGCTAAATGGATCGTTTATTTAGTTAAAACCAGATTCAAATTACATACACACATTGGGCGCACACAACCGTACACAGACATGGAGACAAAGCTCCTAACCTAATCTTTAGATTCAAGCATTATTTCAAACAAATTACCAACACTCACAGAAACGATAAACAGACAAACAGATCATGCGGTGCATTAAGGTTAAGTGATCTCGTAATTATGATATATTGTTTTGAAACCTGTTGTTTCAAAACATGTTTAATGTGCTTCTTTTTCTTCATTAAGTTAAAAAATGTTCTCTGTAGATGAGCCTTCACTCTGTGTCATGACTTGAGTACAAGAGTGTCAAAACATGTTTTAATAGGATCTCTAACTTACACCTCAACTTCTCACCTCTTTAAATCCTCTGTTCTTAATGGTCAGTTTCTTCGCATTGACAAAGTCAAAGAGTTTCCCGTATTCTTCCCTGCAGAACATAACAGAAAAAGAGAGGGTGGAACATTTACATGAATTCTTATTGGGTATTGAGAATCTAGTGAGTTCTCATTGGTCCACAATACTCACATGATCCACACATCGAATACATTTTGATTTCCTGTCATTGTCACATTTGCATAGAATATGAATTAAAGATGCAGTAAGCAATTTCTGCTGAAACACTGTTGAAAATTCAAATCAACACCCAGTTTTGTGAAACTTTCCTAGTTGTCTTCTCTGTGTTTGTTAAAAAATGTTTGTGTGTGTGTTAAAAAGTCCTGACTGTGTAAATAGGAGACAAAACAAAGTGGATCGGACCTATCCACACATAAACATAACACTCTTTAGCCAATCAATAGGGAGCGTGTCTGCCAGCTGTTAGTCACTGCCTGTGTTGCATAGCGTTATTTTAAAGGGGGAAGAAATGAAAGATGGTGTGTGTTTGTTTGGGTGTTGATTTCAAATATTGACAGTATCTCTTAGAAATAACTTACTGCACCTTTAAGTGTTTGACTTGTTTAGGGGATTGTGGGTACTGTAGTTCACCTCTCAATGTTGCTGAAGGTGTACTGGTTATTCTGCTTGGTCTCTATTTCGAAGTCAAAAGAGCGGGTGGTGGTGGTCCCTCTAGCGAAGTTGACACAGGAGATCTCTTCGAAGCGCAGGTGAACTGGGGGCTTGTGCACATAGATGAAGCCTCTCTCCAGTGGATACAGCAGCCCTGAGCTCGCCTTATACGCACACGTAATACAGTGAGATCCAGAGTGACTGCACACAGACATACAGATACACATTACTGTTACTGTGAAGAGCTTCTGTAAACATTCACAGAACATCATCTCTGTCTGTCACAGAAGATGATCCAGTGCTTCAGCGATAGAGCATTTCAAAGCAACAGATCAAGTTTAAGATCATAAATTCATGAGAAATAATAGAAACTATTTATATTTAACAGAACGTTTATGGAAGGTTTTTCCCACAATATGTAGGATGCACCTTCATTCTAACATTTTTCCCCACCCATAAGAGAAACAGAAAACTAGACAGTGTGTGTGTGTTTGTTTTACCCCTGGAAGTTTCCAGGCACTGTGATCTTCCTGTTGACCAGAGCCTTCATGACTCGACTG